>JAPYZH010000049.1:0-600000 GCA_030523085.1 Meteorus colon
CCCCTCCCTCCCTAATATAAACAAAAGTTTATATATGTGTATAAATTTAATGTAACGGCGCCGTGTGGAATGACGCGCTATCTCGCGGCTGCTTCTGCTCTCACCGCATTACTACAAAATGGTGGTTGTAACTGGGAAGGATTGAATCTAATTCTTTGAGATTGGATATTATTGGACATAATCAATTAATCGAGAGAAAGTATATGAACCAGAACTCTTGAAATCTTAGGTAGTCGTTGAATATTAAGAATCTTATATTATTATTGTTGTTGTTTTTACGCAACGTTGATAAGTTATGAATAACGACATCAATTAATTATGGATAATGTATAGGTAAAATTGAATCAGTGGTGACTATTATTGTTTTAATCTGGACGGAAAAAGTTGCGCAAAGTTTAAAATACTATGAACTTTTTAATTCCTCTTTCATCAATCGAAAATTTGAAAACTTTTCACGTAATTTTTTTGAAGCGCGAGGCGTAATGGAATTGATAAATGAGCCAATGATTTACCTCTTCAAACACCACATCGATTGATATACCTATCAATATACGTTTAGATTGTTTCCACAACGCTAAACTTACGATCGCAAAAAAAAAAATTTGAGGATATTGAAGTGAAAATTGAATCTGCGAAAAGATTCAATTTATGCATCGATATAGACATTGTTGCAAAATGTATTCGTATGAAGTTTAACATAATCATTTTCGAAAATTACCATGCTGTAATGGAAATATTTTTCATTATCATTGAGCATCAATTATTTTATTATTTCTGTGATAAAATCATAATTTTCCGAATATTTTTGAATGTGAGGAAATATCTCATCAATGAATTAAAGACAACAGTAGCATTGTATCAATAAAACTGCGAGAAAATGAAAATATACAAAATGATATGTTGGATAAACTTCTGTACAATGAAAAATGGAATGATCCCCCACTTCTTCACATATATCGTTATCTCCGGACAGAATCCGACATATTTATCGATTCAACGCGTGGTTCGCAAAAGCAATCTGATAATGCTGTAGAGTTTGAGTAAATCCATAGATTACCGACACAAATGTCTAGTAAACGCCGAAAATATCATAGTCACATAGAAATCGATGTATTATTCATGACGAAGGTGCGTAATATGCAACGAGATATGGACTTGTACTGCGATAGCTGTGTGGGATACACAAATTACCATAGAGAATAAATATTTACCGTAGTGAAATTCATTTCTTTTCAAGGCTATATAATCGTGAATGTTAATGGTATTTTTAGAGTTAGAAGTGGTATAAATTGACGCCTTGCACCAAATACCTCTATCCGAAAATTAAACTCAATTTGATTTAGGACAACTTTGGAATGATAAAAAATGTTGTAATATAATAGATAATAAATGATAAATGTCGTACGTATGCGAAATATCTTAACTTTCGTCAGCTAATAAATGGCATTCATATCGCTCTCAATATGCGTCCATATGACGTGAGTGGATAAATGATTCATAGAAAAAGGGGAAATCAAAGAATGAGATATGAGATGAAAAGAAGGAAGTGGACGGCGGGGATCGGACGGAAAGTCACTGCGAGACGTCCGACGAATGAAGTGGTCGTTGCTACGCTGACGCGTGAAAATAGAAAATACAAAATGGATTTAGAAATAGAGAGAGCTAGCTAGTTTCTGCATATAGAGCTAGTCTAAGTCGGAATTCCGACACTGGTTTTCAAACTTCGTATTCGTTTTGTTAGCGCAACGACGTAAACTTCAATCCGAGCATCAGGTAAAGATCATAGTCAATAATAACAATACCTTAAATACCTTAAAAATTTTCCATCTTTCTCGCATAATCTATGTGTTTTTTGATGTTATCCCCTGTTTTGCTAATCTTCTTTTTCCATCAATTGGAGTATTTTTATTTCAATCTTATTCTTATACGTTTGTCGCAACTGTATACATATGATAAAATGAGAGAATATTGAATTTTAATCATTTTCTCAAAGACATTTGTTTATGGATATTTCTACCATCCAGTCATGGTTGTGGCACCACATTTTTTCGAGAAAATTTCAATGTTGAAAACTAATGTTTTTGAATACCACCTCGGAATCGTTGTCAAGGCTTACTGTGTAGTTAAAGTTTCGATCTATCAGATAATTGTGATTTACATTTGAAACTCCAACGCAGATGATGTGTCAAATTGACATAAATAACAATCTAAGTAGCTAATTAGAATATTGATGGGGGAATCTAAGAGAAAAAAAATACAGTACTTTGTCCCATAGAACTTCATTGTATGTTACTAGATGTGTAGAGTGAAACTTGAATGTGATATAATATTTATAAAAGATAAAATTAAAATTCTTTATTTGATTCTTGAGAAACTTGAGTCATATATTCTGCGGAATTGAAGAGCACAAATCCCGTGAAACTTGTTTGCTTCATGCAGTTGATAAAGCCTACAATATATACTCACTGAAAGATAGTAGAGGTTGTGAGAGTCAAGAAATTCATATACATGTCGTGTCATATATTCACAAATTCATTTACGAAGGAAAAAAAACCAGAAAAAAATAAAAATAATAAAAAAAAGGAGATGTATGTTATTGAGCTTCAATGACATAAATAAACATGTGAATATATATATATATATATATATATATATATATATGTTGGAGTAACTAGGGCATTGATGCTTTTTCAGAATAATGTGTATTTCGTGATAATGAACAACAGTCACACGATGATATGGAGTGAAATGTGCAAACTCGCGCGATGAGATAAGAATTGAATCTATACTCAATCAAGTTTGAGTTTACGCGTGCTGTTGGCTTAACTTAATTGAACAATGATTAATGCACGATGCATCACTATGATTAGAGAGCACCCCTGTAGATGGCGAGACGAAGTTATACTTCCTCGAATGCAGCATCCTGTCGAGAAAGTGTTGACTGGGACGTGCTAATGCGGAAGCATCAACGTTCCAAGAGAGGAAGGGTCAATACTTGCTGTGCCAGCAACTTCCTTCCTGCGTGGTATGAAACGGCCGAGTAGCTATGCAAGTTGTTATAGTATACTATAGTTATATATACTAGCATCGCTTGTGGCTCCCTGCTCCGTTTCATAGTGCGTTCACTACATAACGATCATATACATCCACATATATATTTTAATATGTACGAGCAGCAACGGCGTACATATACACATACCACGTATTCTCGGAGTAGTTTCATTCATAAAATGTACGAGACCGAATATCATCTGTCTACTGTTGAATTTTTTTCGATGGCGGAAACATTTGACAGATATTTTGTGTAAATAAAACTCACAACAAATATTATGTCATTGTTAAAATATTATATGTGAATTTGGAATATGAATGCAATGTTTTGTATAAGGTCTTGTTAAAAATCTCATATATAAAATATATGTATGTGAGAAAAGAGTTTATTGGAGAGAATGGACAGAAAAATATATAGTTTAGTTTATGCATCTTAGATTTCAAAGGACGGTGACCCTCTGGGCCCTGGGCGGAACTTCTACATTTCCGGTGTTGTTCCGCCGTCGCTATTTCTATATATATTTCTATATACAGAGAACGTCTTGTGAGCCTTGAGAGGGGGCGATGCACGTGTATTCACCGCCGAATGCGATCGACTACACCACTGCGCTTCCTCTCTCATATATATAACGATAGTATGTATAGCTATGTACATGAATATGTGTTTACAAACTTATGCTATGTCATTAGACAGTCCCTCGTATCGTTCTTGTCTATTGATCCAAAAGTAATCAACAACCAACATGCTTCTAAGACTATTTTCATTTCTATCTTCACACTCGATACAATCATGAGCTAAATATTCATATCTTTCCCTGCTTCTGACTAATTGATATGCGAAAAATGATTCATGCACACATCGACATTACAATTTGTTTCAATATTGACTTGAAATATGTCATCTGCATATTCCACATCTCATATTAAATAAATTGGTTCTCTGAAATACATTATTCAATCTATAAGTATACCATGACAGTTGTATAAAAATAATGATAAACAAAGCGACTGAGTTTTCTTCTTTCTTCATTCATTTATCAGTAGAGTAATATTTTGTGTAACCTAAATATATGGATGCATACACGGCGCTTCAATCAACTCTGCCGTTTTCCACATGTGTTCCGGGCGGAAAAATAAAGGAAAAAAAACACAAAAAAAAATGGAAAAACATGTACATATATACAATTGTACAGTTATAATACATGTATTTATCTCCCCATTTTTTACTTCATTTTTGTCATTCTCTGCCGTTGTCTTTTTTCCACATTCGTGAATTGCAGCCATACAATTGAATTCTTCCTACGACTTCCGCTTTTCGCCTGAGGCTGTAGATAATTTCTTGTTTGAAGTATGTTGCCCACTATACTTCGAGAAATTGAGAAAATGAATTTTTTTATCTTCTGTAATCTCATCAGGGTCATTTAATACTTCATTGCAGTGTATGTACATTATTTTATATTCACATTTCATTCTAAATGAATTTCTTCCGTCGGCATGGATTGAATTTCGCGGTAAAACACGATTAAATGACAAGAAAAAAAAGAATGGAATGCGAAGAGTGATGCGGCGACACGGCATAACAAAGGAGAGAGAGAAAAAGGAAGACTGGGAGGAGTGGAGGAAGAGAGTATGAGAGTGGGGGAGTGAGAATGAAAGACACCAAGATCGAGAAATAGAAGGTAGGTTATATATATATATATATATATATATATGAGTGAGGTGGTTGTTCGTGACCCATGATTGCACCGCAGCCACGATTACGTAATCACCGTCGCCGTGACATTCCACACTGGGCAGCGCAGCTCGCGTTCTGCACTTTGAAGGAGTGTGAAGTGAACAAGAAAATTATGAAGAGACGTCGCTGTGGTAAGAATGGATTGTAGAATGAATGATGATGGGAGATGCAAAGAGGGCAATGCGCAGGGATTCATCACTGTTGGCTCCAACAACAACAAATTCCCGCTTAACGCACACCACTCATATGTATATAAACATCCGTGTAAATATACTTTTTTTCTTCGGATCTCATACATATATTGTATGTTTGTGAATGAAACAATGCATGCAGATGTCGATGCTTCGAAAATGGTGTGAGCCCGCGAATTTTATCCAAACCATGGAATCGAAACAGAGACAAGAAAAGTGAGCAGGAGAGTGACGGAGAAAGAGGAAGAGAAGTAGCCGGGAAAATATAGGAGGGTAGTACAATAGAAAAAGAAATATGTATGTTATATGGTGCGTATGCTCTGAAAGTCTCTGTTCACATATATGTCCACAAGGTTATATCTTAATTTTTCTCTTTTCATTTCATTAGGTTGGGTACATGGAATATATACTGCATTTCTGCAAATGTTGTCAAATATATATAATTTCTAAAACGTTTTTATTTAAACGTGACATCTCATAGTGAATTGATTGTAATGTATCAATTTTCTGGAAGATAATTCTAATATTGCATAAACATACATCTTTTTATTCAATCATACGTAAAAACTTCTGACCGTAAAAAAAACTGAAAAATTCGAAGTATTCCATCTGACATCACCTTTTTTTACATTCATACTATCTCGTAGACTTGGATAACAATGCATTGAATATTCCTACTCTACAAATACTTCATAAGTATATATATCGGTATCACGAAGAATATCAATATAATTTGTTGATCAATTTAATTCTATACTGGTTTAATATAAACCAAGTTACAACAGAGACGATGGCTGTACTCTTGTGAACTTCATCAACAGTGTTCATAATTTCCACGACATATCTATAACTAACTTTAACATTTCGTAAGAGAAAGGCCATGATCCTTCAACAACATATAGACTTAGCAACAACATACAAATATATGTAGAAAATATTAGGCTTCACATATTCACATATAAAGATGAATTACACTACGTATTTTGTGTTGCGTAGTCACAAAAATGTACGAAAATATGAGGTTGCAAACTTTGTGCGTGAATGGACAGGGATTATCGAAAGTAATCTCATGTGTATTCGCTCTAGATTAACTTCAAAGTGTATATCTTATCACTCCTATTTTACTGAGAGTAATTAAGTATACTGCTCCATGTGATCTATAATGTAAAATGAACATTCGAATATTTATAAAAAGTAAGGCAGGACTTACTGTTAGTCAACGTTGAAAAGTCTATTCAAGTAAATTATGCAGAACAGACTTCGCAAATCAGTGTTCGCAAAAATTTTTATCACATATGGTTGCAAGTTATGAAGTTGATGGAAAGCTTGGCAAGGAATGAATGTCTATATGTTGACGTGTTCAATGAAAATACCGAAGCAAAGTTACGAAGTACGAAAGGTATGATTGATCCTGAATTGGTATATAAATAGTTCAGAGGCGTGTGTGAGTATACAGATCATATCGACATGTATCATTTCCAGAATTTGAACTAAGTGAATGAATTTTTATGGAAATGAATTAACGGGACTTATTTTTAAGTCATCAACAAATAAGTTAATAACAAATACTGCTTGAGTTCTTCAGTGCAGGTTCAACGACGATGATGTTGTATTCGTTGGTTGAATGTTGCCAGCGGTTGGAATGCTGTTAGCCCAAACCGACGTCGAGTGACATCATAACCAGAAAGCCAACCATGGCACCCCAGCTGGCCAATTTACCGTTTCCACTGTGGATATATATGTATATATAGATAGATAAATTTTTGTTTATCGTGATTGTGTACAGTCTGTCATTTGCAACTGGACTGAAGGAATGGAAAATTGGCAATAATATCTGGAAGCATAACTTCAGGATGCATATGCAGTTTGTTTGCTATCCTACGTTGATAGACATTGCGTGAATTCCATATTATTTTATAGAAGGTCGATATAATTAATCCGGAAATTTAGGCTGCAATTATGTGTGAACTGGTGGGTATTCATACATAAAAAGTATCAGAACGAACCTTTGATGAGCTTCAGGAATAATATCATCCATAACGACATAAATCATGGCGCCTGCAGCAAACGCAAGAGCATAAGGGAGCACTGGTGCTGCGAGAGAGACGCATGTGGCCCCTAGGATACCAGCAATCGGCTCTACCATCCCCGAGAGTTGACCATACCAAAAGCTTTTGAATGTGCTGAAGCCGGCAGCCTGCAGTGGAAGAGATACAGCAAGACCCTCTGGAAAGTTTTGGATTCCAATCCCAATGGCAAGGTTTCTTGAAGTGCACACCGAATAAAAAGTGTAAATTTCATTTGGACTTCAATTGTGATGTCGCAATAGCGTATAAACATATGAAGAATAAAGGACAAGTGTTTAGTATGTTTCAAACAATTCGTCCATATGATTACCACGGTTATTACAGTCAAATTTTTAAATATACAACATATCAAAAGTTAATTGTCACAATTCTGACCAAAGTGAAAAAGGGCGAGGAGGACGAAGGGGGACGAAAGGGGAGAAACCTGAGAGGAAGGGGGGGGGGGGGGGCAAATAAGTCAAACTTTGTAGCTATAGATGCAATGTTAGGGAGCCTCATCGTGTTAATCGCATCTATCTTCATTTTGGTATGCTGCCAGTTAACATCCACAGATGTGTAAACCCCGGATTCCGTGTGGAGGGTCAGAATACAATATGTCGCCATAAGAGCTGCATTTGGAATGTAACAAAAGATGGTGCGAATAGCTCGTTCATCGTATATCTATGCAAGATTCCGACGGAACCGCGAATAACTCGAAACTATTCGAGAAGAGGCAACGAAAATGTCGTTCACCCGGTTTGAAGATAGGTGAGTTCAAATAATATTGATTTCCACGCTCATAACCCAAACTTTTTCAGCAATCTTAGGGTAGACTCGTTACATATTTCAACATTACCGAAATATTATTCCAGTGGGAGCGATAAATTCCAAAGCCAATTGCTGTACATTGATGTTGATGGTTCGTCTCTAGAGTTGCATATGGTTCCGTAACATTTGGCCCGCGGACAAAACAACAAATCGGACTTAAATCACGCAAATCTTAGGAGATTTGCGATCCCATCACGTTAAGCACTCAAGTCAACTCTCTGAGTCACATTGTACTCGAGGAATGTACTACGGCTTGCAAATCGCAGGATGAACATAGGAGACATGTGGAGGAAGGGGATAAGGAAACAGAAACAAGCATCATACTGGGAAAATTACTCGTGGCAAATTCACCGACAAGCAATGTTGTCTGAGTTATAAAATAACTACGTGTACTGTAGAATATGTTTTGTGAGCTTGTCGCGCGGAAGAAAAGTGACAACCCATTGGTAAAATCTTTCATCTACCACCATGAGGTTCGCGATTAATGTGTGCCACTGGACGTTTTAGAACTATAACATTTGGCTGTCATTGAACTAATGTCTGTGGCAATTAGTTTTTCACTTGATGTTGGAAAAAATGAATATAATGAGTACCCCCTATTCCATGTCCACCAAGTCCATCACAATTGAGCATATTCCAAGTCAAAACTTTTGTATAGATCCCTCTGTGCGAGTAGCCGACTAGCGTGCCGTCTCGCGCTCTTCCGTTCGTGTTATCTAGGTACATAGGCGGATATACAGTTAACCAGGCAACCAGAGTGTTGCCGGGCGAGGTCACTCTGATTCTTGGAATAACTTGTTCTTTGAGGTCGTGAAAGAATTTCGCAGGTGTTTAGGACCTAGAATTATAATAATGAAGCACGCGACTGTGGTGAAAGAGAAGGAATTCCATCGTGATGATCGGTGTCCGGGAGAAAGTACCAGTATAGATCATACTTCCTGATGCAAAACCATATCGCAATATATTATTCATGGGCATTCATTATAATTTGTCTACATGAACAGCCGGTTGATATCAATTTTGACTACTCTCATCTCATTTTAAACTATGGATGAATTGAAAAAGTCTCAACCAGAGAGTGCAAATTTTTTTTTCAATTGTCAAACGTTTCTTGAAGTAGTATACAGTGTAAACGGAATAATTGTTGTTCAATGACTGATTCTGGTACGTAAATGAGATAAAAAGGGAGATGGCGTTGGGGTACTATGATGAACTTTATACAGGTGGATCTGGATGTCTAAGAGAGTAAATGATCTCGACAACGCGCGATGGTTACGATCTCCCGCGAAGAATGTGATTGCGCGATTTTGCTATGTAGTCATGCTCGCGCGGATATATTCCATCTCGAGAGCGCCGCGGCACGGGGTTGATGTTATGGTGTGCCGTAGTTACTATGGCGTTAGCCGTGGCTGGTGGCCCCAGGACTCGAAGCTGCTCGCCACGGCGTTGGTGGAATGCGGGACGGGCAAATCGCGGTCGAACTGCTTGAGCCTCGTTCCCATGCATTCCTTACCCCCACCATGCATGTCGTTCACCCGCACACCCCGCGCTGACTGCTGCTGCTGCCGCTGCTCTCCTCCTTCGTCTTTATAGCTGGTTGCTCGTTCAGGTCCCCTTTCGTCCTTCCCATCGAGCAATGAGCCTCAGCACCAGCAGCCGCCGCAACACTACCAACACTAACAGCAGCAGCGCAGCTACAGCCTGCTTTACTTGTTGCTGACTCTCCGTCTCTCTCAATTTCTTTTGGGTATGAGAATCCCGCGCGGATGACTTCCCTCTCAGTTCCTTTTGGGAGAGACCGCACGGTAGGTAACCTCGTTATGCTCCCTCGGCGCGATCAATTTTTCGATTTCGCACTCGGCGATCTGCACGAGCGAAAGGAGAAGAAACATAGTACAGTGCAAGGGTAAAAAAAAATAAAGAGAAGGGGGGAGAGACGAGGGCCGATGATCCCGCACGAGGAATTTGCTGCTGTGCTATGTACATATACACACACGTGTGTTCATTCGGACACATGTCCCTGCATATATATAGCCACAATGCACACATATAGTAGTTTGTCGGCTCTATAAATTGCTTTGTGTGTCACAGAGTAGGCTGATGGCCGGATGCAGAGGATGATAGAGGACATATAGTATCGTCTCATGGAAAGAGACAGCAATCTACGCGAATCACCAACGTCACTGCTGTCGTAGCCACGAAAGGTACTCAAACACGACGGGGTCACCAGCCGGCCTTGCCATCGCTGAGGAATGAAGCAACGTAATACAATGGTGCTTTAATGCTTTACATGACTTTACCATCAAGTAATAGATTGAAAATATACAAAGTATACGTGATGAATTTTTTTCCGACTCGCATCCCTATGAAAAGAGTCTTCAGTTGGAAATCTTCTTCGCGTCTTCCTTGCAGCCGATGCATATGAATACAGTCGGGAGGTCGTCGTCGGGGGGACATAACGGCGCTGGCCCGTTTGTCTGTTCCGAGTAAGATACGCGACGCGCATGCGTAATGCCAAGCACATTCCAGTCATCGCGCGCTGATGGCTGCAGCATATATCGACGATGTCATTCTACCAGTATAGCTTTGAACTTTTTTATTTTCTTCATCCTTCTTCATCCTCCTTCATTATGTTCTTCTTCACCTTCTTGCTTTTCTTCGTCATCATTCTGTTGTCTATACAAGACCCAGTGACATTCACCTGTCATCGTGAGTGCATTCAGCAATGACGCTGCCAATAATTTTGTCTTTAAAATTTTAAGATTTTACAATCTGCATCATAATTCACGACTTCATCTTCCACTTCTGACGCGACACGAGGAAAAACTATATAACTACTGTACATTCTTCATTGTCCATGGTAACACAACAGTCCTTCAAACGCTCTATTCTCAGCAGTTACAAGTCATTGCTGTTGAATTTCCAATGATAATGATGAGACTTCAGACAAGAATATGTATATGAACAACTAAGTCACTTTTTGTCATTATATGAATAAAATCAACTGTCATGAAAGTAATCATTAATAGCACTTTTTGTGTGAGAAGTCATTTAGTATTTTTTGTGGTGCTCTCTTGCATTGAATTTAATGAAAAAGGAGTTGAGATGGAAGAATCGAAAATGGTGACAGAGGAGAAGAGCAAGCACGAAATACGAGACGAGAAAAATATCGGTGTGGAATGTCACTAGCTTAGGGAACGTCTCGCGGGTCCAGTTCTTGGAACTCCTCTCCGTGAACGGCTCTCAGGCTGAATGATTATAAAGTGCATAGGCAACGCGGGAAGATGTTTATCGTTGTAATAATGGTTCGTAGAATAATGAGGCAATCGGAAGTAAGTACTGGCGCCATGAGACTTTTTCGACTTTGTACACGTCAAACATTTTGCGGAACGACCAAAGAAAAGTGACGACTTATTCCATGTTTGTATATAAATATTATATGTACTCATTTCTTTGATAGTTCAGAGTCGTGAATCTCAATTCGATACAGAGCGAACAAGCACAAAGCCTATTCCTCCTTCCCATACATATATCGCTGCATTTACATTTTTAAGAATATATTTTTTACCAAAACAATGTGCAGTCTCGATATTTAACTAGAACTAGAGAAAATTAACAGCCTGAGATTACCAAGGTGTATCGTCAGATAGTGAAACAGTGCGAGAATTCACCTCGAAGGTGCAATCGGTACCTGAGACGTTGTCATCTATCTCGCCACCGATGATTGGACGAGGTTATATGTATGAACATACATATATAAGAAAGATTGGGAAGGAAGAACTATTGGAAAGATACAAGAATGTAAAAAAGAAAGATGATGAGAATTGCAGACCCAGATTCTGCGAAAAATCTGCATAACTACGGGTGTGACTCAGTACCAGATCTCCTTGGGCATTTACTTGCAGCACCAAACCGTATGCTCAAACATTGCGTACAACGCCCCTATCACTTTTGTCCTTATTTTTCAACTTTTTACTCATGAGACTACATATATATACACATAATAGAGAATGTTTTCGATGTCAATTTGAATTTCTATCATTTTACTCATAACACCAGTCTGTATTTGTCAAATTTCTTTTGGCGGGAATACGTTTGAATGAACTTTGATTTGAATGACTATTTTGTCTGTGGCCTGAGATGCCTATGAGATGGTTTACAAATATTGTGTTCCTACAGCCGCACGTATCAGGACCTGTTAAAACATGATATCGTACATTCTCAATATATAGAGCCACACACAAACGCAGTATTCTCCACACTTTCTATCATATTTAAGCATCATCACGTATATCCACATATGTAAGGCACATTTTAATGACACACATGCTATATAGAGGTGTGCTTTGATGTAATGCAGAATGTTGAGAGGCATAGTTTATGAGTGTCAGGGATAAATGTGATTGGGTACGCGCGTGGTATTCACGAGTCGATAGAATGGATGGTATTTGTCGAAGACGTTTACTAGCATTTATACATATTACTACATACCGCAACAACGCACTTTGTACACACAGACACACATACACACACACTTATACGCACACAGGGAATATAAACCGTATGATCAAGGTTGTAGCACAGAGTCAATTATACAGTGTTGCGTATTTGCGACACAAGACACTCGTATCTCTTGAGGTTATCTTTTAGGGGGAACTTCATTTCATTCATAACATAGTAAATTAGTAAACATATATATATTTATATGTATTAACTCATGTTGTTCTCGCTTTTATGAACTATCTTTAGTTTTTATCTCCCCTGTATTTTATATATTGGTCTTTAGGATTATTTGCGTACAAGTATATCATTCGGACCGGATATCTCATTTTTTATTCTCATACCCGGATCGTAAATTTAGCTAATTGATGAAATACGTACGAAACATAAGATCACGAAGACGTTGGAAGTATTGGAAGAGTTGTAGGGTGATAAAATATATTTGTTGTCTTGCACAAGTAATGGCGGCGGCATCTGATGATGAAGAAGAATGATGAAGGGAATGCATAACTTAATAGTTTCGAAAATAGTTCAATCGCCGGCCTTTATATGTTATGTCTCTATTTCCGTTTTGCAATATATGCATCCATCCATCTGCATCCATTCTCCTATAATACTCTCGTTATATGTCAAAACGTTAGATAATATTATATTTTACATATTGAAAAGGAGTACATGAAAATTAATTCAATATGACTTGTATAATCATGAGACATTCCATAACAATATATATCATCAACTGTTGTTGGACTGACATTTATTTTATTTGTCACTGTATTGGGAGTTACGCTCAAACCTCCATCGATCATAATCAATAGTAGTTTTCTCAATATTCGCGTAAGTAGGTTGAGTATATATGGCATGTAGTCACGAAAGAAAATCATGAGCGCACGCACAACAACGGACACACATACACACTGACACTTGTTACATACTTTTATTTCTCTATGCATACACACGGCTCATTCAGGGCATGACGTGGGACGATCGACACGTAACCATTATATATACATAGAGATTATGTGCGGCGACGCTGAATCTTGGCAGGGTCGAACACTACCAAGGGAGGTGAGGAAGGAAGCAGCTGACATCACGATAAACACCGACAGGGCTCTTTCTCTCGTGTGCGAGTTTAACGGGGCAATGATAACCCGTATCATTGTCGACAATGTTGCCAAGCTGACGATGTTTTCTTTTTTCTCTTTATTTTCAGCCCTGTACTGCACTCTGACTCACGCTTTTGCCGATTCTTTCCATAAACCCAGCTCTTCTTCTCTTAATTCGTTACTATTGTGTACGTTTACATAGAAACTTTCGTATCGTTTGAATACGATTGAATACATGCGAGTTGATTACACGAACGATTGATTGTCTCTTCGCGTTGTTTCGTGTCATACACGATAACCAACATACTATATATCAATTTGTGATGACAAAATAAACATTCGTGAGTGCTGTGAAAGTGAAAATAGTAAATTTCAATCCGGATTATCGACCGGGTGCACACGAATATCACATATTTATGTATTGAGCTCGCGCCGGATGCCTGAAATCTTTCTCGATATTTCTCAATTATCACGAGAGAGCGGCGAAAACGCGCAGTCCATTCATTCCATAGATTCTCGATGGTTCATCTTATACCACTGGCTGCCTGGGATTGAGCGTTGGACGCGTCATTTGAATGCGCTGGAATGTCGGGTCGTAGCGGCACATTTGAAGTGAAGTTAGGTATGAGCTTGCTCAACCGACGTACCACAAAAACAACGGACGGGCAGTGCCAGCGCTTTCAAAAACTCCTCCAGGTACTATACACGACCCCGAAGCATGTCGTGACATTAGGTAGGGGCCTCTTTCGCAGTTTGAGCCTCACACTCTTCTATAGTCTCTTGCGCCAATGTGAATGTAATACAATATGTCCGTCAACTTTACTTCTACGCATACATACATACATATATACATATATACATATATACATACGTACGCACACACTACATTGCGACATGAGCAAACTGAAGGGTCCATTTAGGAATTTCTTGCGACTGCTGGCTCTATTCTTTTAAACGCGTGCACAAGTGTAAGTCTTATACATATATTTATGTATGTATGCAGGTACTCATGCTCATTCGATGAAAAGTGAGTTTCCTAAACTATCTTACTAAATTCTGGCACATCAATTAAAATTAACTGATGGACAATAATTTATCTATAATTATAGCTGAAGACGAGTTGTTCCGAACTCATTTTTCCTTCTTGTTTTCAATGTGAAAAAGAAGTCTAGAAGTAATTGTTCGTGAATGAGAAAAACAAATGAATTCAATCAAATAAATAAGAGAATTAATATTTATGAGTTGAAATATAATTGTATAAAAACAAGTTGGAGAATAAATTTTGTTTTAACCGACTGCGTAAAAATAATTTTTGCTTTAGAACTCAAACTCTTCACTTGCTCTTGGATACGTCGAAATTAAGCAAAAGGGAAGGCTACTTCCAGGAACTATACCATCAAATATGCGTCTGGTCTAAGAGTGGCGCCAGAGGACCACAACGGCCAAACCGATCACTACGTCCCTCCATGTGAGTGGTAAGGGCTCCAGTTCTTCTATAAATATATTAATGCTCATGCTTCATTTCAACTATTCGTAATTTATGTCTCTCCTCGATGAGGTTCTTCGCGAAAATTAGATCAATTGATTGTGATGGGAAAACTAAAATGCGGCATTAGTTGTACCAGTATGGGATAATATCAAGGCCATCCGACGCGTCATTCTTCTACATTCAAAGCTGTGTTGTCGAGACTTTCTAAACAAAGAAATGGTAGAATTGAGGCCGTGCGCCAGACTGAATCGAAATGTGGAATCCACAGTTACCATGAGTCCGAGACGGCAATTGGATCGAAGTAAAAGAATGTTTGATACAAAACATAACAAGGGGATTCGAAAGGGTATGTGCGGTTGTATTTGAAAAGAAAATGAGTGTTAAAGAAAGCAAGCTGGAGATAGGCTGCTGGAGCGATGAGATGGGAGGGATGGAATGCACGGCGCCTAGGGCTCGTTGGATTCCAGGGTCACACGTGCCCCTTCGTCCCGTATACTGCTTTCCCACCACATCGTCCAAAGTCGTGCCAATAAACTTTGCCTCTGGCCGTGCGTCTCTTGCGACCACCATGGAACTCATTCATGGGGACCTCCTACCACGTAACGTACTCTCCATATTTCCTGTTATGCTTCGATTCACGATGAGCTATATAGTGTCGCCACCTTGTGCTTCATATAATCTCTAAGCGGTAACAACTTATATCAAATTTGTGGAACGTCGATAACGTAGAATGTCTGTGTCAACTGTATTTTTGTGTAATAAGTTAAGTTAGCAGACCGGAAAAATGAAAAAGTGCGAAAAAAAATTGAAAGATGGAAAATATTCATGATTCCCCCTTGACAGTACATCACGATAAGATACAATACTTTTGTACGGAGCATCTTTTTATCATTATGGCAATTAGATATGCGTCTGTTCGATTGCACGGAATGATATTGATGTCAGAGTGATTTTACCAGTAAACTAAGTATGTTTCAATTCATATGAAATGGAGTATAAACTTGAAGTATAAGTTTTGTTTAGAATTTTACTCGTATTACTCTCTATACATAGTTTACCTTGCATTCTCGAATGTTGCTGATGCGCTACTACCCACAGCACCGAAGCCTACTCCGACTGCTAGTCCCTCAGGAATGTTGTGTATCTGGATAAAAGAGGAAGCAAAACAAGAAAACTACTTGAATGAGAAGTCGTGGAAATTCCATGCAATGGATTTGAAACAAATTGATATATGTGTACATACCGTGATCGCTACCACTAATAAAAGTATTCGCCTCCATTGATTATTTTTGGCTTCATCACTGGGATCTTCATAAACAGCACCCAAATCATCCACTCCTGAACCTCGCGATATTGTTCCCGGCTGTCTTCGTCTCGTATTCTGTTCATAAAAACCTAGAATCGAATGTTTGTCTGTACATCAATGAAAGTTTGTCTCAATAATCAATGTGTTCCAATTATAAAAGACAAAATCATACGTATTTCAAAATAATTATTTATACGGTAGGTAAAATAGATGATAAAAACAATGATTTTAAATGAAGGAGAGTTGTAACAGTGACATACCCGTAATAAACCAAAAAACACTTATAAAACTATTTTGTCTGCAGGCAGGGTGAATAAGATCAGTCTTAAGAACAAACGAAGTCTCATGAGCGTAGTCTCGTTTATATGGGGCAGTTGTTGGTTTAATTAAGCTTAGGAATTTGTCCACACTAGAATGTGGTTTATATTACGGGCGGTACAGATTTAATCGTTTCCGATAGTTATTTGGATGGATTATATTTTCAACACTTTCAATCACACCATTTCAGATAAATTATTTCGTTCGTTGAGCTGCGTTTTTTACTTAGTTGCTCGTTCCCATTTTTATGTTTCACCGTTATTAGTTTTTTTTCTTTCTTTCAAAATTAGCCAAGGACGTGCTCATGAGACCCGTGTTCATATGTTAGAAAGATAAATACATTGCATGCAAATCTTCGTGGATAATTGTCCGATATCCTACAAGATTATGAAATGCGCAATAAGCCGTTTCCAAAGAAAAAAATCTTCAATATTCAAGTGAATGTATGTATATTTTCGAACCAGAATAATTATGATGGTATATTTCATAATTCTGTTTGAAAGTCAAGATTCAATTGATTATTCAACATTTTTTGAAATGTACATAATGCAAATAAGCAAAGAGGGGCGAGTGTACATTGACGTATTTGAACTGATCCCATTATCCACGCCTACAGAAAAATTGGAATTTTTAGTAGAACAGAAATAGCAATACCATCAATAGTGGTTGAATCATAAGAGTTCAATTTGCCACTGGAAATTTGTACGCCACTAATTACATTGTTATCGTCTAAATCCTCGTCACTCTTTAGTTTTTCATGGATTTTGCGTCTTTGTTTCGTACCAACTGATTGCATAGCTAATAGCACATTTGGGGACTGAATTCCGAGTGAAGATATCAATAAGTCGGTCCCATATACAAAAGCTGCGCCTACAAGAAACCCAATTCCAACAGGAATAAACGCAAAATCGCCCTCATCACCGTAAATTTTACTCTCTTCCGCCATTTCAATTGCCGGTGCCAAGAGAGACCAGTAACTTGCAGCCACCATTACTCCTGCAGCAAATCCCAAACTTACATCCAACAATTTTCTCTGGAATGAAATACAAATAAGTATTAAAAATCTGTTATGTTGATGATTAAATTGTTACTGCAATACATCATTAGATGTATCACTAGTATGATTTTTTGTGCTAAAAAATGGTTGAGGACGGTGTTAAATAGGATTTAGATTGTCATTAATGGAGTAATAGTTCTATAGAAACGAGGGAATTGTCAATGACAATAAAATTACCTGTTTTCCACGAATGACAACAACTAATGCAGCGCCTGCTGCAGTGAGAGCCCACGTGAATAAGGTACCCAATAGGGCCTGTATGATAGGTGAACAGTCCCTCAACATGGTTATCACTGATTATTATTGTACTATACAATAAGTTGAATAATTTGTTCGGATTCTTGATATACGTTGATGCGTATGTAGAACGTGTTGCCGACCAAACTGTTTTATTATATATGGAATGTATATCCCAATGTTATTTCGTGGTACGCCGCGGAACATTATCAATCACCACCACTCCATTACTCGCGGTCATATTGTTACCCAATCGTGTCTACACTACCGCCACCATTCAAACATCTCAATCTTACGTTTATTTCACCTCTATCTCTTTAGTCATTTTACATTGTTTCAATTGACGTACAATGTGTTTTTGCATTTTATCCAATATTTCATTTGACTAATCCACTGTGATTGACCGAAGAGTAAACGTCAAATATGAATTGCAATGAATTGCAGTGAATTGCAGCATGTAGCGCACTGTCACACAGTATCGCGATCGTCACACATTCCAACAGCCCATTTATAATTATGAGTGATAATAGTTGTTGATTTTGACTTCTTATAGGCACTAACATAATATAACATAGAATCACAGAGGAAGCGTTTTTGTTTCATCAACAACGCTCTATGTAGGAGCCGTTTATCAAGCGATTCAACTCGATCGGCGCGTCGATTCAAATAAATGTATGTTCATTGTATGTTCTATCGTACAATGCTATTGTCGAGGACAACCAGTTTTTATTCCCCAAACTTTTATATCCAAGGATGAATAATTTTAATACCAACCGACCAGCCTCGAAATTTTGCATAAAACGATTTCACTTTACCTGACGGTTCACCTTCACCGCGCTGCTCACTTGCCCGCTGTACTTTAAATATTTCACGCCTGGTTAAATTTCACAATGGTCATTATGATTTTTTTTCTTGAGATTGAAAATATTCTTGATATATTATGAGTTAATGGTTTTGGCAATGCATTGGTGTTGGACAAGCATGTTTTGTATGGTTTAATAACGGTTGAATCAGTTGAATGGATCATATACATTTATGCTCTCATACAATTCTTTCGCACTCACTTCCGCCATCTTTACGATTGGTCCAGTTCCAGCAGTTCCACTTTTTATCAACCATAAACTATTCTTGATTCCTCAGCTAGATGAGCGATCGACTTTATCTTTCTAATTATCGACGTCAAATTTTGATCATTCGCGAACTATCGTTGCTGAGTGTGTCTCTGACTCTTTTCTTCATTGTCAGAGGAGAAATTCGTAATGGCAAGATGTCGCCCCAATCGTTTCTTTGTACACTATAGGTATATTACGTTTATATTGTATACATATATTCATGTATTTATATATTTATATATACCGCAGTCCGCGATAAACATCAAAAAATTCATTCACCATGGCATCTGCTTCGGTGAGTATATTAATAAAAAACTTTTATTCATGAGAGCTGCATTGAATTTGTTGTGCGAATGAGTATTATAATGAGGAGTTTTTGCTTTTGTTCCTTCGGAAATGCGCGAAATTTCGTTATGACAGATAAAGGCCCGTGCCCTTGTCATTCGCATAAAGTGAAACGTGTCCAACGCATGTTGGCACAGTAATTAATGAAAAAATTGATGTAAGCGATGATGAAATTGTTTATGAGCTGATTGAATGAAATAAGGTAATTGATGAGTTGCGAGAATGTTACTAGTAATACATTAGGATCATGGTGGAGGTATGGTGTTGTCTTTTTTGGATGATTGCTGTATTACTTACAGGTTCCATTACTGATGGATGACGATACAATTGCCTTCGGAGAAGAGGATAATGTGCAAAGTGGTGGATTAAAGTATAAATATATATAATGGAATTAATAAATTATCAAAACAATGCATGATTGCTGAACATGATATATTTTTCATTGCAGACATCCTTGCGTCACATTTTTCCACTTGGCTTTTAGAAGTGCAGCTATCTTCGTCTACATTTTTTGTTCTCTCTTCACTAGTAGCTTTATCGCAAGTTTTGTCACGGTAGTGTTATTACTGTCTATGGATTTCTGGACAGTGAAAAATATCACCGGGAGATTAATGGTTGGTCTGAGGTGGTGGAATTATGTTGATGACAATGGACAAAGCCATTGGGTCTTTGAATCGAGAAAGGTTCAAGTCATTTTTATCTGTTACATTTGGTGATTTCGTGCATGAAATCAAATGCAATTGTTCATGATGAAACTGCTATGTGCCCGATGTTTCAGGGTTCCGATCAGAATCGTATAAATCCGTCTGAAGCCCAAATTTTTTGGTTGGCACTCATCCTCTGTCCATTTCTGTGGGGTATTTTCTTCCTCATCGCACTATTTCGTTTCAATTTCAAATGGTTATTATTGATTAGCATAGCTAGTCTGTTGAGTGGCGCAAATCTTTATGGCTATGTGAAATGTAAAACCGGTAAAGACCGAAATATCTCGGCTGCCACGAGTGACTTTCTGAAAAACCAGGTCATGCAAAACGTAAGTGAGATAATATAAAAAAAAAAAAAAATAATTCATCATGGTTCATTGAATGATAGAAGAGAGAACAGCTAGAAGCAGTTGTATTTTTTCATGATAATATTTTTTTCAGGTGATGGCTTCGATGCTACCGAAAAATTCTTCATCTGCTACTACTAGCCAGCCGACTCATATAATTTAGACCATAAACTTGACTATTGCCTTTTGTTTTATATCGTGTTGAAACACCAATTACCCAATCATTGTACATAACTAATAAGTGTTTCCATAGATAATATGTATAAAGATTATGACTCATATAAATAAGAAATCCGGAGAAAAGAGTCTCAATGATTCATATAATGATAAAAAATTCGATCCTTGATACTCGGCCTTATCGCTGATAAGTCGTTAGAATTAGTTATTTTACCTTAAGGAAGGATCAGGATTCATCAAGACAATCACATTTTCATGTCTATTCTAATGACGCCACAAGGCAATACATAATGTACATGGTATTTCTTCCTTGTTCACAATCATTCTATTACACAATATGCAATTTTGTATTGTTTTCAATTATTTAACATTGAGTCCATATCCATATCTGCTTTAGCCTGTTGTATTCTTTCTGGCAAGAAAGTATCACAAAATAATTTTCCATTCTCTCAATGTTATTTAATATTTGACATAATCCCCAGTTTTGTTTTTTTTTTCATTCATTTATTCACCCATTCACTTATTTATTAATCTATTTCTCGTTATTAAGTTCATCATTCCGAAATGTGATTGATATTACGTTACAGTTCCAACTGATGCTGTAAAAATTATCTCTGATGCCAATAGGCTCATAATGATTTATTGCGGACGTGATATTTAATAGAATAACATTGGAATACCGGAGTCGCCTCAGAGACGAGTTTGGGTATTATGTATATGTATATGATTTCATGAAGAAGAATACAGCAAACCGCGCATACGCTACACTTTGAAAATGTATGAAATCAGAGAATATATCCCATGAATAAATAAATAAAGAAATGAACTGTAGAAAAACTAATTATCAGTTGATAACCGATCCTTAATTGAGATACGAATTACTCGATTGACTATACTTGACAATATAAAAATTGATGCAATATCAGAACTTACATGACAAAGACATATATTTTTAACATAATATACGTTTATACACATTAATGATAAATTAAATAATTCATTTTGCGATCATTTAAAATGCATTGTAATAATTGAATGTGAACCTTTCCACAAAATCTTAGCTTTCGAATCGAATTTCGGAAAGTAGTAATTCCGAATATTACATTGGACGAAATTATCGGAATGAAAATTGGGAGGAGTATTAAGAAATTTCGACATTTATACTATTGGAATGGTTATTGATTTGTTCAAGCAGTTTGTATAGTTAAATATTAATTCTAACATAATTCAAATAATTATTTTACAAACAATATTGAGAAGATTTCACGCCAAAGAATTTATAAAGATTGTTCATATTTCATGATTATTAGACTAGATTTTATGGTATAATAACAATAATGATGATACATCTCGTAAATTAATTTGGAAAACCTACGAGACATGCTGATAATATTTAGTCGCCGATGCTTTTGATTGAACTTTTTGGCCTCGAATTCGTAGCAATGAATCAAGGTTGACAGAATGATTAATTCAGGGAAATACGAAAAGAATTGTGGCATTTGGAAACTGTCCAGTGAATCAAAAAGTGTATAAATGTATGAATCAGCAACCACGCATCAGACGATATAAACAAATGCATGCATATATTAGAAGCCATTCATTTTCTCGGTATGTAAGGATTTTTGTTTTAACAACTAAATCATCTCAAGTCATATAACATGTAAATCGGCTGGTAAAAAATATGTAAAAAACATGATTGTTTGCAATATGAAATGCCTCTCAAATAAGCTAGATGCCACTGGTAAAACTGGAAGGTGCGCTTTTCTCCTTTCATTTTATAGTTCATTATTCTCGTCGTTCATTTCTGTGGATGAACTGTGAATCATTCATACATTAATTATTCATTTTAATTTCTGTTCTTTTTTAGAATAACGTTTACGATGATATATATATATATATATATATATATATATATATTTATATCATATATATATATTTATATCATATGTGTATATCATATATATATTTTATATCTCATTACTCATAACGTATCGCTATTTTTCTATTGTAATGACAGACGGTGCAGTTATGTACACATAATTGTGGATTCCCGACCTTGTCCGCCCATTTTAAGAGAAATGAATGGTATTAATCACTTTTCTGAATCAAATCCTTGCACATAATGGGAATCACAATGATAATGATAATAATAATAATAATAATAATAATAATAATAATAATAATAATAATAATGGGACAACACTGATACATTATAACATCTATTATCCAATAGAATAAATGATTATCAAAGTGAGAAATCAAGAGTGGGAAACTAGGAAAAAAAAATGCAAAGAAAATTTATAAAATTAAAATGTATGAATCGATACATTCTTATTGCCTGTACAGACTGTAAAATAACAACGGACTTCGTTCAGTTCAATTGGAAACAGAAATATGATAGAGATAGGGTGCGAGGCGCGTTTGAATTTATCATTCGACAGAGAAAAAATCGGTAAAAAGTAAACAGTGAAACGTTAACTTCCTGATGGTTGATTATAATTGGAACTTTGTACATGTGGTTTCGAAGGATACGGGATGAAGTTGTGTGCATTTAACATACAGTGCTCTTATCCGGAATTATTTTTCACACAAATGTGCAACATTCGAATGTGTACATTTCATCACATACAAATAGGCACCGTTTACGTTCATTCATTTTCCACACACGCAGCCCGTTATTCTGATCTAATGGCATTTAATTTCATCGCTAAACTTACAATAACTTTACTTAACTGCTACTTAAATTTATGGTAGTGTCATGAGAAAATTTCAATCATGCGTAGTCGGCATTAGCATTGATAATTGTCGGTTTTGGCAGTATGGAAATTTTTTTTTGTCAACGAGCGGAAATTTTCATTACTCTTACTACAACATTTGCCTGCAATTCAACTTCTTCATTAATTCTGAAAATCCCCATAACGTTGTATATATTTATATTATTTTGTGGGGCATACACAATTACTTCATTAATCAACTGGTGTTAAACTCTTGTGTCGATCGAGTCATGGTAAGTCGATTTAATTGTGGCAACGAACTCTTGCCACTGAAATGTATTTCATCTAAAAGACAAGAATGTTGAAAATGGGCACGAGGGGTATCATGGGATTTATATTGAAGCAGTATGGTCTTCAAGTAGTAATCAACGTCAGCATCAGGTCAGTCTACCTTAAAATTAGTGGTGAAATATAATAATGGAGGAGCATCATTAAAGAATGTCAAAAAGTCAAGTCTCAATGGAGACTATAAATTTGAAGAACGGTTCTCATACTCCGATATGTTCCAACTTGATCGATCTATGAGAGTGCCATCAAAATTATTGAATACTTATTCGATTAGTGGTTATCATCCTAGTCAACATTTTGATACGATGTGGCGCTTGCCATCACAATCGGGATCTAGTCGGAGAACTCTTCAACCAATTATCTAGAGAATTATTCAATCCTGATTGTATAAAACTCGTTAATTTGCTGTAAGGGAAGCGGTAGCACGCTTTTCGTTCGATCGAGTTTCAAGCACTCTATGACAATACTGGTTCAAAATGAAAGAAAAATGAGAACTGAAATGCAATGTTGACATTCACAAAATGGATGAGAATGAAAATTTCCTTTCTTTATCATGTCATGCCGTGAAATTGAGTATATCATAGAACACAACATTTTTTTATGTCTTCAAAATAGTGACCCTATGCGTCCTCACATTTTCGAAATATACGATTCTGTATATTCAAACGTTTGTTTTCTTCACGAGCCTGTTCAACACAGCGAACAAACACACTGTTGAGAAGTGATGTATCTTTTTTCATCACTCATTGAAGTCAGTGTTCCAATGTGCCATCCTTCTCTCGATTAAACACGTCGAACTTTTGCCCTTTCACCAGTACTCTCCCGACTTCGTATGTGACGTTCACCTCGGTCTCTCATTGGTTCTCGCGGCTCGCGTATTTCTTCTTGTCAGTTGGCGTAATGATCAAATGATCCTAAGTATTCCAAACTGGCTCGATAACAAAACTGATATTGATCCTGAAAATACAAAAAATTTTCACATAAAATTGGCAGTGCAATTGAATTATATCAAATCGATATAATTCAATGAAGTGAAAAGGAATAGGGAAAAGTAAGAAGAATGAAAGATAATGCACCTCGGTTTGGACCATGGCTGGACGTTGGGTGCGTAGTATTCTAACAGTTTGAAAGATGTCAACAACGCCTTCATATTGCATTCGTTCTAAAACAATGCTGAGACTGATGAAAACACCAGTGCGTCCGACACCAGCACTGCAATGTACAGTAATCGGCCCATCCTGCCCAAATTGTTCTTTAGTTTTATGTACTTGACCAATAAAGTCGATAAATCCATCGCCTGATTTGGGAACACCTTGTTCAGGCCAGTCGATGAATTGAAATTGCCGTACTGTTCGGCTTGCACCGTCCCGTGCGTCAGTTACTTTAAATTCGCGTAGGATATATTGGGGCATGTTGTATTCTGCGATAGGATCAACTACAAAACATTGATATCGTATCGAGCGATCAGACGGCCAATATTGGTGACACTTTTCCCTGCCCATTTCTTTGAGTTTCGTGAGCATGACAACAATTGTAGAATTGTGTTCCCATAACATCCGCCAAAAGTCATCTGTTGTGTCGTTGAGAGGGCCTTGCGTGGCAATATACGCACTGCGATATCGATATCCATCGATTAAACTAGCATTTATATAGTCAGAGCCTTCGATATTGCGCTGTGGCTGGAGACATACTCTTGTACACTCGTAAGGCAGTATATGTACTAATCGATTTTTGTGTTTATTGCATGCTAAATTGGCCGATATAAATCTCGTCGAATCAGCTTTGATATTCGATAATTTTTTGAATTCAAGTTCCATGCCGGTTATATTATCAAGCTCCGGATGCATCAATTTTTGAATATGAGAGTGCAAATTTCGCGCGGGCACTTCAGTATTACCGCAAATTACAGCTTCAAGTAGGGCATCATGGATAAATATGTATTGATCTTCAGTTTGAACCATATAATTACGTTGCGCGCGAAGACAAGTGACATGACCATAAATATCGATCATTTTCTCATGTTTTATTCTCTCGAGCATTGAATCAATGACAATGAAACAACCGGTTCTACCAACACCTGCGCTGCAGTGTACGACTAGCGGACCAGAGTCAGGTACATTGAGAGTCTTCACGCGACGTAAAAATTGAAGAAAAGGTGCGGGATGTTCCGGCACCCCGTGATCTGGCCAGGCAGTAAATTGAAGTTGTTTTATTTCACGCCGCTCGGAAAATCCATTTCTGCAAACTTGGAATGTTCTAATGCAGTACGTTGCTAATTCTTGAATATCGCTAATTGTTACGGTCATTTGTCCATAGGTTTCGGCGCCCCGAGTTGGCCAATATTGATCGCACTTGATTCTTGTTCTCTCCTCTAATTTTGTCATCATAACGATTGTACTTGTCCGGAGTTCCCAGCACATCCGCCAAAAATCAGCGAAAGTCTCTTGTAATGGACCTTGCGTCGCGACATATGCATTTTGTTTTCTATATCCATCGCAATAATTGGCATTTATATAGTCAGAGCCAGGTATACCGTCAGTTGTTTGTAGAATCACTCGTGAATGATCATAAGCGATAACGTTTGCGTAACGATTTTTTGATGTATTAACTTCCATGTTTGAATGATCCCAAGTGAACTGTTGTCCAGGTTCAATTGATTCGTATTCTTGACTGAATTTCAGATTATCATTGGCCTTCAGACGTTCAATGTGGTTTCCAAGTTCACCAATTGGAATAGGAGGATGAGATATCATGCCTGGTGTTTGGAAGTTTAAACGTCGCATTTCAACTGGATCAGACGGCGCGTGATTCGAACTTATGTCTGCTGCCATTAGTGGCCTTGTCACAGCTGCTTGATCTGGGGCTTTACATGGCTGCCTGCGTCTAAGAGAATGCCAAAATTACATATATCATAAATAATAGTTTCTAATCCATTTTTCCACTTGATTTTCATTTTATTATATACTTACTTCTTTATTACGAATAACAGGACCAAACAAACACTGACCATTAGGGCAGCAATAATAGGACCTACTACCCAAACCATTCCCGGTTCATGACCGCTATTCGTTACAGAAACTTCTGGATTGCCATCAACAGGATTATCGGGATTCGGACGACTTGGTGGATCGCCAGGCGGCACTTCCCTCATATCCAATGACAAATATTCAGAAAATGGTGATGAAGTATAAAGATGCTGGAAAAAATACATACATACATCTTATTTAATATCATTCAGTCAGAACAATTAAATGAGGAATATGAGTCGGAATACTCTGTACTTTTTTTGGTGTGTCGACAATAGCTCGTACAAATATTCTGTATCGTTTATTGGGATCTAACTTTTTGTTCTCAAAACCTTCGTAAACATCACCGCTACCCAATTGAAAAGTATATGGAATAGTTCGGTGTGAAAATTTGGCAGCAATGTATGGAGAGTTCTCGTGAATTTGTTTTGTATCCTGGCCAGTTATCATATCTTCAGTGAATTCGTCTGGTTGTTTATGGGCAGTGGCTTTATCCTCCGGTACAACTATTAAATAATAATATGCAATTGGACCATATTCCTCTGATGCCTGTGGAAGAATAACGTGTATTTCCTCTTTTCTGACGACCCCATAGAAATCGGGTTTGACCATTGGTTTTGGTGCTGCCATTTGCGTTGTGACCGTAATTTTTGCTGGTGGTTTATAAGAACTGTCAGCTGGCACCGCGCTGACATTTACATTATATGTTGTGAATGGTTGTAGTTCATCGATTGTCGTTGATGACGCTGTTGGATCCAAGTGTATCACTCGCCGAGGGACAATTTGCGTTTGTGTGATGCCTTGTGAGTCGACAAATTCTTTGACTGCATCAAATGACACCTTGTACCTGGTTGGGTTCAGTCTTATAGGCGGTGTCCATGATAGAGTCATTGAGTGTGTGGATGTGTCTGATGCACGGAGATTGAGTGGAACGTCATCAGGTTTAACTTTAACTGTTACTTTTTGACTGAGTCTACCAAGAGTATCGCCCTTGTATCTGGCAGCAACAGCAATGGCATATGCAGTATCACGTTCTAAATTCTCCAGATCAGCGGACTCTGTGAGACCAACGAATTTCTGTTTCCACTTATCTAAATCTTCCACAGCTGTCATTGTATAGAAAATTTTGTAACCAACAATTTTATCACGATTTGGTACTGGTTCCCACCATACTTCAACATTGGATTCTGAAGTAGCTACAGCTTTCACGTACATTGGCGCACGTCCTATGTCTTTTTCAGTAACAATTGTTATTTTTTCAGAAAATGGTCCGGCACCTCGTGCAGTATGGGCCCTCACGTGAAATACATACTCTGTTGCTTCCTCAAGATCGGTAAAAACAGCGCGAGTGTCAGTTGTATTCCTCGCTTCAATTGTACTGTGATCATTTTTTTTATGAAACTCCACATCGTATCGTATTATTTGTCCATTACGATGGTGACGTAGTGGCTCGTCCCAACTCACACAAACAGTGTCAGGTGTTTGAAAGCGATACGTGAGATTTGTCGGTGGTCCAGATGGTTCACCTTCCGGGCTCTCATAGTAACGTACTGTTTCCTGACCAATACCATTCTGATTCTCACCGGCCACGCGAAATTCGTAATGAACACCACGTTCTTTAAATAACCATGGAACAAAACAATGGATATCAATGTTTCTCATATTCTATTTTAAAATTCAATCCATTTTCTTACAAGCAAAAGTATACAATATACATACCGACATCCTTAATCTTGAATGTGAATACGTTAATGTCCTTGATGTATTCGGTTTTTAATGTTTGGTTTTTGATGCCGTATTTGACGCGGTAACCGACCAAATCACCAGAAGGTTCACTCGGCTTGCCCCATTCCAACTCCAAGATAATTGGATCTGGCTTAATAACTCTGGCAAAGTAATTGATATTGCGACTTTTATTTATGTGTCATATATATTGTTCATCACCATTCATATGGAGTATTTTACTGAATTATTCAACGATTGATTCAAAATTTGTTCAGCACAAAATAATGTAGCTAGGTATGTAGAATGTCACCCATTAATGATACTCTTTCTTTACAAAAAAAAAACGTTTATGCTCTATCGATATGGAAAAGAGATATTAAATGATAGTGAAAAAATTTTGATGATCTGATTAGAAGAGAATATAAATACCGTTGCGGAATTTTCCAACATACAAATACAAAACTGTTCAATACTCACTTAACCATAAGTTGAGGTCTATTGGGTACACCACCAGGAGTTTTAACGTGAACGGGTGGCGAGCGATCTCCATCACCCTTACGTGTAACAGCAGCAACCTGAATAGAATATTGAGTATCTGGTTGCAGACCTGTGATATTAATTGACAAAACACCTTCATGAACATCACGTCGTATTGGTTCGTTTAGTAAATCTTTGCCCTGAAAAAAATCAATTTCAATTGTATATATTCATGAAGAATATAACGTGCTTTAGGGTATATTTTATCTCATACTCTTTACATTCTTGAATTTACCTCATTCATCACTTCTTGTACATGTACGTGATAACCCCTGATTACACCATTTTGATCATTGATCCGTGGTGGTTTCCATTCAACTCTAATAGCCGTAGAATTTAAAGCTGCTGCTTTGACGTCTTGAGGATTTCCTGGCACTGTAACATAACACAATGTTAATTTGTGTTCTAGGGGTATCTACAAGTAAGCATACGCGCATACACACACTCTCATTTGCACACACAAATACACGCATGCATACGCACTGGTTCACAAACATCTGTACCATCATTCACTTTCGAAAATTATAAATAATTTTAAAACACAGTATACGTTATTAACGAAAATCTGAAATAAATAAAATTATGAGAAATGGAGTTGAAACTACAGGAAAAAGGAGCAACGTCAATGAAAACTGGCAGTGAGAATTCAATTCCTGCGGGTAAGTGGTATATGAAAAATTTATAGCGTGGGGGAACTTCAATGGAATAATGATTTGATGATGTGGGTGTTGGCGAAAAAAAATATGAAATAAACAGGTAAATGTTGAAATGAAAGACAATTAATAGAAGAAATACCGAAATCAATCAGACACATACATACACAGACTTCACAGTACATATACGGATACGAAGTAGGTCGAACCACCCCATATATCTATTATTATCAACATTATATATGAATGTATTATTCCCACAAATATCTCCTATTTCTATGGCCCCCCATTTGAATACCAATAGTTTTTAAGCTGAACTTAGTTTTATTTCCTTCTGAAATTTAGTATTTCTATTTTACATTGGATTCAATCAAATATTCATAATGGAATGCAAGTGGGCAATTAGTTTATCTCACCGACGGTAGTATTGGAGAGTCCATGATGAGAACAAAAAGAATATTAGTACACTACCATAATAACAGTAAGATGTAATGTGAGTGAATGAATAATGTGTGCGTCATAACATATCGCAAAAGCTGTGCCCAAGAAATTAATATATTGCAATTGTGCTTAATTGACTTTTATATTGATGAGTGTATTCTATAAGTCACATGCTGCTCTATATATACATATAGTATAATCAAATTCTTTTTCTCATATGTGTGAACCTGAAAAAAAATGCCCGTCATGGACAGTCCAGTATCCGACGATCGATTAAATGGTAGCGCCGAAAATTTACACAAATCCTAAACGATTAGAACAGTTGAAATAAAAAATTAATTCAATAATCCAGCATTGCCACTGCCTACCTACATTTGTCGCGAGCAATTATATTAAACACAACAACTACGATTAAATGAATTCAGCGGGATATATATATGTATATATATATTTATGTAATAGAATGAATATTAGCGAAATGAAAGAATAAAAAAAAGAAAAAGAAAGGGAAATGCATAATTATGGCAACAGACCAATTCAGGACAAAATAAAAAAAGAAACGAGTAACAATCGCTGTTATTGTGCTTTACGATACTTTGTACACACACAAACGTTTTGAATGGCAAAAATTATTTAGATAGCCAACATAATGAAAACAAAAAAAAAATTCAATTGAAAATGATATTAACATTTCGCGAGCTTCAGTGCTACAGTGGCCGGTGATAATATTTTCTGCTGCTTCGTTGGAAGAATGCAAAAAAAATTGTTTGTCTCTGGCGACAGACATAGCATAATATTATCATTATATCCATTCAGGAACGAAATTTAACACGGCGCAACAGTAGAGAAAAAAAAATTCATTAGAGAAGTCGATGATTTCATGGTAGAATGGATACTCACTTTTGACATCTGCGCCCCAATAGTCGCCAAAAAAGTGGGAAAAAAACTCGTGAAAATTCGTATCAACTTCTCATATACATGAATTAATTTTCAAAGTGTAATTAGGTGTGAAAGGTAAATATTTAAATTGGTTTTATGGGTAGCATCTAATTGACACATCGAAGTTCAAAAAAAAAAAAGCACGCAAAACATTCATTCATTTCCATTCATATAGTTCGCACAATTTCGCTTATGCCATAATGTTTACTTTATCATTATCATCATTGTTATCATTATCATTATCATTATTATTATTATTGTTATTATTATTATCATTATTATTATTATTATTATTATTATCAGTACCATCATCATTATCACTTTAATTATCACAACTATTTCTTCAATATTATTTAGTCATTTCATTTATACTCATGCAATTTAATGGATCATTGCATCTGCTACTTGGCCGGTCATCCAGTCTCCTTGTGCATACTTTTTTGGCATTACGCCATTCACCATTCATACTCGTTCATGCTTCACCTCACTCTCGCATGGACAAAAAATGACAATTTTTTGACGGACAAAATTTGAATCTATCGGTCGTTATTTCGCTTTGTCCTCTCTCGGCTGCGGATGTCGCAGAGAGGCGGGAGACGTGAGAATATTTAATTTTTTTATATGGCATGCGCAATCACTACTCCAAATATGAAATAACTAAAGGCTCATGTCTATGCGTCTGTAATTTATGGAGCGTGGTGACGAAAAATACTGTTCATCATTATCATAACAAATATCAAAGAGATGGATACTTATTGAGTCAAATTTATTTTCTGTTTCAATGAGATTTTCTCAATTACTCAAGAGATTTGCGAATTCACCGATATTGCAGACGCATCAAAGAAAGACCTATATTTTATGCGTACAAAAAGAAAAAAAGGATAGATTTGAAATACAAAGGAATTGAAATAGTGGATAATATTTCTACGTATGAATAGATATTATGTAGTTGGAGGGACGGACAAGATCACATAAATATATTCGAAAATTATTGAGAGTGTATATTTACGTATACTCATAAATATATGAGTATATAAATAAAGACAATAACGAGGATTTAATAGGAATGACAAACAGGAGATATGAATATCTGATGCGGGTGAGATGATGATGTCAAGCACGATGGGAATAGGAAATATCGTGCGGCGAGCGCCATTCTTTATTTCTCATATTATGATTGAATGGTAAGTAATATAAGCTTTCCGATAAATCGATGATTTGTTGTTGTTTTTGTTATTTTTATTTTTTTTTTTTTTTGTAATATCTTCATTCATTTGAATATCAATTGATATAGATTAATGTATCTCAAGTTTTCATTCAACTGTACATCTTTCACTCTCTCTTCCTGACACACCGCAACCGCGACACCCATTCACGGGCGAAGAATAATATGTATTTACGTTAAAAATTTATATATATAATAGCATCTGTACACCGTGAAACTCGCCGTGATGGTTAGCATTTAATGTATATATCATACTACATATGGCCCACATATTGTTATAATAGATAGGTAGATCAATAATTATTTGCGTAACTAAAGAATCGAGCAAACAGTACCATGCTTGTATTTATAGGAGGACGATACGTTGACAGACATGGAAAATAAGATGGATACAATTGAAAGCCGAAGCCCTCGAGTAGGGGGCCAAGTGTGTAGGTAGATGAAAAATTTTGCACCTACTAAAAACTGCCAGTCCAACTTTATATAGTACACAATACCTCTCATTACAAGATAAGAAAAAAAAATAATAATGATACACTATTGTCGCGCAAGACGTTGAAAATACAAATGCGCACTTGCTCGATTTCAACCTTATATATTTCAAATAGGTGTACAATTTATATATGAGAATATGTATGTATGCATGTGCATATATGTTTACGATCGAATATAAAATCGGATAACTTACAGACACATGATGAAAACTGGTCGAGTCCCATGCATAGAGCGTACGGCAAAAGTATGTGATAAACGACCTTATATAATGTGTGATACATTCCAACGAATTTTAAAATGTGAAAAAACGAAGCTTTGAATATGTGACCATTCGAACGACAAATAATCTCATCTGCCAGGGTGCTTTTTATATACGACAAAATCGATTTTGCTTCACATCAATAATAACTGTAAATATATATGAATATATGTGTATCGAATAATGATGCGAGGGGTATACCCGCGTGAAAAAATAATAATGATATATCTATATAGCATTATGTCATTATATTTCATGAGGTTTTAAAAATACGTTGCTCACCTAAATCCTCTTGGGCATATAAATACAAGTAAGGTGTTGTTTATACAGCACAGAGGTGATGTTCGCATATCAAACAAGTCAAACGCGATGTAATCAATTGTATTGGTATTCAAATGTACCTAAATCATATCGCGATCGTTATTGTCATTAGTTTATTTTTTACCATTCTCCATTGACGTATAATACATATTATACGTCCCATTTACCATACGATGAATCTTCTTCTTTGCCATCCATTATTCTCTTGCAATATATTATATATCATCTCCCAACCCACTCCTTTTTTACCCTAACTCAATACCACTATCTTCCTTGATGCTCGCCCATCTATTTTTTCTACAACACGATATTTTTTTATTTTTTTTTTCTCAAGCGATATATATTCGGCTCAGACACCCCCTTTGGCCTCATCGAATTCCGCTTTTTTATATCTGACCTCTTCTTATATATTCACACTCACGCACTCTTTCACACGAAATGTCTCATATCCAACCCAATCTCGGATCTCAATTCACAATTTTTCAATTTTCTCCACAGAATAATATTTAATAATATTTTTGTGAAAATAATCCCCTAGATTGCGTTGAATAGACACTGAGATTTCATTGCAGTTGACAGTTGGGTGCTTTTTAGGGTGCTCTCGGTGCTATGGTGCTCAACACGATATTAAATATGTGCTTCAACTGATTCCCCAATTATGTTGCACATTATGCATAAACATTTCATGAGCAATGTCTTGATTTGTCTATTATAAATCATGTCAATACGCCTTTATAAGCATTTACTCATTGTTCAGACATAAGATATTCATTTTATATATGAATGATTATGCTCAAGTATGAATACATATCTGCAGATACAAACATATAATAGCTATACTTTAATTGCTAATATAGTATATTTTTGAATAGGTCTATATCATAATTGTGAATAACAACTCATTGAAATATGTTTATGCATAGGTGGAACATATGTAAAGTGGTGCTATTTTGTGCCCCATTCCCTCCTTTTAACAACTGTGATTGAAGTGCGCGCACGCAATAATACGGTATTAATTTGGTGCTTCACAAAGTGCGAGCTTACACGGCGGGGTGCTTTTAGCGGTGCTTTATATTATCTTGTATCGCCTTTCTCTGCCGAGTCTGCATTGGATTAATATGAGGATTGTTATTGGAACGACATTTGAATCAAGATGATTCAACATCTCAGTCATTATTTTAGAAGAAGTGCATTCAAGTGGATAAATGGTAGTTCTGATACACACTCCATTCTTCACATTAGATTCGTTATTTTATGTAAAGAAATCATTGATTGTATTGATATTGTGTTGGTATTTACGTGCTTGGCGTCTCGACATAATGGGAAGATGACAAACTTTGATATATAAAGATACACATAATTCGACTGTCGCAAGAATACTCATGAGTTGTCTCGCGCAGCCATGCGTAATATGATTCGAGTCAATAAATGAAAAGAAAAAGAGAAAAAAAAACGTCGAGTTAAATTCGGGCGACATGCAAGCCGAATAGAATGGATATGGAATAAGGAGGTAGTACAGAACGAAAAACGTCCCATGCATCGGCATGCCATTCATCGGGTGGGATGATGGAAGAAAAAACATATTGATTGAACGGAATCGTCAATAATGGGTGAGGAACGTCCGGCAGACTCGGCGCAGTTTGACGACAGGAGTGCTTTTTTTTTCTTCTTATTTTCAGGAAAAATGGTGGTCTAGGGGTTGTGTTAGAGGGATTGTTGAGGGCAGGATTTTTTTTCTTAGGATATAATTCGATTATTATCGGAGGGCTGTCTTTTCTTTTTTTTTTTTTTTTTTTTTTTTTTTTTTTTTTTTTTTTTTTTTTTTTTTTATTTTTTTTTTTTTTTTTTTTTGTTTTTTTTTTTTTTTTGTGTTGATATAAATAATTCGAGAAATGTCAGAGTCAAGTTTGTTTGATGTTTTCATTGTTATATGTTATGACTGATTGCATTCCCGTGTATGATAGTGTATTGTGTTTTATCGTTTGGCAGCATATTGTCCCCGAAAAGCGTCTTTGATCGTGTTTATATGCTATTTCATTTATTCAATGAAATATTTTGTTTTTGTTTTATATATTTATATTATGCAAGTATATTGGTATGATATCAAAAAATTATTGTTATCAATGCACTTTGGACAATTGGCTGCCATTGTTATTGTCATTTTATGTGCCAAAAACGAGTGAGTAAATGAACAAATCAATAAGAATATGTTTTTGTGTGTGCTGAGCCACGTTAAATTTAAAAAATCAAAATTATGGAATAATAATGTTTACATATTATTAGGTTATAGTTCAGGTATAGTGTGAAAAATCTTAAGTACTAGCTGTTTATGAAAACCTGGACACATCCTCCTGCAAATGCTTTAAGGAAAGATAAAAAATACACGTGAGCATTCATTAGCGTGTTTTAAAATCGATATTTCATTATCAAATGACGCAATTGAAAAGAACGAAGGAAAAGAAAAGTAACGACGACGGCACAAACACAAAGAGAGTTTCGTTCTGAGCACCTGCAAAAATGTATTAGAAACAGATCTATCTTTTGCGCTTCATTATTGGATAGCTAAATTGAAAAAAAAATGTTTGTTCAGCATCTGAAATATCCGTGACTCCGATGGCACCTGGAAATAAATTTTATACCATGGGACGAGGTTGATGATACAAAAAACCCGATCCCCGTCCTCGTGGTTTTCAACGCAAGCATTCCAACAGAAAAATAAGAATCCGACGCATACCGAGGAACGAGGCTACGAAAAAAAAGCCCGATCCTCGTTCTCGTGATGCAACGCAAAAATATCCAAAAATATAAAATCTCGCCAGCCAAAAATATTGGGCCGACTGTTGCCTTTCTTTTTTTCTCTGACAGCCAACCGGAACGAATCGACGTGCAAACCGTTCGTCGCATCAAATAAAAAGTTCAACGCAATTTTGAAATGTCCCGATTCAAAATGACGTAAAAAGTCTCATTCCAAATGAAATATATTTTCTGCAGGATCGTTAAATCAAACATTCATCTCTTGTTACAGTCACGGCAGGATAAATGAAAGTATATAGTGTGCGCGCAAGTATGAGCGAACCTGTTCAAATATGTTGAATTGGAATTGAAAGAGAAAAGAAAAATCGATTGTGTTTATTTGTGCACGACGTACGATGAATCAATAGATAGTTTAGTATGTGTATAAGGTAGGTTGGATTATTGGGAAGAAGGGAAATTTAAAACGATTTGTGTGAGAAAATATTGCGTATATATATATATATATATATATGCAATATTATTGCAATAATTTCGATCGATGTTTCACAGTTCGGCGTACAGTAGTCCTGCTACATTAAAGTCGAACTGTCCGCCGTTTCAAATAGTATGCGAGACTATTGATGTATCCGAGACCGTTTGGCGGGCTTTTATATTTTTGGCTCACTGCGGATGCGACACATCGCTTTGTATAAAGAATTTGGCTTGCAGAGCATGGTCTAAGAAATGCAATTTGTACTTCCAGATCATTTGAATTATTCCACTCATGAGTTATATTTGATAAACTAGCATTGATTTTACTTCAATGGATAATGATGGAATTTGACGAACCGATTGTGATTTCATGGATCAGCTCGTACTAGCATGTAACCCACATGAAATATATCGATGAGCTCACAGATACATACCATCCTCATGAGTTCTGACAGTGATAGGATAACTCGGAGGTCCGTCACCGACCTTGGTCCCTGCTACCACCCAGATACGATAGACAGTCCATTTTTTCAGTTCATCCAAAACGAATTTGGTGTCGGTGAGTTTGATAACCCTTGCTTCCGAATCAGAGCGTCCGGATTCCACAACCTGGAGTTTGTAGTATGCGATCCGTCCATTGGCGCTTTCCGTTGGTGGTGGTTGCCATGATACTTCAATGGCAGTTGTGCTGATGGCTCGTCCAGTTACATTCCGAGGCGGAGCCCCGGGTACTGTATAAAACTCAGTTATAGGAGGGAAAAAAATAAACTCAAAAAGTTTGGGATTGCGGTGTGTAGATGAGGTGGATAAGAGGAGGTTGCGGACACGTATATTTACAGCCATCAACAGTCCATACAGATTTTCTGTACATTCCTGTAATTCGTATCAAAAATAAACTCCAACTACTATTTCAATATGAAATTATTCCATGACTTTGGTTCATGCGATTAAGAATTTTACTTTTTCTTCGTATGATTTCAATTTGAGGATGTACTTTGATACGAACGTCAGGTGTTATCATTGTCAAGGATCAATGGTGGCTGTAAATTCGTAACAAAACAATTTTCGTGAGGATAATGAATGATGGGGACTGAACGAAAATACGTTTAAATTCCTTGAACAATCAAAAGGCAGGTGATTACGGCGAGATAATATGATTGGTTGACAAAAAATATTGAGATAACCTTTGGCTCAGATTAAAAAGAGCACGGAATATAATATTAATAGATCGCTTGAATAAAACGAAGTGAAACTAAACTTAAGATCAAGAATGAAAATAGAGGTGCTCAAAATGCACACATATATCGATGCAGTGCTTAGTGCAATTTATATGTATGATATATACGTTTATATATAGATAAATATATATAGTAGCATCCAAAAACGGCATTTTTTGCAACGCATGCAATCATTCTCACTCTCCCACACTTTAATTTTATTTACGCCTCGATAATTTAGTCTCTGCTAATAACCGATTGGCCTCTGCTTACTTTTTTCATCAGAGTAATTTATCTCTTGTACGATTAAGGTGATCTAACTTCAACTTTCTCACATATAAATATATATCTCGATTCAAAATATTACATCATATATGATTGACGGGATTGATTTGTGAATGGTACCTTTTAGCATACGCTACTTGCGGGAGCGTCAAGTACTTTAGTCGGTACCTCCTACCTGTCGAGCCACTCGATAATTCGTTATACGTCACCACCAGCGTCATTTCAATTTGGAATACCATCCAATTTTGTTGCTGATGGTGTTTCGTACAATCGAAATTCATTCATTCCTTATTTTTTGTTCATGTGGCACTCCTGGCTGCTTGGGAAAATTTCATTGAAATGACTGTGCTTACCGTACTGTTTAGTGCGAACTTCGTAAGGCATTGTCGTGGCGCCTTCACCTCTCTGGCTTCGCGCAGCAAGCCATACATAGTACAGTGTATTCGGATAAAGTCCATTCAGAGTATAATTTTCTGTTACACCAATTCTTCGATGGTGTTTCTCCTAATGAAAAGAGAAGAAAATTTAAAAAACAACAGAATCAATGAATTTCATTTTATTGGAGGTATTCCTCAAGAAATATTATTTCATCTCGAGCAGGTCATACAATTCTTTCATTGATTGAAAATGACAAAGATAGTACAATCTTGCAATGGAGTATGATCATTTCAGGTCCACAAGAGTTATAAGGACTATGGTTAGATGTTGATAATAAGTATTGTAAGTAATACAACATATAAGTAATACAACACGTTGTTGAGTTGTTGAAATGTCCACAATGAGTTCCAGAATAATTAAATCATCAGAACCGGAGGAATTAATAAAATAATTGTATATGACCTGATCAAAATGGAATTCCACATTTTCGCAGAATATTAGACGTATTTTTCAAACTGGGATTATCATGCGTGAATAACGATTTAATTGTACCATAGCATAAGTATCATTCCAATACAGCTCATAACTGAGAATATTCTCAGCGCTATGAGCTGGCTTGCTCCATTGGAGCGTTAGCGAGCTTTCCCCGATATCGACCACCGAAAGATTTTCCGGTTGACTAGGGACCCCTTGTTGAGTTTTTATTTGTATCGGTTGACTCAGTGGTCCGGGGCCGACACTAGTAAGTGCTTGTACCCGTATCGTGTACATTGCATGTGGAGTAAGATCCGATATTGTGGTTAGTTGATTGTTGTCCACAACACGGGACTGCCACGACTGCATCGATTGATTCGGGTCAGTAGTGTAGTATACTTTATAACCCTGAAATAAGTTCATGGATAATATGTTAAATGTATTTTAATCCACTTTCCCCATAAAAATTTTCCGTATATGAAATATGCATTAAAATTAATATGATTTTACCGTTACTTGGCCGTTCGGGGTTTCTGGCTCGTCCCATTGGATAACCATTGTGCTAGTACTCAACGGTCGCACTTGAACTTTGCGTGGTGCTGAACCGGGTCCTGTAATCATCAACCGCTAATTAAGTCACATATTCATTGTGTAACGGAAATATTTTCGATTGCAGTAATCTATTTTTGATGCATAATTAAAATGAAGAAAAAAGTATGTGTGATATGTCTGTGCTTGGTGGATGAAAACAAATTCTACTTTATTCAGTCAAATAGCGTGAGAATATGTACGTGATAAATCAGAACTGTCAATAATGGGCATTCACAATGTTGAAAGGATTCATGAGTGTCAATGTGGCAGACATTTGGCAATTTGGAAAAAAAGAAAAAAACTGCTTGTGTTGAAAATGCGGAAATCTGTCAGAACATTTTTTGAAAATTCCATTATCTTAATTATTCAGTTCTTTATTCATAAACAAAAATGGTCTCGTGTCTTCTGAATTGACATTCACAAGAATTCGACATAACAAGTATGAGGATGAAGAGAAAACCATAATAAAATTAAGGAGAATGATGATCAGAATTGAACAGCGTGAATTATTACTAGTGGCGCACTCTTAGTACATTGTTTGACTTACTGGCACCTCCATTTGTTGAATCCGCTAGAGGAAAAATGTTAATATTGTATTCATTATTTTTGTTATTAGGATACTTTTTGTTATAGTTGACATTCAGAGAAAACACTACTGTTTTTCAATAAGAATCAAAAACAAATATTCTGAAAATTTTGATGAGACGTGAAGTTGTCATTCGTACAATTTGCAATGGTAAAAGATGAATAATAAATTAATAATGACTTTGTGAGTGCTATATAACAATTGTGTTTTCTCCATGACCGATGAAAAGTGCTATATGACATTCTGTGCACGGTACATGAAATGAAAAAAATGAAGAAAAAAAACACCATTGTGACTGTTTCTCCCGAGAATCAGACGAACACACATGACTTATTCCCCGAACAAAGCGAGACTATTGTATATATAGTCTCGATGTTTCAATACTGTACATGACAGGATAAACGTCGCGTCGATGAGAATGTCAGGGAACGATGTACAGAGACAAGATAAAAATGGTGTAAAAATGTGATAAATAGAGGTAATGCTTGTTACTTACATAGATTAAAATTCATCCGTATAAAGGACAGCATCAAAAACAGTTTGAAGAGAAATATTAAAAAATTGATGGATGCAATGGAGGACATATATATATATAACGTTCGTTATAATCATGAACTGATGCGACCTATGCAATTATACAGTGTTCGAATAATAATTTCATTGTATATGCAGATCATGATGCGGGTCACTTATCATTTCTATATGAATATTGATATGTCAGAATGAATATGATGAAATTTTGCATAGTACAATAATGGTTGAAGATCGTGTAATTGTATCATGGTGAAGATGAGCGATCGTTAATTGATTCTTAATTACACCTTCGAATCATCTCCATAGGAGAATATATATAATTATAAGTATATTCATACATCGATTCATGGTATCATAATTAAATAAGTCAAAACTTTATACTGACTCGTTTCACCAGTTGTAACGAACACAGGATGGCTTCGGGGACCACGTCCGATAACGTTAACGGCAATCACATAAAGTTCATATTCCGTATAAGGACTGAGACTTCTCACATGGTAATGCATCGTTGTTATTCCAGATATTTCAGCAAATGCTTGATTAGCATGCTTAGGTTTATGTTGGATCACGTAATACTGAAGTTCATCGGGTCTCTTATATGACCAGGTAAGCTTGACTGACGTCGCTGTGATCTCTGAGACTTGGACAGTTTCTGGTGCTCCCGGGAGTGCTGGATCAATACATAGAGTAACAATCAAGTATGCATATCCAATAAATATACGGTACGTATAGTGGATGAACATGTAGTAGGAGAGTGAAACCAATTAGCAATGGGTATTGATTTATACTATTTTTGCACATTGTAACACTGCGATACAATAGAATCAAATGGAATCTACTTCAGAAAATTCGCTTCTAATGAATTTATTTATCTAGAATATGAATGTTCAAATTATCCCTCCTACAATCTGTATGAAAACTAAATATGGTGGTGAATCGCTCTCCACGATCATTTTTATTTTAATGATAACAAGTGGATCTGAGCGATTCAAAGTGAAATCCATTGCTTCATGGATTTTGTGAATTGGTTTAGATCAAAGATGTGAGCCTCAATATGAGTGCAATGAGATTGAAGTGTTTTCTCTCTCCTAAAATACCGAACTTACATTGAACTTTCACCATTGCAGCAGTATCAATGATCCCAAGATCACTTGCGGCAATACATGTGTAATTGGCTGATTCTTTAATGTCAGTTAACATTAACACATTTTTTCCAATTGGCAGATTATCGTCTGGCGTCATGTCTGTTGCCGGATCTTTCCGCCACTTGACATATGGCATAGGTGCTCCAACTGCGACGCACGTTAAATTCAATGATGCCCCCAACATTACTTCACTAATGGCTGGTGGACGGATAGAGAAACTGGGCGCTAATCGCCGCACTGAAAACGGATGTAATTATTTTATTATTTTCTGATCAATGTGAATGACATAATACAGACTGTAGTATTATACTCTGATGGAATACCTCTCACGTAAAGTTGAATTGTTCCTGAGTATTCAGTGCCAACGGTATTGTTAGCTACACACTCATAATGTGCTTGATCCTCCAACTCCGATGCTTCGATTTGCAATGCACCTAAAAACATGTATTATCGGAATATTTAGAGAAAAGAATCGATTGTAGACGTGATAATAAAGGAACTGACTGGAGTGAGCTTGTTACTTTTACAACGTTAATAGAGTTCTAGTGCAATACAGTATGATGGTAAAGGCAAGGGGAAACCGACACAGGAGTATAGCAGAGAATATGTAGAGAGATGCCTGGCATTCGTGCAGCGTGGTTGCCCGATGCATCATCAACCTTTGCACGATATACCCAGCCTGATGAACTGGCTGTTACAAGGCATGTGATTATCTTGGCCTACGTCACTCCCTAGATATAATTCAGCTTACTAACTGTACCATTCTCTATTTTACCCGTGGATTTCACCCCTGAATTTCATTGCATCCATCCGGCAGACTCAACCTAAAACAAATACACGAGTCCACCAATTTTAGGCATATGGATGGGGAGAAGAGTTGAATGTTTTTCACTCTCCTGACACTCCAGTCCGCCCATTGTGCGTCAATAAAATACAAAATTCCACCGGACGCCCACCAGACTCCTGTCCACCCATGATTTTAACGACAACAACTGTGATTCGCAACTGATTAATCATTCAATTGGCATTGTCGCATTTAATTTAATTCATCAATTTCTCATCTGCATCCCATATACAAATATATATAGTTTGCTGCGGTCTATATATTTATCTTTATATCCATGTATGTATACATAGCTATATTCAATCTTTAAGCTAATGTGAATTAATTCACGATCACAGCTAATGGGATTTGATGGAAAAAAAAAGACAAAGGCGTGCTATTTATCTTATACCATTGCACTATTTTCTTGTATCGGTGATGGGTTTTCAGTATACTTGCTATCCAATATACCTATACCTGTATACTTTTTCTACCTCTCTTTAACGGTCTCTCTGGAGCGCACAAAACACTCCATCAACAGTCTGGGGCGGCAAGCGAAGTGGGTCTCGGTATCGCTCGCGATCGGAATACATAATCGAGCCTCATCTACAATTTCCCGAGAGGTCCACGCGTGTATGTTCACCAAAGGGAGAGTGGGTGTACGTTTGGAACGACGTCCACGTGTTTTGAAATTCCCAAGCGAAATTTCAACGCCTATAATAAGGGAATACATGTGATATGATTGCATTGGAAAGAAACAATTAATACCTGCGCTATTCTATCTCGTGGTAAATAACTATATATCATCCCCATCATCACATTCAATTCTTCAATCACAGAATATGCAGTAATAATATATGACTGATGCCACTGTTGTTTTCTATTTCTTCTCAACATATTTTCTATCACAAGCCAATATTTTCAAATTTAGAGTAAATACCCTGACTCTGTTTCCTATTTGTCCCACTATCTTTCATCCACATTATTATATCACTTAACATTTCTTTATCCCACTCATGCATCTGCTTCGTTGTTTGTCGTTGACTTTTTGTTCAATACTAATATACTATGCGAGGACTGCTATCTTCGGTATTCATTATGAGAAAATGTACTCATGAACAAAGTCGCGTAAGGCACATGAGATGGTCGGAATAGAAGCCGCACATACTATAGTGAGCATTTTTTTCTCCTCAACTATTGCATCGTTTGCCAAATATTCATATCCATACAATTGTATATACACAAGGTGATAGATGTATTTGATCATATATATATATATATATGTATATATATACATACATACATACATACATACAAACAATATACATGTATACGTATACCTTGGTATAAACGCGTACGATTTGCACGTTTACCTCCTTCGAGAATTCTACACTTGTGTACATACGTTTTCTATCCAATATTGAAATATCATTTTCCATATTTAATATTACTACAGCAAGCGCGGAACATATATGCATGGAAGATATATATATTTAGTTATATGTGCATAAAATATATACAGATACATTTGTATATAAAATTTCTGCGTCCCTGTCTCTTCTTCTATCTCTTGCGCTTCATGTTCAATAGTTCGTATTATATATTATAAGATCCTCCGTGTATGCATCTATCTCGTCTTCCTTGGCATTCACTCTTCATACCCGGACGGCTGTCTCGGTAGGCGAAGCGGAGTGAGTGGTGTGGGATGACATGGCTGCGAAGAGTTCAAATGGGTTCGACTAGCAGGCGCGACTCTATGACGATGGATGCGATCCAAATAGAATACAAATAGAAAATATGTTTACATTCGAAATGTGCTGGTCTCGTGGACACATATATGTATATACTATATTTGTTGACAAAAGAAAAAAATGGCACCATCCATTCATATTTCTGCCTCCTTCTTTTTTCTCTGCACATATTTTCTTATCTATTTACTTTTTGATCTAGTGTAATATTCTATTTCATATATATCCCCACATTGAAAATGCTTTTCGATCGAATATATACTTTTTTTTTTATTTTGATTCTCTAATGGAAACGAGAACGACAGTACATAGCTCAACGTTGCTCCATTACTATAGTAGGAGACTTATTTACGTTTCTGAAATGTTATTGGCAAGGGTTGTGTGAGCGCACGAGATATTGGCGAAAAATGAGCATGTGAATAAGAAACTTAGGCGAGGGAAAAACAATGGGATGGGGATGGAATTTTTACGAGTCCAATAATGTTACGCGCTTGTGCTACATATTTTAGACTCGCCACTAACGTGTGGCGAAATTGTAGAAAATGATGAATACGCGATAAGTACCATTACATAAATAAATCAATGTGATGATGACAGACTACACTGATATATCATTCAAGAGTTTTTGGTCCGAAACTTTTCCATGGGAACAAGTTGCTGATAAGAGAGCCTTTTTTTCGTGTATACAGGGAAGAAAATATATTCCTGTCTCTTAGATGATAGGGTAGCATTTCAGATAAGCAAAGCTATACCTTGATTTTTCACGCTACTCTCAATCTAAATCAGAGCAGACGGACAGTAAGAAAAATAACACGAAATTATACCATTGATATGATGTTTTTCCAGATAAGTCCAATTTCATTTGATACAGTTATCATCGTTCACTCGCCGGTTATTTCATAATGCAAAAAGTAATATGGTAAATTAGCATAGACAGAAGTCCCATAATGACTTTGAAAAAAAAAAAACTTATTTAACCGTACGGATGCGTATAACAAAGTCTATTTAGTATCGAGTGGCATACATTTCCATCCATATTCGTATAGTGCACATAAGAGGATTATAACTCATTTGAGTTCTCTTGGTGGCAAGTCGTCATGGGCCAACCTCATATTCATAACTTTGAGGATGGTCTATTACGGAGCCTTGAGATCTCAAGAGGGATGAAGCTATGGTTATGGCGCGGCACCGTTGACGTGTCACATTGTTGGTTATACTAGTCGTAGCGACCTGCATTGTTACATATATATGATGATCTGAGCAGAAGGCGAAGCTTCCGTGTAGTGAGAGACTCTATGATAGTGACGTTGTGCAATATGAGGCCTCCTTCGCGCATGAGAGTCTGAAGATGGTGAAAATTTCTTGATTCTGTTGGTGTTGAATCATTCTCCTGTAATTATATAGCTTCACGCAACTGTTGTTTTGAACTTTTGACTGAACTCTAATGACCATGACACAATTTTATGAGTCTTAACGAAATGTTAACCTTCCCATTTTCTACCACCATAATCTTTTATCACTCGTTGTAATAGTTTATATGTATGTTTCAATGAGTAAAGTGAAAAGTACAAAATATGTTTAGATAAAAGGCGAAAAGATATTTTGAAAACGGATCTTTTCCATTGGGTCAGTGTTTCTTGGTCATCATTAACGCCAATAACATAAAACTTGGAGATAAATATGATATGTGAACGGGGCGATGATAATAATACATCATTATTATCATGTAACGATTCTCATACAAAATCTGGCTGTTTCCTATCAATACAATAACGGAGGATAGTCAAATTACATCTATATTGCATACTTATTGAGGCGGCGAACTCATTTTTGCACGAATTTTTCTGAAATTTACATTTAAGTGAGACGAGAAGAAAGAGAGGAAAAGCTGAACAAGATGTGACTGTGTATATAAATATATATTCGAGACAAAGAAAAACTCGATAGAGAGTGTATGCACCCGCTCCATTTTCTCGCGCTCGTTGCCATTATTTGTGTGTGCACATTGTTCCGTGTCGTATACACGTATCTGCATCTATATAGGTACATCGGTCTCGCTAACTTTATTTTCATTTTTTACATTGCATTGCACTAGATATTTTATGGGATACAAAAGTGGATGCGCGAGGCGTACGTGTATATACACAATGCATGTACTCAGATACAACAGAAGGGGAGAGAGTCTGGAGGAGGGGAGACAAGATTATATATATAGGCGATGGTGAAGACACGCGGATAGAGTTAAAGTGCACTGCGTGAGATGTTTGTCAACGGCCTCTTCTGGGCGCACACAATCCTCGCTCATACTATAAGCAAAGTATAGGAGAGAAGCTTTTGAATTATGAAGAGGTCGACCGCAATGAAAATTTTCCAACATTCTCCATTCCTCGTGTGCATACGCTGTGGATAATACAATTAATAGGAGAACCTTAATACACATTATATGCGTCAGTTGATCGCTTATGAATGAGAGGATTGTGTGGCCCTTTATCGAAAATGGCCCAAGCGTCAATCTATACAGTGAGATGATATCAAATCATTCTGTTGTTTAATACCAAAGTTGTGAAAATATGAGGGTATGTCAAACAACATGTGAGTTTATCGTATCAGGGATATAGGCTAACTGCTAAGATGTGTCCATTTCGTTACACATGTGATATCAGTTGATATATACCGGACCCGTGTATCGGATGTTATTATATCTTTTTGCCATTCTTTGTGTAATATTCTGTGTTGTCATTACGCCCATTAACTGATGTCGATGTCTAGCGCGTTGCACGTTATTGATTCCTTGATAGAATCGACTCAATAAACATCAGGTATAACAGTATTGGTGTTTATGATATGTGAGGCGCGAGAAAGTAGGGAATGAAACGATGATGCCCACGCAACATGAGTATCGTCAAAAATAAAAAAAGTAATAGTAAAAAGAAAAAGAAAAAGAAAAAGAAAAACAAATTGTGTAGAACAGTTAATACTACATATGATTAATCAATCACTTATTTATTGAAAAAAAATGAAAGAAAATTAAATGGGGATGAAGTGTGAAGATCTTAGAGAAATCAGATGAAATTCTTTGCTACAATAGCAGCGTTATTAACAAATAAATCCGGCCTGAGGAACCAATTTGCTGATGCTTTTCTTTGGATAACCCCAACCCTTAAAATATATGTTTACATATGTGAAGAGAAGATGGGGAAAATGGGTTGATGGGGACACAATGAATTCTCCCCCAGCACTAAGTGATTTTTTTGTCAATCTATTGTTAAGAGTATATGCTTTCATGATTATATGTACATTATTCCATTAGATATGATATTTATAGTTGAAATTATTCATTAGGACGAATTACGGTGTACGAGACAAGACTGAAATGACATAATTTTCGGTTATTTGACCAAACCCCCAAGTAATTTGAGTATTATGCATCAATTATTGATGTTACATCTGCCGAAAAGAAATAAAAAGGCAACGAGAACAATTACAAACCAATTTTGTATGCACACCTATGTTTTGACTTAGCTTTATGATAGGGTAAACAAAAATGGAATGATATATAATTCTCACAACTATATTTAATGTAAATTTAAAATGGGCGAAACTAATTTATCCGCCAATTGTCGAATACTAACAACGTTCAATAACATCAAAATCGTAAATACATTACGAATTCGATAGTATATAATGAACAATAGATATTCATTAATGTGTGGAAAATGTTGCAAGAGAATTAGCATCTGCACTGTTGAATAAATGTAGTTTAAGTGTAAAATCTGCTGTTTTGTATAACCAGACAATTAAAACAAACGAGAGTGCGCTGGATGGGTATGTTGGGAGAGACAAGCGATAGGAATGGGAATGTAAATAGAATCGACATTGTGCAACCTCATGTATGGAGATTAAAAAATGCGCAACATAATTAATTGAGAATAACTCTTATGATGAAGGAGGTGCACTAAAATTATCGATAGTGACATTGCACAATCAAATACATATATTTCAATGGCTCTCAACAGTTCAATTGAGATCAATAAACATGGAAATGTTAGCGTAAAATGACGTCGAGTATGGAGTCATTGCATAAAATTCAGCTTTTCATTTGACGAAACTGAAATTCAACACATTTTTCAAATCGAGCAAAAGGTTGAAATGAGGAAAATTTTTTTGTTTTGACGTACTCTCACTCACTGACTTCAATTTCATCGAGTATTATTTACGATGCCGACATGGGGCAGTATTTGATGCAAATTGACGCAATGGGACGTGAAGGATATTCCCTCTCCTCAGACTCACTGTCTCTCAAGTATGGTAAAGACTATTAATACGAGCGATAAATGAAGAGTGTAAAGTGAGCCATATACGCGTTAAAGGTTTTATGCATATGGTGAACATTGTCGAGCATATCGCGTTGCCACTTCATCAATGACATTCTGTGGCACGACAGCAGTGGCTTATGCGGTTAAAAATATGATGAAACCACACCTGGAATATCGCACAACTAACTTCACAATAATTGTTTTTAATGGCATCACACATGAACTTCTCTGATGATAAATTTTTAGTCACTAAGGAATGAAATCAAAGAAATTCACTTACCAGAGTCTAAAACTGAGTAACGTGGATTGGATGTGTCGATAGGTTCCATGTTGCGTATCCAAGAGATTATTGGGGTAGGTGAACCAATGGCAGTGCAAGATAAGAGAGCATTAAGACCCATTTCAACCACTTTAGTAGTCGGTGATTGTGTGATGACTGGGAAACCAACTGGTACGTTCTCAGCTGCAAGAAAAAAACCACACAAGGTTTATGTAAAAGAAAATCAATTGTATTCATTTGAGACATGAAAGTAAACTTTCATAAATCGATAATATAAATATATATTGATCAACGCAGTTTTGATATGTGGAGTTGCGGATGCTCCACCAATTCTGCTAAACATCGGATAATATCCACGATGGTCTTTGTCACTGAAAGCACAGAAAAATGTGTACTAGTAAGAAGATTCAATGAGCCGGATGAGTTCTGTTTCAATATATTGTTTTAAACAATTTTTATGCGGCTGTCCGATTAGTTCTACTTCGTTGAGTTAAATTGGTGGAGAAGTTTGAGTCGTTAGTTCAGCAGAAATGTCCAAAAAAGAATGAAACGCGAACTTTAATGTATATATGCACGCAATTTTTTTTTTTTTTTTCAACCAGAAAGATTTAGTCCATCGTAAGAAAAACTTCATCCGTTTATTTTTCTATTAGCATTCACGGTAAGAGACGAGGGGTACAGTGGGGTGCGAGGTGAATCTGGAGTTTGTAAGTTCTTTACGCTGGAAAAATGCCACGGAGAGTAACTATTTGCGATCCCGAAGGAGTATAACTGCAGAGCACAAGGAATGTATATATGTATATGAGGAAAAAGAGGTTCCGATTCTATCCTGACCATATTATATAATGTGCAATACAGTCGGCTTGCACGGGGTGGCAATATAAATAATTTTTAATGTCTCCTGGAGAAAGAGCTAGTGTCATTTGCATTATAACCGAGGAAGATTTTAATTATGAAGCCACCTTTACTATACCGCGAGACGGATCAGCTGGGGCGGGAATCATACTTTCTGCCTACAGATTTCTTTTCATTCTTCAAGAATATTCTAATGTGCAAATTTTATCGCACACTCCGTGTATATTCATTATCGTTGGGAAGGAGTCATAAGGTCAGATTATATGTAAAGAATCAACAGCGACAAATCAACTATAATATTTTTTTATGACAATTTCATCTTTTTTAACTTTTTTTGGAATTTTTGTTTTCCTTCCGCTGTAAAAGCTTCGGAAGTTTACCCCTAAGATACGATGGTAATATTAGCTCCGAGAATTGCTGTAAATTCATGTAGTTGAATATGGCGTAGAGTCTGAAATATTTTTGAATTGCATAATTGAAATAATTTAAGTTGACATATGATGATACGGAATAAGTGAAGCTTTAGAGCTGCATGTTCATTCATATTTGACTTTTGTTCGATGGAAGCCATCTTTATTTCTGTGTTGAAGGACAAGTGTCCGTTTGGTTTATATTATTTTGAAGGATTGATTTGAAGTCTGAAGTCACGTCACAAGATATTCGTATAAAAAATGATAGAAGCTGTGAAATGGTAAAATACTGTGGAAAGGGGTGGCTTGGAGGCTTGTGCAAGAAAGAGAGTGAGAAAGAGATAAAATGAGTAATCGCTGAACTTTCAGTGGGGCGTACGTGAGGATGTGTTACGCGGAATTTCCTTTCGTATAAGAAAGCATTTTTCATATGTTTGGAGAATGAGCCAAGGGGGATAGAAACATATTATAAGAGTATGGTTGCTTGCTTCTTTGAGTTTCGGAGTTGAGGTAGCTATTGACGCTCTGAACGTAACTCTGAATGGCTATGCATATTTTTAACTCTGTGAGCGTTTGTACACAACGCGGAGGAGTAGAGAATAAAAAATAAGAGTGCGCGCATCTGACGAAGGCTTACCAATATACGCTCAATTATAACCGCTTCAATTTAAATCATTATGAATCAGATATACAATTTTTTGTTATCTATAAGTACTCAGGATGGAACTACAGTGGAAAAAAGATATCAAATTAAGACAAATTTTCTGTTATAGGTAGTTTCATCTGAGTACAATTTCTTGAAAACTATTTTTGGGAAATAATCATGAGGAATTTGTTGGAAAAGAAACAGTGAAATTTAATCCGCATCCGAACATCTCTAAATTCATTTTCTGGATGATATATAATTTCATGCTTCCTAGGCAAACAAAAGTCAAGTAGAATTTTCTTCTTCGGCGTTTTTTTTTCTTTTCCGTCAAAGGAAGAAACATACTTTGTTTTATCATATGTTCGTTATTACGCCCAAAGATGAGAGTCGTTAAGCTTTTTCGTTTATATATAATGTGTATAAGTCAGATCGAAATCGAAAGGCATTTTATTGCAGCTTTGTCGCAGCTTCTCATAAGCAAGCGGCGTAATAATATCAGACAAGAGCTCTGTCTGACGGAAGGATGGGAGAGCAAGCGTGCAATTTATTTATTTTTTTTTGCATTGTTGAACAAGCTGAAGATTTTTTACGATACAAGATGACTTGGTGGATGGAGACGTTAGTTTTCATGCTCACAAACAAGAATATATTTTCCAGGGTTATTCCATGACACGTTCAATCATCCAGATAAGTGTATTGTATCAGCAGAAATACGATACTTAAAAGGTTTATGTATTTATCACGTGATATCAATGAGTGCAAAGAATGAGACGGAAAATTAACGTTGTTTGAACATATTTTATTAATTAGTCCGTGAGCATGAAAAATATTTCGTCGAGGTTCTTTGCTCTGACGGCTATCATCATGCGTCTGACTGTAGCGAGGTAATATAAAAGTCAACATAATTGGGAAACCAAGAAAATCGCTCTGACATATCATGTTATTGCATTGAAATATTTGAAACATCGCTGTAATTCCATCCAGATGAATTTCTTTTTATAATGATTTACAAATTTACCCACATCGACCATTCAGAAAAATTTGAGTCACAAAGTTATAAACACTTTTCATTCGACCATAGTCAAATTGTTCAACGATATTGCAACATTTATCTGGGAATGAGGAAAGTTCGTTGCAAGTTCATGATGTTCATTTTACTAAATGGATAATGAAATGGAGTTTTTGATTCGAAGCAAAATGCATTCAGATAAATTCATGTATTTGAACACAGAATAGATATATGTATATCTATAGCTATACTCTAACAATAATCTGCCAGCTGTGAATCTGTATGTGAATTCCTCACCCATAAACTCATTAGTTCATTAGTTAATTGATCCAAAATACCACAGAGAAGTGAATGCGTTGGTGCTCGTTAACAGGATTTTGCAGTGCATATACATGTATTAAAGGTACATATATTGCTCACAGGAAGAGAGAGGACATGTGTGTCTTTGTGAACACTCTCATACGCACACGAACTAATGGTCGTTTGGCATTTTGGGTATTTTCGAGGTGAATTAAGCAAGCATTGAACGCCAGATATGTTCTAAAGTAGGGGGTAGCGTAAAATTAGCTGATGGCGAGTGGTTAATTAATACTATATACACTCCATCTGTTTTTAAATGAGCAAGATAAATATTGATGATGGTAGATAATAAACAGATGACGATCATCTGTAAACAAACATTGTGCGTTCGTTGCATATGCTTGTTCTTGATTATATTAATAACAATTTTCAATGCAAACAGTAGAAAGGGAAAAATGAATGTACTATACGTAAAATGATATCAACAGATGTATTCAAAAATGCTTTTGGAACGATTGTAGTTTATTTAATTGACGTTCAGCGAAAATTGTAACTGCAATGGCGATAGGTACAATTACGCTGAATATATACAAGCCGATTTGAGTCTGTGTGGTTTTGTCAGGGTTGACAGACTTCGTACGTTTAATAAAATGACGCAATTCAATCGCGGGTTGGTTGAACGTACAATGACTTTTCTCCGTTATAGAATTTAGCGGAATGCTTTGTCCTGACTGTTAGTTTTCGTTTCAACGGCAAATATGTAACTGTATGTAACATAAAAAATTTGTATTCCTCTTATCACGAAATATACTTATTTACTAACATTCTGTGTTTCATGAATGCGACTAGAAGAAATATGTGGTAGAAAACAGTCAGGAAAATAAATTGGTATTAAACTACTGAATTGCCATATAACGATATTCATACAGGAAAGTTGGTGATGGTAGTGTTTTTTTTTCTCAGGATGGTAAAAATATGGTTAAACCAGTCAAGCAATCCCGAAATGTTTAATCATATTTACGCTTCATCAAAAAATTCTCTGAAAATCTTCGATATATACACAAAAAAAATGATCAAGTTGATATTGCTTGAAAACGAAAGGGAAGCAAAGAATGAAGTTTTCTTTGGTAATGTAATATGGGATGAAATATTTCCCTCTCTCGTCAACGCAATTCACATAACGTCAAAGTGTTTTCATGCCCATCGCTGTATGGATGGACGACTAGGAGAGAGAGAACATGAAATAATCGATTGGCTGACCCTCGAAAAATTCCCAAAGGCGAGTCAGTCATCCGGTAAAATCGCAATGCTGAAGAATCCGCCAGAATTTTAGTTGGAAAATCGGGTTATATATATGTGAGCAATTCTTCTCTGTCTCTTTGCATTGTTCAAAGGGTCGTGAAAGATACAGTAGATGCGGTCGTGGTAGCACAAGCGTTTGGCGTTTTCGATCTGCGATGAGGATTCGCTCGAATCCTCCCTATGTCGAGACCAACACTTTTTTATGAAGTAAAAAAGCGGTGGGATCGTCGAATTAAAAATGATCGTAAGCATAGATAGTATTTTAGGAAAAGATCCAGTGCTCTTCTATATTGCGAAAAGATATCGTCTTGTATTCTTGGACAAAATATACTCGTGGATGCTGATGGTCGAACACGTTCGGATATATATCGCTGATGGATGTCGTAAAGTTATTTAGTTCTAGTGCGTCTGCCATGTTCATTCGCAATTTCTCTAAGACTTTATGAACGTATATGCAGTGCACGAGAAATAAAGCGGAAAAATAAGAGTCTCGAGGGCCCATCACCCATCAAATTAGTTCACTTCAGGTTCTTCGACCGTTCCATTCAACGCACGCACCGAGAATGAAAACCAAGGGATGAATATCTATATATAGAGGACCTAATTTCTTTAAGATGAATAAAGACTAAGAGGAGAAAGAATATGAATGGCATGAAATAAATAATGATAAAAAAAGTGCTGAAATTTGCCGTTGGGCCAATTGTCTCGCTGGAAAACAGCTCTGGTATATCAAAAAACGATATGTTATAAACGAATTAGATTCATCCTATCATTTATGATCCCAAATAAAGTTACACTGTATGGTACGATACAATGGTGTGCTATTCAACGATTCAATTTTATTCGGCCCCACTTGCCAATACTATCCTCTTTTTTTTTTCAAATATAGTCTTCCTTCGGTCCTTTCAACATAGGTTCCATATGTATCTAATTACATGTTTGGAACAACATAGGCTAGTTATTGGAGGTATAGCGGATACTAAACTTTTGACATAAACCAATAGTTTTTTACATATGAGTGGTACATATGAGTGGTACTGACATATATGTAGTTCTCATTTGCCAATCTAATTGTTTTTGATTATTAGAATAACTTTAGTTCCAGTTGGTTTTCTAACATTAATACCAGTGGGTACTTGTCACGTACATTGAGAGGACAATGCCTATTATGCAACCCATCAATGCCTTATAATGTCTCAAACTTTGACGACTGTGAGCAAGTTTATTATTATGGTACCCGTATTTGCCAGAGAGTAAGAAAAAAGTGCAGACTGAAAGAAATCGCTCATACATACGGTTCGATATTCGGATCTGTCAGGGCTGGGATATGCTTTTGTGCCAACCATGCTGATTTTCACAGAATGTATCTTGAGGTAAGGTTGTTTGGCGCTGCCTCACCAAATTTGAAACCTACTCGGTGCAGGTTAACATCTGACTAAACCATTGGTTAGAGATACCACATTATCCTATGCAAAAGTGTTAACCACGTACACGCCGATGTTGCTCAAGCTCCATTATTAGAATTGATAATTTATCTTTGAATGCTTGTGCGTGTATTTTAATTAAATAACGTTTCTGATAATTTCGCTTGGCCATAACGAAAAGTATTGGATAAATGAGGCAGCGGGTGGTAATCTTTTTTTTCCTGCACCGATATTACAGAATGGAAACAGGCTAGACGACGTTGAATATATGCATGGTTGCAATAATAATTATCGTTTCCTCGCAGTTGCAGTAGAAAGTGGCAAACGAGTGATGCTTATCAACTTTGTGTAGTTGTCGTGTATAATACGACCAGTCGCATTTACAAGGAGGTTATCGTACGATCACGCGCGAGTGCGCCAGACAACACGGTATTTCAAGTCACGGGTGGTTGTAAAAATGAATAACACGTTGTCTTGTTTGCTGATGCAACAGAGTATTGAAAAATGAAATAATAATAATAATAATAATAATAATAATAATAACAATAGCAATAATAATATAGCATAGTGATGGACACTGTCACATATTACAGCAGTGAAGCCAAGTGAAAGCATTAGTTGATGGTTTGAGTTTCAAATGAAGACCACAAGGGAGTATTGTGATAAATGATCTGGTCCGAGACTCAGGGGAGTCGAAGAGAAGAGAGAACAATCGAAAGGGAGTACAGGATAAATCGAGAGTTGAGGGTGTAATGACGGTCGATTGAAATTGATTACAGCGTAATGAGGTGGAAGCTGGGCAATTCCTTTAATTCCTGGATTGACAGTGAAAAAATAGGAATTATTTTATTACTAAACATTACAGTTGACAAATGTGTAGACGTGTTTGCATATGCGTCATCCGTTGCCAACGTCTGTCCTATGTATTTGCATCGTTAGGCCAAAACCGTCGTTAAAACCCGACTGTGTCGTGCTGTCGTACCGGGGGTGGTAAGACATTACATTCAGCCCCTATCTGGTATAATTTCCAGACTCACTCCGGGCGCTCTATCCCCCTGCGTTGCCATCAAGTCGACCTCATCACCGCAACGCTGTGAGGGTGTGCTGCGTCTCCTCTCTTCTACGGCATCATCAAAATCCGCGCAACCGACTCCATTCTATACTATATATAATCTACTTCTCGCATTCCGTCGCGTCTCCGCGGCGTCGCTCTAATAATTAATTTTACGTATCCAGTTTACAAGCGGGCGTGCGACGCGTAATCAGATTTACCCACTAAAATTGGCAGGAATTGTACACAGTGGAGAGACAGAGAGAAGTACGAGGAGATATGGATGGAACGTATGATAGAATTCTACATATAGTGTCGTTATTGCTTGTGGAATGAGAATCTACGGAGGTCAAAAATTCCGTTGTACATACATAAAGGTATTTTTGTAGCAGAAATGCAATATAGGCCCCATCATGTCGATGTGATAAAACGTCACTACTTTTGTCTATTGATGTTCTCTGCGTTTTAATGCCGTTTTGATTGGCTCAACATCCGTGAATATTTTTTCAACAACTTCAGACAAGCGTACTGTCATCTTTGTACTCAGTATATATATATATATTACTTCAGAAAGGGGTAGTGGGCGAGCGAAGGTTTGACACACTAATTGGCATTGTGGTCGTATGTAGCTTGCTATAGGTCGCTTTGTGAGCGCTAACTATGTTACTCTGCACTTTGCTGCAATAACGAAATTTTGTAATTTGGTCTCATGGATTCCAGAACATGCGGTGAAGTATCTGCTGCTATTCTATATTTATATATTTACAAAGATCAGGTTCTCATTATTCTACAGATATTATACGTACATGGATACGTTTTTGGGGTATTATATAGATACCACAGTCGATATTTACACCATCGCGAACATATATTTAGACTAAGATCGTAAAAGCTCATCATACACGCAAGGATTAAGTTGCCCACGTCGTTAATGGAAGGTTCTTGGGACAATCCCCAGGCTTCTTCACCAAAACCGGCGGCAATATAGCCGCTCGTCTATTGTTCCCTGCAGCAGACTCTGGGATCACCGCGGTGAACCATATATCTCAATATTCGGCCAAGTCCCATTCACCACAATCTTGGCTATTGTCTAAAATTTATCAATTCAATCCAGCAATCACGTGGTCTTAGCCTCTCATCGATAGATGCCCATACCATTACTTGCTACAATTTTGTTCGGCTTGTATTAAGCATTGTTTTCAACTGTCATTTGAGTACTGTCCTGTTTCTATATTCCATATAGCATTAGACAAGATACACGGTAATACATCAATTTGGAATACCCGAGTATAACAAGAATCCCCGGTAAACTGTCTCCTGTCCATCCGGAGGTGCCCCCATACCTTACCATCCCTGTCTCTCTTCCAACTCCAATTCGATCCGGTTTCTCTCCACAAGTTGACTTGATTTATTCTCGTTGCAGCTTAAATTATCGCGCCACGGAGTCTATAAATCATATCATTTGGTTTCCTGAATCGCTTGGCATCTCCGTTGGTCGCCGTGCGGCTAGTTAGGAATAAGTGCGGATTGGTTGAAGACAAAACAACATGCATGCATATATATATACATATATATGTTCGTGTGTTTGTATGTGTTTGTGTCTGTATATCCATATATTTATTTATATATCACACTCTTCCACATATAGAGATTGGTTGGAGAGGCACACCGAGGTCTTCTCAGGACTGGCAAGCAGCTCTTGGTCCGGTAGTTGCTTACATTACCATACGAATGGCCGCGATCGATCCAAAACCCGGCGGCCACACGGATTCTCCTGCGCTCGCCTCGCCTCGCCTCACCTCTACAACTACCTTGCTCTCAACCCTCAAATGCCCCATTGGACGTTGATAGTATGCGTGTGTGTGTGTGTGTTTGAGCCTGGTGGTAGATGTACTTCACGTCGACCCTTTCTCCATTTTATGCATCGCCATCGAGCCCGTGTCCTCAACGTTAATCATTGTTATTGGCACTTTACTTTTCCACAACCGCAATAACCATACTTGGCTATATAGCTCCGCACGTTTTCTCATTATCCATCTCATCTGTTTAATCTATCAAATATATTCTTCACTAATTTAATTGTATAGTTTGGATTATAGTTTAATATGCGCGTATGTTTTTCTTTTCTTCCCGATAGCATCTTCAAATGAAAAATGATAAAAACTGTGAAATCAATTGTGTACTTTTGCTATGAAATACTCGAAGAAAAAAGAGTTCGTGCGAACGAAGAAAAGATATACAGAAGAAGTTAGCCATGCGGGTATACCAGTGTATAGACGTATATACATTCCTATTGCCAGTGAGTGGATAGATGGATGGATAAAAAACTAGCTTGGATGGACGAATTCAGAGAGAAAACTCGCGGCCATTGCCAAACCAGTACAAGAGTTATATTCGCCAAGGTAGAAGAGTGATATAGCTTCTCGGTTTGAAGTGAAAGAGGTCATAGTAGGTCAGACAGACGTGCATTCAGTGAAACCTATTTGCGAAAGTTTCTAAAGGAACTGACAGTAGTAGAATCAACAAGCAAAAAATAATTTTCCTGATTATTTTTAAAGCATACAAATGTTTATTGAAAATCTTATCGTTGAAATCAATGAATTATTGTGTAATTTTTCGAATTACAAGATATTTAAATATCGGTATATGATGACAGATATGTCCTATTCATATAACACGATTTATTTCCGTATCATATATATCTATGGCACCATCATAGTATACATACAGAAGTAGTGGCTATTTGAACAAACCACTTGGTCTTCATCAGTAGTCAAGTCAATAGCTGCAATATATGTCACATCTTGAGCGATGGGAACTCAGAGGGATATAAAACTTTGTGGAAATGCTTGAAAATGTAGGGAGAGTGTGATCCCTGTTTAGCCATAGTGTACTTTACACTAAGTATATTTATACTTAGATATTTTACTTTCAAAATTTAATTGTTCTCTTCTGCAGGTTTGGTGAAAAGTGAAGGAGACAACAATGTCACTAAAGTATTCTTATTGGTAGTTGGTATTGTTCAAATTATATCACCAGCCAAAGTGCAGTGAGAAAAGATGCAGTGTATAGGCTTTACAGTATGCTCTTTCTTTCATAGTGAGTAAAAAAGCACGTCCGATGCATTGGTAAAACCTTGCTTGTCAGCTTTGCTTACTCGTTTATTTTACCAAAAGAGCTCTGCTTGGTGAATCGAATCTTGGAGAACGATTCGACGCTTTGGAATTCTGTGTGAGCGGATATAAATGTGCATATAAAAGGTCGATGTGGATAAGACTGAATGTGAGGTTACTGAACTATCTTATAACCGATTCTGTGAATGTGCATATATGATATTGTGGTCTCATTCCACTACAAAACATTCATATGCAATACCCAAGCTACACTTGATTGCTTTCACGTTTTATCGACTTGAAGTTAGAAATTGATAGACACGTATGTATAAACATTCCACAGATGATTGAGGGTGTTGTGTGTTAATGGATAACTAATGAAATTTGATTTTTCAACTTGAACAATAATCAAGTGATCCACATGGTGGCTCATTTCTACTTATTGTATCATTCTTGAATTTTGCAACATATTTTAATTGCATTATATAGGAAACTTCTTCACAAATTTCGAGTAATGTAATCGGGAGTGTAAAAGCATACAATATAAACAAATAGGACTCCCCAAGGGACCGAAGTATCATTCAATTCAACAATTTCGTTGGGATTTTTCGTAGCATATAGTTGAAGTATAGAACGAATGTCGGACAACAGTGAGGTGGATTCTTGCTACGACGCCTAGACTAATTGCCCGACTAACGGAAGAGTGCGCGCGCGCCACACGAGGAGGCGTCCCGGTGAAAAAGCGACTGGCTCGTTTCCGGCTGGGCTGTGACGCGAAACGGTAAACAGGCGCGAAACGAGAGAGGAAAGAAGGGGGACATATTCTCTGTCTTGCTTACTCGCATGGTTTCGTGTAATTTATTGGCGCCTGGACGGATACTCGGGGAAAAAGGTGAGGCGGGATGAGGACTGAATGGTTTTTTTTCTGCTGTCGGGTGGGTGAAATGGGTAGGCGGGTGTGAGTGAAATAGCTCATGATACTGCCACCCGTTTCAACTGACGACGCCGGGTGTGCAGAAGCCATGATAGGCCAGTCTCGAACGGCGGTAATGGATTAGCTGTAATTAAGTAAATATACAAATTACGATGGGCCTATGAAGGTTCTTTGCGTGCGGTCAGAAGTATCTCATGGCTGTACGGTCTTTCGGTGCTATGATGAAATACCATTGAAGGATAATACCACATGTGAAACTAACTATAGAGAAGGAGAAAAAAAATATAAAAACAAAAAAAAAACAAATTTGGCCAAAGTGAAGCAAAACTGTAGTCAAGAAATATTAAATGCATCATTTATGAATGCTAATACCTCCACGAGCATGAAAATATACGTTTTCTATAAGATTGAGCGAGCGTGTATTGGCAATGGATTATTTCGACGAATTATCATCATTGCCGTGTTCATTGCAATCATTGATGCAGTCACGATGATATGAGATTGGATCTATAGTAGTCGATTGTCGTTACATGTATATACTCTTCAAGCGAGCGGACCATAATAATAAACAAAACGTTGATTCATCATTTTATCCAACTAAAGTTCCAAAACATTCGAAATCTTTTTAGTGCAATAGAGGTGGCACTATTTACCTTTCTTACCTAACTTTCTCTTCATCTAGGATGATTAAATTCATTTGTGGAATCCCATATTTTCATTCCTACTGAGAAATGGCTTTCATTCGCAGCAATATTCGATTACGAGGGAGCTTGCCGTCCGATGCGCATCCTCGAGACCGTAATAACGCGAGATCAAAGTTTTCTCTACCAGCGAGCACTCTCGTCCATAGAAAACGAATCAGCTCCTACTTTTTTTTCCCCGCCTTCTCTCTCCTACTACTACCACCAACACCAACTCCGCTATCATGATTCGGTTCTCAGTTTGTCTCAAAGTTTGCACGCTTTGAATTTTACCCTCCTTAAGAACATATCCGGATTTCATTTCAACCTCGGAATATTAATTATTATGACAAGGTACAGGGTGTCCTGCCACTTATAGTTTTCTGTGACATCAAAATTTTTCTCATGATGATAATTATTTTACAAGTTGCGCGATGCAATAAGTTTGTTGTGCGATTGTGAAGAGAGTTGTTGAAAATTGGCAGGATTAATATTGAAACTGACATTAATGAAAGTCAATAACGATTATGCAATTTGTGAGGAGAATCACCAGTATAAAACTGTTGTGAGATTTCTACAGAGCTTGAGTATATGCATCAGTGGACTATGGCGATCGACTATTTGTGTTTGGCTTTAAATTTTATCATCCCGCTCTCTGTCGCTGCAATTAAAAGTCGTGACATGAATGAAAAGAAAATTCAAATGGTAGAAGTAAAAATAGGCGAACGGGCGGACAATAGAAATCAATACAGGGCGGCATGAAAGCTTCACGACATATTGCGTTTACAGAGAGAAAAAAAAATATTGCGCAATTGCAGAGGATCGCTGAGTGAGATAAGATTTGAGAGGGGACCAGAGCGAAACGGAAAAGAAAAGTCGAACCGAGTCTCGCGAAGCACATATACCCACATTCAGTCTCAAACTCATATTTTATTTCACGAAACGTTCCATGGTCGTACGGTGGAAATTGCGATCGTATGATTCCCTATATACATGTAAAGAGAAATGAAGGAAGGAAAATAGTGAGATGGCAGAGTAAACAGCTTGACCTCGTTCATTTTGTGACTTATTTTGTTAGCTATACAAGCGACAGCAATACGCTAATTATTGGGTGAATCACATTAAAGGTAAAATCAGATTATAGACTAGTTTGGAAGAGATGACATTACTAAATGTAGCCATAGGATTGTATAATTGGTGATGGTGCGAAATATTCTCAAGTCAAATTTGGTTTGCTACTCTTGTTTCCATTTCTTTAGCTGTCGGAATGAAAATCTCAAGACTATATGTTCGGACGGATTGAGCGATGAAAGAAAGTTTGGACTACGTATAACAGCGAGTTTTTGATGCTGAACCATCGGCCCCTAACACTTTGCCTCAGTTTGTTTAGGTTGTTTATTCAAATCCAAGCTTTCGCTTTTCCACCTGGCTGATGCACCAAGCAAAAACGGTGTATTTCTAGTACCGAATAAACTTTGCGACGTTGGGTGGCAGAAAGAGCGTACTTTTCTCCTTCAACAGTCTCAGCTGAAAAACGAAGCGCCTCTGCTCAGCGCGTATGCTGATCTTATATTCATAATATACGAATTTGTTTCCTTCCATTAGTTCTTCACTAGCATATTGTTTCATTTTTCCACAGATAAAAACCAACAACATACTCATTTTTACGTTAACCCACAGTGAGAACTAAAAGATGAATGAATATATAGGTAACCGAAGAATCGCATCAGTCTCTTTATATCCACTCGCCGGTATGTAGACTATCGCAAGGATTTGTGGCTTGAGACTATTCCCAGGTGAATTTGATTCATCGATTCTTACTTTCGCGATTGAGTGAGACTGAATTTACTGAAGCCACGAGCCATCGATCTTTATCGAAATACTCCCAAGAGAATATGTGAGGTTGACCAAAGTTGCGGGTAAACTTTTTGCTTCGGTGAGAGAAGTTAGAGACTGGAAGAGAGTGGGGAAGGGAAATAAAGAAGTGCACGCAAACGATGATCAGAAGATGAATGAAAATAGCATTGTGCAGCTTGGAAAATGTTCAACATGAGCTTCGTAAGATCTAGGGACTTTGCTGTGAGTGTATGCAGGCGTGAAAATGAGAAGAATGCATTGGGAAGAAATATAAGAGGTAAAGAACGGTGTTGGAGCACATACGAAAAGGAAGAGGCAATGCCGTCGAGTGAGGAGGGTACAATAATAGAGTATATATGTATTCATGTCCATGATGGTACGGAAGAGTGTAGAAAAATGGAGGATGGAGCAGCCCCAGCAAGAATGACGGAGTTTATGGCAAAAAAAAACTACTTTTGCTTCATAACGTCGAGTATATATACCTCATATGCGGCACAATGCTATGCATAAAAATCATGAATTTACCCACGTCCTCTTTCTCATATGCTTTCCCTTCCTATTCCGTCGTATTCGAATAGCTCACGCGTTCAACAAAGGATTGTGAAAAATTCACGGGCATCACATTATATATTGTGTATTGCTGACGATATGGACATAACTGATGAAAATAATTTTAGTGTCACGATGTTTTATGCTATTTGCAGTAATCCCAGTTATTTTTCATCGAGTATCCCGTAAGTCAATACTTATCACAACAATTATAGCAATAAAATAACGGTGAATTGAAAACAAAGCAAATAGGATGATGAAATAGATGAGGACGATATTGTATTTGATAACACATTGAGGAGTAACTTATTCATATTTGGGGGAGAATGAACGGAAGTGACATGTTATCCGCAAACCGAACGGCATGTCTGCAATGACGGATACGGTTAAGGGTTGGGGTGTACGTGACTTTGAGTATAGTGTCAGGAGAATGAAGAGGTGTTGCTAGTATGGAACCACCATCACATCTCTCCCGGATATGGTCAGAAACCATGAGATGCAGATGGGTACATCAGGGTGAGTGCCACCGTTATGGCACTATATGAAGGAAGAAGTAGTATCCTGTAAACCCGTTGAGCGCATGCAGGGCAGATAGAAGGTGACGCCGTTAAAATCGATATTCTACGCGAGAGTCAACGCGGCGCGCGTCCCGATAAATCGAATCACGCGTACCAAGCGGTTGACGCCCAATTGTACGTCTAATTATTAATCGTGGGTATGCAATTATGCGTTCGGACGTGTGCGGGTTGTTTTACTATTCTGTTTAGGTTGAATATATACACGGGTACAATATGTTAAATACATACGTCCATGTTTATATACATGCATAATATATATTGACACAAGAGTGAGCGTTAAAGGGTGATAAGATTTCCAAGCGGACATTACGGGACAAAAAAGGAAAACACCCCTAATCATCGCTAAACGAGATGATACGTCTGCAAATATAACAGTCGTGATAGAATATTCACTCAAGGCAAGATTGCCGGTAACATATTGATTTGGTGCGATTATAGTAATATAATACCGTTTTTTGATGATGCTTTCGAATTCTCTCAACTATGAAGCTTCTCATCTAGTTAGCAACTTACAAAGTGGTGTTTAACGCTATTGTAACGTGTGGCTAATGACAAGTCCTCGGGCAAAAGCGTAACACAATGATGATGTCGTCCGTTTGCCCATCGCCAACGACTAATTGAGTGTCACTACGTGTGGTGATACGTGCAATATATGGCATACAGGTAAGGGCTTTTGGGTGGCTGAAGTGACCTGTCGTATACGTCATGTATGGTATACTATGTCAGAAAGGGACTAGTCGAGCACCTGGGCGTGGCAGATGACCTCTTACTCCACCAGACAGTAAATACATATAGCGAAAAGGATATGATAGGGGAGGGATACCTGTACTGTAGTATAAGACAGAACAGAAAGTCAAGAAAAAAACTAGCGAAAAAGAGAGGAGACGCAATTGGAAATGCAATTTTGATGTCGGATAGACGAGACGAAATGGGACGGGATAGAGATTGCTCACAGAAAAGGGTAAAAGAAAAGCGAGTGAGACAGTGGAAGACGGTGAAAAGCGATGGGGACGAGTGAGAGACTGAAGGCGAGTTGGAGAATGCGTTGTGGATGTCTTGTGAGCCACGAGAAGCATCTTCCATATCTGTCTGCACCGTCCGGAGAAAAGCTCTTGGCACAGGAGGATTCGACCGTCACTGAAACGCGAATAGGCTATTAGATAGAGTACATTGTGACTTATGTCGCCATTTCGAGTCAACACCAATATGCATATTTTTACCAGTTCGTAACATCATGTGACCAGCCATCGTTCAGTTATATAGTTCACGTTTATTGATACACACTGATGCTATTGTAATAGCCAAGTAATGTAAATTGTGTCAAATATAAAATTTGACAGATTCTATATGTAAAATTTTCCATACTATTCAAAACAGAGAACATGCACGAGTAATAAACATAATATATACATATATACATGAAAATCTATTCATTGCAGTTGCAAAGACAAATCTTGATGTTAATCGAACGCGTATTATCGTAAGGCGTTAATCAGAAGTTGTTATTGAATTACAAGCATGCTTCATGCAAAATGTATTTATAACTCACTATACTGCTTCTCATAGGTTAGTGGTGCCGAACACCCTTTATTGTGATTGACATTGATTTTGGATGTGCGTTCACTTAATTTTAATCCAGAATAACGAGCTTGATGAGTGTAGTTAGATGAGAGTGGCTATAAATATGTATAAAACGACCATATGTATAGATACATAATATATATGTACATGCGTGTACGGAATGAATGTGAGTGTGTATGGGAAGCTGGGCGCACTCGCGTTATCCCAGTAGACTAGACTTAACAACGACTAAATGCTGGCCCGTTGCATCAGCTTGTTCTGGCTCATTAGTCTGAGAGCATACACGCATGAAGGATTTACACGTAGCTGTGGTGCAAGGGACCGTTCAGGCATCAGGGCCACACTCGTGGTGCAAGAGCACCAGTAATAGTGTAGGAATGGCTTGGGGGCGAACTATGCTTCGGGAAACCCATCACTACAATGCCTGATTGACAGAAGACATCACCAAGTAAAGCATAATATTATACTGTCGGTCTCTATTCTCTTGTGTTGTCATGATCGACTGTAGTCTCAAAATAGGTAACGTCAGAGAATCATATATTCATTAGAAATCTTATGTTTAAACATATAATTTGTTATAAACTATCTGTAACACAACACGTATTAATCTATTTGAAAATGATGCATTATTGAATTTCAACATATTGGTTTTTTGGAATTATGAATTAATAAATTTTCAAAGATAGAATTTCATTTTTTCATTGGTTTGTCGTGGGAACTTTATCTAAACATTGCAAATTATGCAATTGAATGAACTAGTGGTAATATTAGGTTTGGAGCAATTCATCAGGATGTCTGCAGATTCTTATTCGCTTTCCTTCGAACTCGAATGCTCTTCTTTGCGCCACCGGTCTTCTATAAATGAACATATTTTTCGCGTATCTTTAACGCGTTTGTCGTCTCCTATTCGCCATTAGCATAATTGCACCAGAGAACTATTCGTTTCTTATGAAAAATTGAGATACGATTGAAGAAGAAGAATGATGTAAAAAATTGGAAAAATGTTTTGCGTTGGCTTGTGAAATTTCGTGTTCATCGAATTCTGTCTCGCTAAATACGCACTTATGATCGGAAAAAAATAATATGTTACCGAATAAACAGTGGAAGCTGACATGATAAATATATTAATTGAAGAATTCTTTTCATAAGATCAATGAATAATTGAACACAACACACAACTGTATGAATCTACCATGAATCATGATAAACGAAATCGTTGACTATTTTCAGGTGTGCAGGCGGAACTTTAATGGGCACATTGGACAGTACTAAGAATAGTTCCAGTGATTCATCAGTTTGTTTGCACGACATAAGCAATGTATTGTTAGCTTGGCTGGATAGTTACGCTTCTGTTATCAGTGTGCAGCAGGACTTGAATACTCAAATACAAAAGTTGGTAGCTATATTGATGGTCAACTATTGGATTTGTTATTTTCAACATACACACAATCTGCATCACAGCTACGCTTTCAATATAACACGTTTCTGCATGTAAATACAATTTATAGATAGATTCTATGAAAAAGTATGGAGGGAACTTCATTTCAATAGCAACAGACTAGGATATTAATTTCCTTCGCGTTATGGTTTCCAATGTGCACGTAGCTCATGCATATGAGATATAATTAGCTGATTTATAGTAACGGTATAAATCGGGGATGGGAAAATATTAAGTGTGATGGAATGGCGGTGTAGAAATCAGAGTGGATTGAGGAGAACGAGCGAAATCACAAGACTCCAAAGACGGACACAGACGGTGGTGATTTAGATCAGTTGATAACTTGGAGGATGAGTTCAGTGAAGGATGATTGAAGATGAAGCGTAACCATAATGCAATGTCTGTGGAGTAAGGACGTTAACGCCTTCGCCCTCGTCGCTCATTTACAAAGTCTCCTCTCGAGACAAAGGATTTCACCACGAGGATAAGTCTAATCGAATATGATTATCCATAGTCTTTATTGGCCACGAGATAATCCTATGGTCTTGCATTTCTTGCTTCTCGTTATCTGTGAAACTCGTATCTCCTATACTCTCATGAGAAATAGAAGCGTTCATTGCATTGCAATTCGTTTCGCACGGGACTTCACAGCACATAGTGTGAAATTGAAAGATGATTCACAGGATTCCATATAAATCAGAATAGAGAAAAGTGTGATGGATTTCATTTTTCTTTCTTCTCGAATCAAAGTTATAGTAGCAACAATACTGCATACATTGATTGAGAATTTGGATCATGAATTCAAAGCAAAGCAGAAGAAGAAATATAAAAGTTACATACTCGGTACAAGGTGTCATTTTATCAGACTACACATTGAAAATATCTATTTTTTCCTTATTCGCAAAGTCTACATTTTATGCCATTTCATGCCATTTCATGCCATTTCATGAGCGCGAGCGACAGAATGATAGAGACTGAAATTGCAGAATTTTTTTTTCATCTACGGCAGAAGTATTAAGAAGTTGCTGTGTCTACTCTCATTTTTGTTCTTCTACCTTTTTTCTGTCTCTTTGACATCTCCCTTGCATAGCAGTACAAACTTTAATCGTCATGTAGCACAGGTTGCGAATGAAAATGTTACGAGAGAGCCAATTCTAATTTATCAGAGTGAACAGTGGCGGCGGGGGAGAGGCAAGATTAAAAAAAAATCACAACATGGAATCCATCCATGCTTTCGGACGTTTCTTACAATTCTCCACGAATACGCAACACGGCACACATTCGCAGTATACTGCATATGAAATGAAGAAAGGGAAATGGGAAGCAACAGAGCTGACGTGAAGGCGAGTGAGAAAGAGAACGAAAATAGAGGGTGAGAGATAGTGAGAAAACAAAGTCAGAGAGAGGAATCCACCCTGCGGAAGTCACACACTTGCAGTCCCGAGAATCCGGGGGGTTGAAATTGTTTCCTCAATTGTACAGTCACAGGAGATGATGCTTCGAATACTTCCGGTGGTTCAGAGAATTACCATTTTACCATTCTTTTTTTTCTTTTTTCTTTTTTTTTTTTTTTTCATAATCTCCATGCGATTCGGAATATCAATACAATTAGTACATCCACACAGGGCTTTCAGGAAACAGTTTACAACATCCGAAATAAACAAGGAAAATCTCAACGTGCTATATTGGATGTCATTTCGATGGCTTGACAAATATTTTCTGTTTATATGGCATGCAGAGATGCACTGAATAACCTTTATCGGATAGTATCGAAATTGGCTAGCAACCTAATGAATAAATTATTCAATTCTATTCCGGTTACGTGACAGGTGCTCAACGATATAGTATGATAAAATTTTTACTGAGTTGTTTCAACTAGTTCTTATATTTTCACCCTTATCCCTGGACGTTGTCTTTTCATAAACACATACAGCAATAGAAGCAATCATGCGATAGATAAGCTCCGATCTGGCTGTACACTAGAGACAAGTTTTACGCCGAATTTATTTCTGAAGGTGCAAGACATCGCAGTGCAGACAATAAAATGAAAGAAAAAGAGATAAGGCGTTAGTATACTGTGAATGCTATATGTATCTTTTTTCTGTTTCCATTTTCTTCTTCCGCTTGTTCTTTTGCTCCTAATTCCCGGAAAGAGACGATTTTCCAGTCGATTGGTCGCACCAGTATCTGTCTCTTATGCTTCTCCTTTTGTTCGTTTGCTGTGTGAAAGCGTAGCGTGAAATTTATTCACCCAAGAGTATTGCGAATTCAGTTTCACGACTGTGAAGACAGTAGCAAGCATCCTTTTGTATTAATATAAGAGTATACAGAGAATCATTTTTCTTCCATTTCAATTCGAGTCTAACGATAAATAAACGAAATACTGGGTGGAGGATATAATTAAAGCCGACTTTATCAATGTTTCGGCTGAAGAAAGGTGTCAATTGTTTTACTCTGTTGCCATATTTTCTACAATCATTAGAAATATGAAACTCTTCATACATCATATAATTATAAGATCGACCATGTGTTTGATCCATTTTTCATTTTTTCAGTACCGTAAAATAGAATAGAAAAAATCTTTTGATAACGTTGCATTATCTATACTTATGAAGATTCATATGGGCTGATGAAGCCGTATATATAATACAAAAATATTATAATTATAGCGGATAAAAATATGATAATTCATTTAAGATGACTGATGAGTATGTAAAAGTGGACAAATAAAAAAAACAAAACACAGTCTATGAGAAGTCGATGTTTTGTGCTTTCTGTATTATTGTCAACTCCATTATGTGATTATTCATAACATTGCTCTACTTGTCGTCCTAATTTGTGAGTTACATCGTCACAAACGACATGATGAGAATGGAAGATGAAACACAGAGCTGGTTAGACAAAGTCACGAGGTGGGTACGAAAGCCGCGCTAGAATGCCACATCGTTAAAATTCTTGCTGGCAACTAACAAGATGTCCTTTTAATATATAGAATTGCGTTCTTCATTGTAGAGGTCAAGGTATAAGGACGAAAATAGAGGAATCTTCTTGACGACTTGACCTCTCGCTTCAAAGCCGACGAGTGCTGCCTGCATAATTTTATTAATGGTTGAGCATTACATGTAGTTGCGATGAACGATACTTCATAAGCTTCTATATTAATGTAGATTTCATCTTTTCACCAATGGCGCCACTACTTCTCTGTCATCCACATAACATTTTCCCGGTTTTACTTGCGATACGTATAAGTGAACAATGGGTTCAGTAATAGTCCATTTCCTCAGCTATATTTCACGTATGTTGAACCATATGTAGCTTTTAAGAATGTAACCTTTCATACTTGGCTTTCGGCGAATTCCGCATTTGATAACATATTTATATGATTGTAAGAACGTGTCCAGCAACTCCTTATTTTTTTTTTCTTCTTTTCTTCCATTGAATGTAACTTTGATATTGTTCTGGATGATGGGGCTGCTGTACGTAGATATTATGTACGATTCGGGAAATTCGACTATCAGTGGCGATACACGTTTAATGCGTATCCATAATTTTCTCGATAGAAATCATAAAAGAAGTGAAATGACAAGCATAAAAGAAAATATGGAAAGGGGATGCAAAGCACCATGAAATCAAATTTTTCCGGTAGGACGCATACGTGTTGAAGTGGATCTCTATAGAACTTAGATCGAACTTGGCGAATCGAAAGGAGTAAGGCTTGTATGAATTTCTTATCACCGGTGATACTCATCTTCTCAAAATCTGGAATTTCTGGGTGGAAGTGAATTCAAACAATTTTAGCAGTTCGTTCTAACTTACGAAACATGAATATAGAGATCGAAAATACGATTTCGCACCCTGAAAAAGATTTCATCGATAATACCAATAGGTTCGATGGTTATTCAATAACTGTACTCATTAATGATTTTGTTCTTGATCGGGCAGAGCGTTATTTTCAATCTCTGACGCAACAAAATTATATGAAGAACCCAATATATACAATGTATGAGAAACAACTATGGCATAACACTTGCAAAAATTTGGAATATAGCATCACATTGTAATAAACGTTGATAATGTTGTTTAATATAGCTTCTTGATACTGGCGGTAATATAATGCATAAAAGAATATCGGAAGGGAGAAATAATTAGACTCATTTAGGGACATGAAACGAGGGTGTCTGGCCTGGAGCGATGCTTTTCACTAAATAAAGTGATCGTGTTGATTAAGTGAATAGATTCTTTTTTTGCCTTTTCCTTCTCCTTTAATCTTTTTCTTTGCACCATATACTTCTTGCTGCCTGACTAATAAAAATAGATGCCTTGAAGGCAGCGTAAACGACGCGCTACCCGACGTGCGTCTTTACGACAAATTGTAAGCGGATGCTCTCTTGAATTTGCGCTCCGCAAACTCGATTAGTTTCACTTTTTATTGTATGGAAACTAACAAATACACGATGCTCTCGAATAGTAGAGGTAATTCGATTCTTCTCGCAATTTATTAATTCAAAAATATACATCATTCTTCACGATTATCTCCCAATAATAATATCCTTTTCATTCATTTTATTCTCTCTGACAGAATATAAAATGTGAAATCACGCATATGAAAAAAAATAAAAAAAAAAGAGAAAAAAATACGATAGCCGCGTCGGAGAAATAGAGATTGAAAAGGGTCGGTGAGGCGCAACCGAAATGGAGCATGAAATCATAAAACCATTTGATAGTGCTCGCAGAATGGGATCGGTAGGTGTGGTGAGGATAGAATTGGGTAGCCTTCCAACGTTGTGCACGTAGAGAATTGCTGTGAGGTGACTCGGCCGAATATCTCGACTTCAATAAAATGAGATGCCAGAGCGATGAAGAGCGCGAAAAAGAGTGAGTAGAGCAAATAAAGTGTGGGGGAGTCGAGGGTGAGAGCGACTGGGAGTGAGGGAACTAGAAAATTTAGGAGCAGCAGTGATCCCATGGTGAAAAACATGATTGAAACATGCCGAGACAGATGAAACTGAAAATATTTTCCTACCTCTTGAACTGAATTTTACCTTTTTCATCTGACTGTGTGCCAAGGCATTATACATGTCTATGCAAGTGTCGCCTGACTGGAGGCCAAAGGGTACATAGGTTTTCTCTTTCACTTCATTTAATTGTATTCATTTTCAATTATGAATATATTGGCAGAAAAAGAGAAAAACAAATTATGATTTTAATTTGGTATTTCATTCAACAAGCATATTTAGTAGCTGAAGTAGGTACTATAGTTGAAAAGAAAACATTGATTGATACGGACGGAGCGTGTCCGTTGTGTAATTCATCTTTAGATATTGTCTAGCGTTTTATTGTCCAGATATCTGGCGAGTATTCTAACCAATATTCTCGATTGTTATTCAATTGTGATTATACAATTTCCGAATTGGCATGGAAGAGTGAAATATGCAATATATTCGCTTAAAAAGACAACGAAATTCGGGGAATTTTAACAGCCCTTCAAAACATTTTTCACAACAGACGAAAACAAGTAGAGAAAAAAAAAAAAAAAAAAAACAAGAACATATTGTATTACTTTTATTCCATTGTGAATGCATTTTTAACAGTTTGGTGTTTTCGCTTATGCATTTTCGATGCATGTTCCGCTAAGGCACCATGAGGACGTGGTACGTTTACGTGGTTTTGGTTTTAAAAACTCTTTATGAGGTTTATTTCCTCATAGCTTCTACCTTCGTTCTTTTATTACTAATTATTCTGTACAATTCCCACCGCACAATGGTTGAACACATATTGTTGCATGCTTGATAAATGTGGAATTATTCACGGCAATATTAATTCGAACAATCGTGAATATTTTTACTTTTCATTCTACATGAGAGGGTTTTTTTGTGAATTTAGGAGCTTCCATGGAATACATATATATATATATATACATGTTGACGCTTATGACAACAAAGGAATATTTACAATATGCATGAAAATAAAAGAGATTGAAGGAAAAGAGGGGATGGATTCGAATGTGGTGGAAGAGAAAAAAATGCTGAGAGTGCAAAATGAAGGATTTATGAGACTTATAATGCTCATGCCAATCATTTCTGGTTGCGGAAGATAATTTTTTTAGATGGAAGTGGAATATAGGATGTGACGCACAGGCATGGCGTCGAAATACGAAACGTATGGCACACAAAATAGAGATATGATAAAAAATATTATAACCTATTGAAATACATTGCTGCGTCAATAATTTAATACAACCGTCGTCGTGACATTGACACTCGACAGTGGCAGTCAATGATAGGGAAATATCGAGAATTACTGTCAAGATATTCCATTCTGAGGGGAAAAAATGGATGAGAATTATCAAGATTGATATTAAAATCAATATAAAGAAAATCTATATATGAAGTAGAATACTCGGTCAAAGATGGATATACAGCCATACTGACAACGGTTTATACTCGCAACGCTTTATCACACACTGATTCCAAGTTTCCAGTCTTTTTCTCAAAGTGCAGAAGATAGTTGTGAGATCCTCATGACATACAGGCGAGAAATGCGAGTCGTCCACTTTTCACCGCAAAACTTAGATTGGTAAAATAGTTTTCAGGCTGCTGTTATCACCGTGTGGCGCATACGACAACTAAGATGGGAGCGCGGAGAAAATGTGAGGAAAAAAATGACGTAAAAAGTGTTTCATTTTCTTTGCCGGCTACCCCAAAAATTCTTGGCCAAGTTATATTACAATTAATTGTTAATTATGGGAACTCCTTATCGAAATAAATTAGATTTTCCGCCATATACATGTAAAACCCAGTATCGATGTCTTGGAAAAAATTTCCATCTCACTTTTTCGCATCTCCTATTATATTACGTCACTTTTCTCATTATATTTTTCTACCAAAGCAGAAATTCAGTCGTTACAAAAACCAAACTATGATATTGAGTTTATTACGAGTAAAATGAGACTATCCTATTGTTCTCTTTTGTTCCTATGATATGTTACTTTTTGTTAATGTCTAACATATATAAAGAAGAATATCCACATCAAACAATGACATGAAGATGAACGATTTTGTAAGCATTTTCATAACATAAATGGAAAAAGTGGCATCTGGTATTGCTCATTCCGGATACTTTTCTTTCACACCAACGACACACGTACCCGTGCTCACTTTCGATTGATTACAATTATGAGGGTTCCCCAATTCATCATGTTGATCCCATCGTAGTTTCATGTCCTCCTCGCGGAATTCTCTTACACGATTCAAAAATATATTAGAGACTGTTGGTGTGATGTGACATTTTCCGGAAATTATTCTTAAATATTTTTTGGTCTGAAGTTTAGGAAAGTATTTGACGAGCAGCTCCCTCAGAACTTTCATTTTTTTTTTCCCCACTCATGCCCCTGAGATTGGTCCTTCCCGTTCACTATACTCTATATTGATCGAGCGAGATCCGACAAAGTTGACACTGGATGGACTGTTTTTAGAGAGCCCAGAGCTACTGGAGCTCACCTTTCCTCTATATTTTTTTCTTTTTTTCCTTCGGTTTAATACTTTTTTTTGCATGTCACACTTTTCTCTGCGTTCTTCTTCACCTTGAGAATCTCGGAGCTTCGATGGATGTCACATGAGATATTTGGGTTTCTCCGCCGCAATTGAAATTTCTCGTCGTTCTTCTTCTATCCCTGATCAATATGTACAATCATTCATTCATTTCGTATACTTCTTTTCTGAATGATAAATGTTAACATGCACATATCTTTGTCAGTTTTCTTTATTTTCATGTGTTACTATAAGTATACTAAACACTGAATTCTCAATTCATTCAATAACTTTAGTTATTTATTCACTCTCTATTTTGCGAATGTATAAATGAAGGGGTGAAGGAAGACGCCCTTTACTATCACATTCCATTACACGGTTCCCAAAAGATTCTTCCAGATTTTTCCGTCTTATATATGTGTCAAGAAGAGAACGAGCCATCTGGTGTGGGGTCCTATATCGGGTTGTTGAAAATATAGGGTGGCAAAAGATGAGTTTACGTTGGTAGACAAATATGCCGACTCAGCGCAAGAGGGTTCATAAGCGAGGGGTCTGCAACAAAAGATATATAGGTAGGGAGAGAGGGTGAGATTGTGAGAGCGAGTGGCAGAAGAATCGACGGGCTGAAGAAAACAAACTATAAACAGCCAAAACAGAAGAGTTGAAGCTCGAAACAGGAATTCCACCCGGTCTGGCATCTGAGCAAATATTGTCCGTGTGTGGCACTCGGTTTCCTCTCACGTCACAATCCCGTTGACGTTAACACCGAACATCTCGTCAAATATACATCCGCTCCTTTTTCTCACAACTCCAGAATTGGAGATTTTTTTTTGTTTCATTTTTGTTGTTGTCTTTTTATATCATCTTTTTTGTTTTTCGTTTGTTGTACTCACTAGTGGTCCTTTTTTACTTTTTCTCTTTTTTTTTTCTTTTTTTCACCATCATCATCCGCGCATGGATGTCATTTTGAATTCGGTGCGGGCAAACCCTTCTTGCTCGTATTTTTCATGTCAGAGTCTGCCTTTCAACTTGTCACATAGTTTTCTTCACTTGCTCGCAGATGAAAAACTGACGTGATCTGCCACGATGAATTGCGATATGCAGTGCGAAAACTTTATCTATATAACTCAATAATGATGAATGAAAACAAAATGCACACTCTGTGTGATTAACTGTCAAAAAAATGTGTCAAATCAAAAATTCCATGATTTTATACAGAAATCCTAAATTTATAGAACAGGATTTGAAGTGGTGCAAGTAGAAGTTGGTTGTTTATGAATCAATTTCATAACAATTGCTATTGCATTTTAAAATCATGCGGGCACAAAAGTTATTCAAAAGACGCATTTAATAAACTCATTAGTTGCTATATCGCAACGGGAAAACCGACGCACATGACTGGTGTCTATTTTATTCCAGATATGTGCACGCCTTCCTGGTCCTACACTCTTGGACCTCCTCTTGTAGGCATTTATTACACGAAGCATAGGGATACGGAGTGCCGCAAACTTGCTGCCTTTTGTGTGTTTCTCGTCGACTGAAGTGCTCTTTGCGGTATGTGAGGTAGTATTCCAGGACAATAAACGTTGCCTATGGGTATTACGATCACCCGTTAAAGTCCCTTTCATATTCAAAATTAGAAGGTTTATGGATTAGTTGGAGCAATATAGACCACTGATTACTGTCACACACTGTAGAGAAGCCACTTTATGCTCATCTGAAGCAACCTTATATACAAACTACATTTATGCAACATTTCACATGAACTAATTTCAATTCTTTTTAAATCCGAGACAATTCTTCCACATAATTTCAAGTGAAATCAATTTATCTGTGTAATGGAGTAAGCAATGTGTATTTTATGATGAAAATAGGAATTCCCTGTCTACATGAGATTAATGAAATATGTCTGCGAGAAAGCGAATACGTGGTTGAGAGGAAGAGCGTTGAAGATAGAGAGAGGGATAGAGAGAGAGAGAGAGAGAGCAATTTTAGACTGTTATATGCTAGCCAATTAACGCGCCGGATAATTAGGAGTAGACGTCGAATCGTGAATGTCTCTCGGATTAATTAAAACTAACCCGATTTCCACCGCATCGGTGAGCAGATTACATTCAGAATTAGAGAAATCAAGGAAGAAAGAATACTGGGGGTGCACAAGGTGAGAACAGATGGTGTATTGAGGATGTAGGAGCAGATAAAACGAGTGGAAAATGGTGCGTATATAGTTGAACGAGTTATTCAATTAATGTATTGGCTACGTAATGGCCCAAGGGTTAATGATTGTGTGCACATAAAGCAACCATAAAATATTGCTAAATAATGAAGAGAAAATTAATTAGTCATAGAATATGCAGAAAGTGGAGGGATTGGATTTTCGGGAACGATATTTGATTCTATAATCTGTAGTCCCTCGAATGAGCGCAGAATCAAATGTTCATATAACATGAAAAGAATTTTACATGGAATATATAGATACCCGTCAAGCACATGAAACTGTTGAATAATATTAACTATGTAACCCACCCAAACGGTGGATTAATTTTTCAAACGTTAAAAGGAGTTGAGTTTAGTCTGCAAATTTACACAAATAATCGATAATGTATTTACGTTCTGAATTATCCAGAATGTGAGAGGCTAGACTGTTCTATTATTCAAGCACTTTTCACTCTGTAAGCACGTTCGTTAACGTTCCATTACATCTGTGGACGAAAGTGAAGTGAAATATGAAACCAAAAGAGTAAAACAGTTCATCTTGCGATTTGCACTGTTAAGTCATTGGCCGCTGACAATTGAACTTGTAAAATGGTTGAAGTGTATCATCATAACCATCCAATATGTAACATGGTGAGATTTAGAATCATGGAATTGTCGATGCGTAGAATTGGCGCTTGGGAGGGAACAATATTGATTGTGAGATTGGTGGTTCAAATCGCTTCATTCCTACTATATGCTATGATATACGAAAATTATATGCGCACCGAACTTTAACCAGAAAACATATATATACATACACATGTATATCGATTTCATTCAAGTAGAAATGAACCACAGACTCGTGTAATCGCGAAGCGAGCAATTGAGTTACGCGAAACTATTCTACAATGGGCAGCCTCCGACGTGTTTCGCGCCCAAGCCTCCTGCCCTCATCCTTTCTTTTCTTCACATCATTTATATATATAACAGTTTTCTTGAATGGAAGTGAGATTGCTTCGATAAACTTGTCGTGATAATAGTGGGGAAACAGTATCGCGAATAAGATCATATACGTAGCAAAGAGATTCCTACACTCCTTCACAGTCGTTGTAGAAGCCAGGTCCACCCCGTTCTCATACGTTTACATTTATATATGTATATATGTATATATGGCATTACATACAGCACTGTAATGGTTTTCAGATTTTTAGTGAGAGTCTGGAGCATCAGGTGAACACATTGAGGACGACGCTGTGGCGGTTACCAGTAATGGTCGTCCACGATTTTTGCCGTTCTAACTCGACGTGTGTGCGATGCACAGCATACAAGTATACAACCGAGTTCTTTCCTTGTTCTCGTATCCACAACCAATGCCCCCTTTATTCGTTTCTATGCATAAAATACATATATAACTGTACAATATGTAGACAAACTGACACCAAGTACGTTGCGGTATTTACGTTTATATTCAACTCTTATCTACATCGTTTGGCCCCATCACTGTTTATTTTTATATTTTTTTTGCGCGATTGTCTGGGTCTCTTTTGTCTTCAACCATGTTCATCTTTGCATCATTATCATTCTTCTTTCGTGTTTTTTTTCCGAAGCAAACCAAATTTGTTGATATGCTATGAAAATTACATACGGAGGAAATGGAGGGAAGAGTCTGTGGGCACATTTGTGGTGTGTAATCAATTAGTTGTTTGTATATCATCAATTCGGGGGTTATGATGAAAATGCCCACCATATAATGCAGCTCCTATATAACACCCTCGCACACATCAACCTCTATTAGTTTAACAATTTGTTGTAAATGCTTTGATTCGTATTATCTAATATTGATCGTCAAATACGATTTTAATGTTCATGGCGACATACCCCAAACGATTACTAGTAAAGATATCTATATATTTATTTGCTCGCGACATTTTTAATGATATAACCATGCGGTATTTTTCGTATTTGTATTAATATGAAAAAAGTTGATAACACTACCTATATCTAATATTTCTAATAAAACTATCTATCTGTAATTTGTGAAGTTTGCGCCCGGTACTGTGATATGGTTAATCGCTTTGAGAGTTTCACTTCTCATTTCGTTGAAATAAACACAAATATTTTCCCTTACATCCCCATGTGGAAGAATATTTGTTTCTTCGGTTAACATTCTCTTTTTTATTCTTGAGGGTGACACTATGTTTCACTCTACTGCTCGTTCGTCTTAAATTAAATTAAAAGTGAGAGAAACCAATTAAGCTCTGCTCCACAAAATTTCACGCGATCTCGTACGTGGATGGAGAGAGGATGAACCGAAAGAAGCTGGAGAAGGAAGAGTGAAGTGGAGGGCTTGGCAAAGCATCTCCTCTCGGAATGCAGTACTTCTTTTCCATTAAGCTATCTTCCGTTTGGCCACCAGACTGGGCGCCATTAAGCTGCTCGCTCTTTCGTAAAAATGGACGAGTAGAAGAGACAGTAGTGCGCCAAGTAAGACGGAGAAACCCGGAAGTCCATGGGAGCAGGTTAAACTTTCATAGATTATTTCAGAAGCTCAGGGATAAGTGATTAATAATATTAATAATTAATTATTCATTGATTCTATTAATTTGCTAAATTATGTATGTTTAGAGTTGCTGATATATCAAAAAACATTGTTGCAATTAATGAATATAGGACTTCATACTGAATTTGATTTCAGCCTCATTGAATTCTATTATCTAGTGCAGAAACTTCCAAATCCAGTGTAGAACTCGGATAGAGATCCGAAAACTTTGGTATACACATGTCACTCATCGAAATTTTGACAGATGAGTCTTGGCGGACAACATATGTATACAAAAATCCAGATGATTTAACCAAAGAGAATTGAGTTGTACTTACGTTCATGAACAGTGAGTTGAGCTTCTGCAGTAACTGCATCGCCCACACCATTTTCAGCGACGCATTCCCATGTTGCATCATCCCTTTGTGCTCGCACCGGATCGATTCTCAGCAAAGCACCATTGGCGTATGTTTTCGTATTATATCGATTAGCCGTCACTATTTGATACAAATGTATAAATGAATAAATGAACGAATACAAAATGGGCAGAGAAGAAACGAGGCAAACAGAAAAAATTTGACTCAATAAAGCAATAGGGTTCTTCATAGAAATTACATTGCACGGGTGGGAAGTTGCAAAGAGAGTACAAGAGTTCTCATAAGTCGAGGAGAAATCGAAGAAGGAAATCAGCGTAGCGTATATCCTTCCTGATTCTCTTTCGTACGTTAGACGCTGCTCGTTGAAAGAAAGCTAAGAGCCGAGGTGGAGTTTTGAGAGACAGACTTGGTTGGATGAGTGGGCGCGGGTGAGGGACGTGATCAGCCGAGTAAGGAAGAACGAACGCATAGGAAAAGGTACAGAGACAATAAGATCAGTTGGTGATGGCACTGAGCAAAAGAAGGAAAATGACGGGGCAGAGAAGTTGTGACAAAACTTACCGGAAACTTTCTTGCCGTTCTTTCGCCAGTGTATTTGTGGCGGTGGTGCTCCATGAGCACTGCAATAAAAACTCGCAATCCCACCTGCCTTCACGTGCTGTGAGCGTGGTCTCGTCAAGATCTTCGGTGGATCTAAGTGCAAAAATGTCAAAAGAGTGTTCCATTTAATATCTATACATTTCGAAATTTCGTCGTAGTTCAATTTTTCATTTTTCTTTCATCCAATGAAGAAAAATAATTTGTTTTTGTCACAGAATATGCAAGTATGAAGTTACTAGACTAGAAACGGACACAATATGCCGGGTCATAAGCTAATAGCATTTCTCGTTTTGACGACATAATATTGAGTATAGTGGCATTAGTAAAGTCTGCAATCTGATGTATTTTATAATACTGCGATGGCGACAGTTATCTATATTTCTATTTTATTTATGGACAATCCTTTACTCCTGCTGTCGATTATCCTCTTCGTGTGAAAAATATATATTTTTCGCATATACATATATATATATAATCTATTCATTTATATACGCGTCCCTCGAGCATCAACCACACCTGCCGCGTCGCGTTACTGGAGCGAAGTTATTGATAGCTTATGTACTCGAAGTGACGTAGATGATAATCATATATCCATACGTATGAACACTTCAAAATAAAATGAATATAAAAATTAATACAACGGAAAACAATTTTGTGCTATTATTCGTTTGGGTAGATAGTATGTAAGGTTTTAAGAAATTATAGTTGGTCATGTTATGATGTAGAACTATTTTCTTTTTTTTTTTCGCTATGCTATATTATGAAAGTTGCCGGCATTTGAAAGCACAATGGTATACTCGAGAAGCACGCCAAACAGGACGGAAATAATTGCAGTGAACCGGTGGCATTAGAAATTGGACACCAGTAAAGGCAAAAATATGGCATTGGCTGTATCCCAGTTAGGTTGCATGCGCCAACATGGGATCTGTGTTGGATGTATATAGTGTACACCCTGAAAAAGCTAACGCGCGTGCCACGTTTCACGGCAACGAGAAACCCGGCACACGAAGATTAAACGCCGGTGAAAATTAGATTGCAAATATCGTATGGTATTGTAGTATATAGCGGGTGCATGTGGTATATGTGTGAATGTGGGATGGCAAACAATAGTCACAGTCACAAAATCCACATTTATATAAATATATCTGAAACGAAGAGAAAATAGTTGTTTATTAGTTGAACAAGTAATGAACCGGATATGGAGCAATAATATTGCCTCGACAAGAAAATTTTCATCATAAATTTCAAGTGTATTGAACAAATAGACATTTTGTGAAATCAGAGTTGACACCTTTTTTTTTCCGCTATCATTCATGTATATTTAATTCTTCTCTCATTCTGTAATCATCTTGATGTGATTCTACTTCTTAGCAAAAATATCTGTCCGATTGAGTAAAAATTGCTGAAGGCTGTCGGATTGTATTGGCATATGGATATGTTGTGTCCGACATAGGGGTGAACTCGTTTGATTTTAATCAGAATATGCGGCTCCTACTTCCTCTAGTAATCGATACGTGGGATGTGAAAGCTGGACGAGGGAATACAGTGAAGGAGAGGGAGGCACGCTGACCGCGATAAATGTCGCATCGGGTGAGAAGAGTGAGAGAGCAGAAACTAATAGGGATAGGAACAGAACGAGAGTAAAGGGAACAGTAGAGTTAAAATGAGAAAATAACTAATACAGGCAATGTGCGTTACATCATTAATTATAAACGTCGCTATGCGTACATTGAATACGACCTCCTACCAACATATAAGTGGTATGAGAAGTGGATGAGTATGTATGAGTTAGGCTACAATTGCAAATATCCATACACAACGAACGAGGGTTAATCATAAATAATTACACAAACCTTATCCGCATTTTGGCTCTCGAAACTCCATTGGCGTGCGCAGTATTGCATGGTAAACCACCCCGCGTAGCATAACGGAACAACTCAACATCCATATACATATATGTATATATATATATATAGATGTGAGATGACGCGCAGGAACATGTGTATATATGTAGCGCGTTATATGAAAGTACACGATTGCGTTCTGTGCATGGCAAATATTAATTTAATTTAAATGGGTTCTAACCCAGTGCGGTTCACAGTATCGACGGGCCGAACGCGCTGAAAATGGCGACGAGTGAATATACCGAGCGTAGTATAGTTACTTTTACCTTTCCTCTCTCTGCCGCACAAACTCTCGCACTCTCAACTTTTCACTGTAATACTTCAACGTATGTATGAAATTACTGTTAAATCGTCATTCGCGTTTATAGTTTGGTGTTTGAGTTGTGAGTGAGATCAAGAGAAGAATTTGGATTTTGAAAAAAAAAGAGTGATAAAAATGGCGTGATAGAAAACAAGTTGAGTAGTTTCTATAGGATAATAAGTTCTCTACTAAAATTCAATTATGAAAAGAATGGGGATCACGAACTACACTGCTGTGATGAAAATAACCTGGCGAAAATACATGAAATTCCATGTCTATTTAGAGTGTGTGCCTGATAATCCATTTAATTAAAATGTTCCCAATGGATTATACTATATTACGAGGTTCATATAATCTGAATCATTTTCGAATAATGAATATTATACGCGTTTATACATGCCGAGAGATATTCAATTGATAATGTTGATGAGATATAACGAATGTATATGTGTATTACATTGATGTGCGCACATGAATGTGACATCATGGTGTCGATAGAACCGATTGACGATGCTATATATCATTTTATAGACAAATTTTTCTCTTGCTCAATTCTAAAGACTCATGTATACGAGAGCAAAGATGATCTTATGATTGAATCTACGATCAATCAAAGTCATCCATAACAAGGTGTCGGTAAATTCATATAGATCGACAACAGCATGGATTAATTCGATACGTATGCAAAGCGGCTATGTTTCGCCAACTTCAAGCCAACCTCGTTCGAGAATTTCCATTAGTCGGTTCGTAGACAACGAATACTGAATGGATATAGAGTGAACGAGCGAGTGCACTATCAGCACAGAGGGATAGAAAAGGATGCGGCGAAAATGGAGATAGAGAGTTGGCTGGAGAGTCATAGGCAGGGAGCAGTTTCGACTGAGCCACCAAATAATTTCGAATCAACGTGTTTGGTAGCGCGTACAATTCAATTTGAATATGTATTTGGATTCGACGCTGCACAAACTATATATATATATATATGATTTGTAAATCGCGGAAGCTTTATAGTTTAACCTCCATGATCATCTACTGTCTTTTTTATTTTATTATTATTGTTATTATTATTTTTTTTCATTCCCCATCCTTTCTATTCCGAAGTGAACAATATTAATCATGTTACATCGGTCCCTTATATTATATGTTTACAGTCGTTCGAAAATTATGGAGAATTGTGCCACATGATATATTTCACGTTGTGTGTATGAACAAGATCAACCGATTGAAAGGAGCGACGCTTCCGCGAGTATTAAAAGTTTTATGGGCTTTATTTTTCTTTTTTTTTCTTTCTTTTTTTTCCATGGAGAATCGATATAATAAGAGCAAGAAAAAAGAATCGTAAAATGCACATTACTCTTTCAACTAGCAAGTATAGCGATATTAAATACATAGAATATATACGTCAAGCAGACCGAGAAGATGTAACAGCATTTACAGCTCACAAGATATTCGTTCATTCTATTGATGTTTTTTTCTTTCTATTTGTACATATATACACATTGATATGTGTAAGAATACAAGGTATCCAGAGATAAATAAAGTTTATACGATGGGTGGAATGACACAGGGGCCGAGAATGTTGGTGTAGCCTGCACTGAATTTATGCAGATCTATGCCGGCAATATTCTAAATAAGTAGGTAGTCTTGCACAACAGCCGATGCCACGATCCACCGCCCTGCAATTTACTCGACTGTGGGCGTCCTGTGTACCGTCACATTTCGAAATCGTTGTGTATGTATATATAATGAAGCTGTAAAATTAGAGTTCGACCGCTACATTCACATCATTCGCCTTAGGTGTTCTCGCTCACAGTCCAATTATCGAAAACGGTCATCTCCATGTTAGTGTAGTGAGTGTTGCATGTGACTAAAAGTGTGTGGGAGTTTTTATATTTCAAGGGTTCTCCATCAATAGGAAAAATAAATTTTCTTGATATATTCAATGCGTTAATAGCTCAGTGGAATACATTACATTGAAGGGCGGAAACTTCGGAATGAATAATTAGATAATGATTAAATGGCTACGAATAAACACCTCAAACACACACGTATCGGAAATAACATAAAAACAAAAATGAGGGCAGATTTGTATAATAATGAGTTTGCTTTCTTTTTAATTCATCTATACTTCTGTACATATACAAAGTAGCTAACATTCTGGACAAGCATAGACTGCATACGATCTTAACATAATATAAAAAATGGAGTGTGTTGTCTTGATCCGAATATTTTTTTTTTTTATCAAACAAAACGACTTGAATGAATTAATTATATGAAATTAAATGAAAGAGACACAACGCGCTATAAAAAGAAAGAGAAATAGGAGGAGGAATGGTATGCAGAGGCCCGCATGAATTTCCGTAATCCGATCTTTACCTTGTATTTGATGATAAAATTGAAGAAGAATACTCAGAAGTGCATGGGCAAAGTAGCACTTTATTACTATGCCGTGTTGTCTGCATTCCTTTGAAATACAACGATTGAGGTCAAATTTTCGAGTGCCAAGCGCTGATTGTGTTGGTACTTGGTTTTTTTCCCTTTGATTTCTCTCCTTTGCAACGACGCACCTTCCCTTTAATTCCACTTTTATTATATTCTCGTTTCGTTGTTATTCTCATACCAACTTTTCGTATTTCTGTTTGTTTGAGAAAAAGCGAGAATATAGAAGATCTGAGAGCTTCGCCAAAAGGAAAAAAAAAAAAAAAAAAAAAAAAAAAAAAAAAAACATTATTATCGAATTCAGTCTGGGACTTTGGGTGGAATAAAGTAGGAGAAAAAGAAAAATGAAAGAGAAAATATAAATCCATTGAAAGACACAAAAGACGGAAGAAGTGCACGTTAAAACGCATGGAAAACATTTGAGAGTTCGTGGAGGTGGGTATGCGAATTTGAAATTCAAACTCTACACCGTTGTGCGCGTCGATAAGGGCGAGAGCAACAGCGGGGCCGAAAATACACATTAGAAAATTTGAAATTCAGATGAGTAGCACTCGTAGACTATAGAATGAGAGAGCGAAACTGAGCTTTGTGCCCGCCCAAATAGACCGATTAGAGTTGTCATGTGCCAAAGAGATTGCAGACATTTTCATTATTTTTGGTATTGTGTTTGTGTCAGATTCTTTCTAGCATAATCGTCGCAGCACATTAAATCATATAGTATCCACACAATGTACATATATATTTAAATATTCATTATCACATTTCCATGAAATAATTCATTCCATCCCATTTTTTACCACTTACTTGTCATGTATGTGATGAACATCGAATCGCTGATGTTTCCTGAAAGAAAATTCTTCAGTCTCGCCAGTCGTTTTTCATCTGGCATTGTCTCTGTCTCTGACGATTATATAACATCGACTCTCAATTCACGTATCTCATACCGATTATTTTATAATTATATATTTTCATTGATGATTTCAACATAGAAGTGAGATAGAAAATATATCTCATAAACTCATAACGCTTTCCTTCAATTAGAACATTTATGTTTGAATTTTTCAACTTATACTCAATTGGAATTCTAGTTTGCGTCTCGTGAGGTAGACTCACGATAGAAATGAAATATGCTCAACTAACTATACCACATGACATCCAGAATAACATCACATTAACAGAACTATTACTCTCGGATTTATGCGGTTTGAATGCGTGAAGATTTGTTGGAATTATGCAAAGTAAGATACACCAATACGGTTCTGAGCATGAAAAATGTTTGCATTTGACGTTTTTCGAAAAATCCATATAATGTAGGAAGTATAAAGAGACGTTGACGGGTGAGAAGAATGAATTTTAAGGATGAAGAGTTGTGATATTCGAGAAGGAAACCCAAACACTTTGCAGAGCTATTATCATCGAGCCACTGAGTCAGTTTCGTGGATGATGGAACCCAAGTTTACTTGCAACTTATTCACCCTCCCTCTCGTAGTCTAGCGAACGTTGTGACACTGACAGGCATCGTCTGTCTGTTCCGGCTCATCCTGACATGATATCTTATTAACTCTTATTTGTATCCTCCATTGGTTTCATTCAGTTTAATAATGTCAAAATATAAATCAATCTACGATAGTATCGATTATCCAACCTTTTTGATCAAAAGTTGATATTATGGTGATTATGCATAATGCTTCAATAATATCATCTTAAGTAGGCTCAGTGATTAATTAGTGACGCATGTAATGAGAGGTGATGTATTATTGTTGCATGCCCCTAGAATAGTATTCAACCAAGTTTGTCTATGAAGAATAAAGACGTTTAATAATGAATACATATGAATCAAAGTGGAATCAGAAGCTGGCTTCATGCCTATCTATATTCATTAGTGATATAAAACAAAGGCAGTGATGACAATACAAATTAACGAGCGCCAGGAAGCACTGAATGTTAGTAGCTACAGTTCAATTGTGGTGATACGTCGTTATATTGTACGAATGTAAATGCGAATGAACTTTGTGAAACAATTTCGCTGTTAATTTGTTGCATAATAGCAAGAGAATTGCTAGTACATGAGATGTAAAACAGTACATAACTTAAATCTATATGGATGCGACGGTATCTCAACTCATCTCATTTAATCGTTCGCTACTCATCAAAACCGTTCCACGAGAACAGTTCTGTTTAGCTCCTCACCACATTCGACTATTTGTATACCATATCTCCATAATATATCTCCACTTGACAACAGCCTGGCTCAGCAAGTACAGCCGGGTAAGTTCATTCGTCCATACGTGTGTAGGACGCCAATGTTATTTGATTAATCGGATATGAACCCTATTGAGAATATCATCAAGCGCATCATTAATGAGGTAAGAGGGAAAGCGATATATGCACAGTATACGTCAATGTCCAATGAAAAGTTCAACCCTACATAAATTTTATTAGCATTATTTATTACATTGGCCATCCACAATTATAAGAAGTATCGTCTCTTTTGTCGGGCAACTACAATTTACATAACCGAATGCTGACATTAAAGTGACACGGGGCTACATGAAGTCTATGAGTCTCAACAACGAATCACACGTATCTGCTAATATAAATACACCAAGTTTAAGGTGATGACGAGGAGTATGTGAGCAGGATTTTTATAACCCACACCTGGAAGGAAATGAGGCGTATACACAACCTTTATGTATGCCATTACTATGCCAGGGCGTACATACGAAGGTAAAAAAAGGAGAGATGTATAGGGGGTGAAGTGTGAAGAGTATAATCCAAAGTGCTTCGTCTGGGCGCTACGACGATTTTTCATCGACGACTTTTCACTTTTACCTCATGTTGGGAAACACCAAGAGGATAAACGGCTAACTTGCGAGATGGTTTGAGGAGGGCAAAGAGCCCCGCATCTATTTTTAACTCACCCTTCACCCTACTCATTTTTTTCACATTACATGCCAAGCCAGTCCTTTTTTTGTGGCACGATCGCCATCGTTCATTTTATCTTTCTCCTAGTCTCCTCATGATTATTATTTTCATTATTATTATCATTATTAGTATTATTATTATTATTGCTTTTATCATTATCATTATTTTCCCTGGCCTCCCCCTCTTTTTTTCGTTTTTTCTTATTATCCCATTGCTTGCCGCGAATCGCTGTGAAAATTACTCTACTTATCGCCGGAGAAACGAACGCCTAATGTCCTACCTCTCAACGAGTTGAAAAGAGATAAAATAAGTATAAGTGAGTGGGTATATGCACAGAGCAAGAGTGAGAGAAACAGAATGAAGAAGGTGGAGGGTAAGGTGGGTGTTGAAAACCTACCTCATCCACATTGTGATTGCCTCATAAACCGTGTTGATTGCGATCGCAACGATGGTACCCTCCGTGTATGAGGAGAAGCAGCTATATCGACCAACTCTTCAAGTGGAAAATATAATTCTATTCTGCTCCTTCGAAGCTTTCAGTTAAACCAATGTTTTATATATAGATTTACACAGAGAATTATCATGTTATCTGCTTGTATCAGTATTTCTATGTAGCTGTGGGAGTATTGTCTTTTTTGCTAAATTTTTTTTCGTTTTTTATTTGCTGTTTGTGCTTTAGTAAAAGGAGGTAAAAGAGAGAAAAAAATACTATGATGCTCATTAAACATGGTAGAAAAGATATTTATGGCAGATGAATTTCTTCTTGTTGAACTTTGACGCGTCGATTATATGCTTTTATAATCACTCATACCACGTAGGACAGGCACACGCACATTTCTGAGCGACATCGTTGGCATATCGCGAACTAGCAGCAGTGATTTTATCGCATGAATCGATGAGCCATGAGGGCTACTGTCTCTCTCACCTCTCTTCCTCTCTTACATATTCTATCTTTCATCTCCACGCTCACACTTTACACTACCGCATCAGCCAGAACCATTCACTCTTGTTCCCACTCACCCTTGCAATTACCTCGACACTATTGAATTTTCTTGATGATCTGAAATACGTATGTATGGCGGCTCTGTCATGATTTCAAAGGGAAGCCCCATATATATAGATTCGCGGGGATGTCGAAGAGAACAATGCTCTCTCAGGGATTGTAAATATAGATAACCCTTAATTTTCGTGCGCGGTATAGAGAAGACGAAGGCAACAAAATCAGTGAGATATATCGGCACAGTGCAATCTCTGTTTAAAATCTCACCTAATGTTGGGTCGGTGGGGTTAAGCGTCCATAACACGGTAGGGGATGATTCCTCGTGGGGCACCAGACTGATTTAGTGCTCTCGAATTGCGGAGTTTCTGCTAGGTCGTGCCGGAATCCTCTCAACCGGTATCACTACCGCACCAGTTATATTTATATATATATATATATATACATATATATATCTACATATAAGGTATGTATCTATACACTTGATACTTGAATTCACGTAGGGCGTTCGCATTCCATCCTTCACTTTATGTCTAATTGACTGGGATCATTTTCATTGGAGTTATAAGTTGCATGGGGAAATTGAGGAAATACTGACAACTTCGTACGGGCAATAAGTGAAATATAGGTACTCATATATACATGTGATCAGCAGCCTCCAAAACTTCTGTGGCACTGGTCGCGAAGTTATGAGTTTAGAAATACATTCCAAGTATATATATATATATATATGAATCTGTATGGATTGGCTAGATTTCACCTACAAGTTGCGATATGAGAGAGAAAACACGACGGGAAATGATGCGGAAGCGAGTTTGTGAACGTTCAAATGATCCCCGTGTGCGCAACGAATTTACTTCCTATGAGACCGGCCGTTGGAGGTGCTATGGGAAATTGGCCGGAAATGTTATAGCCAGATAACGTTGGTGTCAAGGAATGTGGTTTCGAATGAAATTGCATACACAAATTACTGTCACTGAATAATGTGAAAAGAGAGTAATTTATAAATGACTTTTTTACTTATTGTGTAATGAAGAGAAAATAAGTGAAAAATACTTGGGTTGTACAAGAAAATAATGAGTCTCGAGATGGCGATCGGCGGGAATGAAAATAAGCAAGTGGGACTACGAAAGAATAGACAAAATGGAGGAGGAGCAGAAAAAAGAGAGGAAACACCGACAATCCAATCGATTTGTAGAAGCAGATGGGGAAGAGAATCGCGTGCCATTAGGAATTCACCGGAGACAATGATTTGAACTGGGGAACAGACAAGGAGAAGCGATTTCAATTGTCCATTTCTCCTGTTACTACTCGCCCTTTCCCCTTCTTCTCCCTCTTTCACTTTTGTCTCCTGTTACAGCTCTCTGTCGCCCTCGTGATCTCTCAGTCATCTCGTTCCATTTCCATTCTACAACCCCTTCCGTCAGCACCACTCTTCCTCTATTCATCGGTAAGCTCTTTCTCACTAAGGTGGTGGCAGAGAAGGAGAGAGCAGGCATGCGGCTGAGCGTCGTCAACACCGCTAAGAGGGTGGAATTGATTAAATAATTGGCCCGTTGGATTGGGGGCTAGTTTCTGGAATGAATATACGCTGGCTTGAGGCCAAGCTTAAAGTCGAGTTCTATTTCTCTCTTTGCTCTCCTCAAACATATCCACCGCCATCGACTACTAACACTACTGCTCTCATTCTATTCTGCTCTGCGTAACGTTTGGGACAAAGTGGCGACTGGAATGAGAATAGCAGAAGGCTCCATAATAGCTCTGATTGGGAGTGGAAAATGTGGTTGTCGAGCTGAGTATTACTCTTAAAGTACCCTTGCCCCTATTCTCTCGTATACCACGAACTTTGTCCGAGACTCACCGAGTCCCCGAGTCAGCTGAAAGACGGGAGATGAGCACCCAATTCAAAGTTTGATATTACTCACGGGTCATGGAATTCTTATGAAAAATATTTAATTTTAATGCCTGGAATAAAAAAAGTTTTTCTTTTTATACTTATATGAAGCGTATATAATATGGTAATTACATTATACCTGACTTTTCACACGATACGACATCCCAGCTTTCAAAAGTATAGCCAGGTATTTCTATAGTTCGTCAGATAATACACATAAATATTCGTCGAGCTTTTTGGGATTTATATTTGGGTGCGTATCAGTGAATCTCATTTGCATCTGAAATTTACCGTCTGCCATGCATTTTCACTAGCGGTATTCGAATGACAGCAGACACGAAAATAGAATGCAGGGAAAAACAAATAGAAAAAAAAAAAAAGCAAAAACGAAAGAGGGAATGAAGGGGATGGGGGATTTAATAGAAGGCGAGCATTAACGTCACTGTACGGTATAGAGATCCGATATGACTCCCGGACGAGCAGAGGCACTGAAAAATGATACCCCAAGTGCCAGGCGAATGAAATATTATCGTTATGTATTTTTTTTCCATCACCCAACTCGATTTTGCATCATCATCCTCCAATAGTAGTAGGGATATAGCATCACTACGTTTTTTTTTTTCATGTCAATATCATTGACATGTGTGATTGAATTATCAAAGACGATGATTAGATATGTTGTGGGCGACCATTTCTACTGTGTTTGTATAGTCCACGGGTAAATGTTTGTTGTATACCAAACTTGTAAACGAAGTGAGATGGGTTGTGTGTCGGATGCGGCAGAAGTTTCAGATAAATCTCGACACATTCTTCGGAAAATTCTGGTGAAGCAAGAGCTGCGTGTGCGCTCAAGCACGACAGAAAGGTCGGGGGATTGCTACGATGGTTGGCCCCAATTCGGGACAAACGAACTTTGAGAACTTTCTCTTGCTGTTATACCAAAAATCTATAGATGTATCAGAAAATGTTCGGAACTTTCTGTAGCACTTCCGCTGATCTTTTTTATTTTTATTTTTTAGTATTTTTCTTTACTTGTTTGGGAATTGAGAGTAATTGTTGATATTTCTACGAAAATCCACAGTTTACTGAATGTTATGCTACATTGATAGATATGAAAGGAAATTGATGAAAAAGATTCAAGAAACCATAACATTTCAGATAGGTAATTGATCGTAGCGATCATGCTAGGTGGCACAATTTTGTTTTCAGCTAAAATTCACTCTGGAAAACAAATGAAAAACAGTTTGTTACTGAAACAGATGCACCACCAGCTAGATTGGATGAGAAAGAGGAGGAGACACAGATTGGGCAAAAAATAATAGAGGAAACAAGCAGAGAGTGTAAAGGAACCGTACGACACTCCTGGCTTGCGTGATTTCATCGCAAAAACCATCTTTGCTTCATATGTGAATTTTATGATATGAAACACATACTTCATACTGTTTATCTCACTGTCTTCTTAGTGATCCATTCTGTGGTACACTCTATGTGATGTACTCATTAGATTTTGACTGAAAAATATGTAATGGGGCTGTCATGATATTCATTGAAAAATAATTCTGACAAATTTGAAAGTAAAAAAAGTTGGCAGAAGGATTGTGAAATAAGAGAAATAATTCAGCGGATGATCGTAGTTTCCAACTACACTTGGGTATTGGATCCAAGTTGACGGCCTGAACATATAGTGTGCTTGAATGTTTGTCGGGTCAACGTATAGTACTCATGGCTTCTCTTCCCGCGTGTGATCGACGAGGCGTGATAACGATCCGCATAAATTGACTATTCTATAAACGTCAAGGCATTGCCACAGCACAACCAGCGGGGATATGATGACGCAGTCGGCAATAATTGGCGAGACGAACATTGGGATATAGATGGTGTCGTGGCAAACCAGCACGCTCCATTAGTCACTGGGTGAACGCGCGTTTGGCAACCATGTATATATTTGGCGATAACGAGCAAACGGATGGATATCTTCGTTGAAGGTGAGGTGAAAATAATATAGCAATGACAGCAATGCACAAATGAAAAGAAAGAATCGAGTGGAATATTGAAAACAAAGGAGGAGAAAAAGAGCAGATGCAACACAAGTCAACATTCGCGCGTGAATACAATCCGTTTTCGATTACAATCAGTGCGGTCTCGATTCTGTTTGTTGCGCGAAATGAACGTGATGAAGAGGGTGGCTTGAGGGTAGGAGCAACGGCTGTCGATATTGATTCCGGGTTAACAGGGAATAAAGCACGTTCGGAATCATCGCCAATTGGTCGAAAAAATTATTTAAATCGAAATAAACAAGAGGTATATGGTGAGAGCAAATAGCGAATATGATGTTTCTATTGTCCTCTGTTCGTGGTACACTTTTTTAAAAGCGATGCGAACGAATGACACATATAAATGATAGAAAAGTGGAAAAATCATTTTATTGAAGAAAACCATGGAAAATTACAGTACTACCCAATTAATATCATGGCAGAATACGATGATGTTCCGCAGCTGTTGCTTTCTTTTTCACATATTCACCGTTCATTTCGGCATATGGTGTAGAGTTGAAGGCGGTTGCAAATAATCTTTTTATATACCGAATGGCTTCGCGGAAAATTCCGATACATGATTCTATAGATATATTCAATTTTTCACGAACAGGAAAAAAAAAAGGGAAAGAAAAATGATGAAATTGAATGATAAATATAACGAGAAAGAAAAAAATAAAATTAGCCCATTCAATTTCGAATGCTCGAATTCGGTTTTTGCATAATTTCTCATACTCCAATGATGGAAATGATAAGTGGATGGATATCTGATGAATGGAACTTTTATCTATAACCATCGACGCGTCTCATCTTTCTTGAGGGGAAAATCAACTATACCGATGATATATTAGTACTTATAACGAAAAGCTGGGGCTCGAACAGACATTCATTATGGCTTAAGTTCATCGCAGGTTAATTGACAATTTGTCAATGACAACGATACTAATAGCAGTGGATGTAAGCAACTGATTATCTCTCTAACGTTAGATTATGAATGACAATTGGATTTGTAAACACATGCCTCTCAATCCAAAGTTGGCCCCGAAAATCTCTCGCATCCTTCCTCTTTCTCGCCTCCCCCTTCTGTACTCGCAGTTTACGTAGTGACTTGAATGGATCGCGAGCTGTCACGTTGAATAATCTTCTCCCAAATGAAGAGAATCCTTCAGCTGTATAGTTGATCACCCAGGCTTTTACAAGAGCAACTTCATGTATCGGTCGATCGTAAACTTTATGTGAAATCCAAGAGTTATGTACATGCTCAGTTTGTAACGATGCATCACAAAAAAGTCAAAGTGAATAACATTCTACATTATCTGCCATTCAGTCATGGATCTTATAACTGATATTATACCAATTCATTCTATACCCTACATGGTAGTACGGAGAACGTGAATAAGACATGAACGGGTATCCATAATATCGTCAGTGATTAATGTTTTCATTTCTCATCGTTGAATATTGATTTGCGCAATTTTTTATGATAAATACTATTATAATTAATGTAGACTCTCGTAGTGACGATCAGTTTGAGCAAAAATTGTTGCAGTTCGAATAATTCGGGTTGTATTGTACTTGTGCAAACGACAAGATGAAATGGAGAAGAGTAAGGAATAGTGTTTAGGTTCAATGCCCACTGGCACACGTACACCATATAGCCTTTATTATGACAAAGAGCACCTGCGGGACCCTGAAGCCGCAATTTTCTCATATACTGTTAGCTTCGCATCTTTCCTATGTAGCCCAACGGTATATAATACTCGCCACCCAGTAGTTCACACAGGTATACACACATACACATATTCTACATGCAAATATGCATATTATGATACATAATAAGTGCAGAAAAATAGCGTAAGAGAAAGAAAAAATAAAAAACACATTAAACATTGAGGCAATGAACGATATGGCTTTGTGAGGTGTTATTTTCATGTGTGATATGATCACTAGCATATATATATATATTTCTTTAATTTCTTCTCCGTTTTCACTACAATGAATTTCACATGAATTCGAACAAATTCAATGAAAATAAAAATAAATGTGGTTTGCAATTCCTCGAGAAAACAGCTAAACAAGAAACTAAGAGCCCTCGAAATTTTCTAATGGAATCCCGGTTGAGGATATGAATGGGGGGATCGGAGTGCTGCGGTAGTTTCCGCAATTGTAAATATCTTTGGTTGGTGAACGCTCGATTATGAACACAGATAAAAATCCAGAGGATCGAAACGTGGGGGCGTGATAAAAATCATGAAAAATAAGTTTGGTCGAGGATTGCGGGCACAGCGGAATATTGGGGTGAAGTGGAATAGGCGAATATATCTGGGATATCGACGTGAAAAGAGGAAAAAAATACATAAAGATGGCTGAGTATATAAGACAAGGAGGGAACGATAGGATCTCTCTCACCCAGATGATCGAAGATTCGTGATAAAGTCAGTTTTCTCGCGTACTCGAATGTATATCTGTGATGGCAAGTATCGTATATGCATATACATATATAGGTAGGTATATGCCCAGAGCAGATACGCGAGTACAGGGGAAATGCTGGAGCTACAATGTCGTCAGAGGGCCCGGTAACTGTTTTTCTTTCATGCATGCATCGTCTACAGATCCTCTGATCAAGTAGAGCATTTACACATCCATTACCATCACACAGTTAACAAGTTACATCGGAACTCACCATGAAATTCCCTGCTCTCCGCTAACTAAGTTTCATCCACTTGCCTTTGTACCAACCTTCTCCCTTTCAGTTATATTTGCGTCTACTCGAGTGGGCTTTCTTTATTTACTACTGCTCTACAGCTCGTTAGTCGAGATTTCCGATGGAACCCTAACACAGTGTGGCCTCATTCAAGATACACTTGACTATCAGCCAGCGGAAAAAAACCTTGGGTTTTTTTCATTGCTGATTTCACAGGGTCGAATGGATATTGAAAAAGGAGTTTATTAAAAAGTCGGTATATTTGATGCTATGTGGCATCGATTTATATCCTACAAGAGCCATGTCGAAAGATGAGATGAAAGTGGATACTAAAAATGTTTATAAACAATAATGCCTTGTTTCACGATAATATCTATATATGTACTGTGGTATATATATTTTGAGATGCTGACGTATAAAATGAAATGGACAAAGAGATGAATCGCTAGTCACGACGACAATACGTTCGTGGTTCAAATGCCACGAATTAAGGAGGAATATCGACATATATAATAAGTCCAGTGCTTCAGCACATATACACATAGTATTATAGACTAATGGATCGGTGAATACAAAAAAATGCAGGCAAATTACGAGCAAGAGGAAATTGATCGATGAGTGTAAATGCATGCAAATATATTCTGTATGTGACCTCGCATAGTGTGCTGCCCACGAAAGTCATAGGACACTCGCCCTCATTGCTTGCAATGGTAATATTTTGAAAGGTTTGGAGAGCCAACAACACGCTGTTGACGAGTGATTATTCCGTGTGGCTTTTGCGACGATGCTGGATAAGCATTAATTTTGTGTAGGTTATCCAGACAGTTTATACAAATTGTTGTCCAATGTATATAGGTTTTAAAAAAATCAGGCGCGTTCTTGAGAATACCAGTCCGATAACAAATCACGTTGAAAGATTTCGATTTGAATATTGAATTTGGAACTATACTGAGAATTCATGCTTCATCAGTTCTCTCCCATTTATGATACTTCTGAATACTCTGTTCACATGTATACAAACATTTTTCTGTGTGTTTTCGCCAATTGACATTATCGACTTTTTCATTGATTATTATAACACTTTTTTCGCCATCAGTAGGAAGATTCTATTTTCCATGCACAACCAATTTCATTTGGCATTGGAGATCGTTGAATTTTCAAACGATATTTGGTGAAGCACTCGTGTGATTTTGCAGTTGAAATGAAGAGGGGCGAGTATGTATATACGGTCTGAGAATCAAATGAAATTAAGCGATTCATAACGTGGGGCTTGCACGCGTGCCGTTAACAGTCGGATAGTTAGTTAGAACGCTATTCATGGGCTAGTGGAGACTACGCTTGGTGGCTATGGCCACATTCGTGCAACTTTTGCCCCGGTAATTCTGCAAGCGAACGATCGGAAAATAGCATGATGCAAAAAAAAAGAAAAAAAAAAGAATGAGAGTTGGTCAATATGAAAAGAAAATCGGGGCTGTAGAGTGTGGGCAATAATGGCTTACACACTGCCACCAATCGTGCTCCAAACACTACGCGATGGGAGACGAGTGATGGGAAAACAAATAAAAAATAAAAACATATTGGCAAATACAATCACAGCTTCATCTGGCTCCACCATATCCGCATGAACAAGCAAAAAATTAACAATCAGGTGTGGAAATATATTGGACTTGGAATTTCATGATTTTCCATTGTCACCTGTGACGTGGCCATTATCAACCCAAACACTTTCACAAGCACGGATATCTGAAGAAAATCATAGATTAAGAATATATATATATATATATATATATTCGTTTGATGAAAAGCTAAGAAGAAAAATGCTTTTTTTTTCTTTCGTTAATTCAATTTAATATAATTGAAAGAAACAAAAGACTTCAATTATATTTGGTTCTAATTTCATTAGAAATATTCCAATATCACTTGTAGATTGAGAAAATACCGGATAGCCGCAGCTTAAGATGAGGGCGATCGAAGAGATATAAATATTTCTGTCGCTTACTAACCATTGCCGAATCCCGAAATATCCGAAAATGTGCAAATAAAGTATGGATGGATCTTCCGGAGAACGGTGATATAGAGTGCTGGGGCTACATGCTGATATATTCGTACCATAGTATACGCATCGATCATAACGACAATGTTAATATCGACCGGTAGAAGTTCTACTGGGATTATAGTTTAGAGAGTCGCTGGTAAACATAACTGATGGTATTGTACCGTGATTGAAGGGTTCATAAAGAAAATAATACTCTTAACGAGGAGTAGTAATTGCCTAATAGCGTGCAAACCGAAATATAGGCTTTCGGTGTTTCTCGCACATCAACGATGAAAATTCGCCTCGAGGACACATTTTTTCAAGGATTTTCGCGTACGACGCTTCAATTTGACATTTGTGAATATATCACTGATAAGAAAAAAATATGATAGAATAATTATAAGTTTCCGCATATGAGTGTATATATTGGTGAAAAAGAAAGAGGAGGATAGAGAGCAGAAGAGCGAGGACATGTAAAAGGATTGATAGCGTAAATTACAACAACTTATTATCGGTATGGTGAAACGGAATTAAAAAAAAAATCGAATGGAAGAATCGTAAGCTTCTTAGCATATTTCATCCAACTTGGACGTTTGTTATTGCACCGTAAATTTTTAATGCATATCAATTGTACTCTGATCCGCTTATGCAGTTCGAATTAATTGGATATTTCATATATAATCAGAACTACGAAATGGTATTGTTAGTTGCTGAAAGCATTTGCTGTGCGACTCGCATGCTACTGCGGATACAATTTCTCCTGAAGTCCATAAGAATATTGGCTTACCACCAAGTTTCGTATCACCCATTCCAATTTCCAATATTATCCCTTAGTTCGGATTTACACTCAGACAAACCAAGTTTCGATTCAGTTGTTCTAATCGCTCAGGAATTTGCCGCTTCGGCTACCTCGAAATCGTTCGCGCTTTAGTTCATTCCTATGATAAATGACTATTTGACATTCCTATATGGAAAATTATTAACGTTTTAAATATAAATTTCGAGTGCGAACTACTTACGAAAATTCGTCGTAGAGGAATATCTCAAAATCCGAATTAAATCAAAATGGTTTGAACTTTTTCATCTTTGATAAATTCTAAGTGGAAATGGGGAGGAAATATGGAAGCGACAATGATGGATGAAATCGTACAATTTTCCTACTGCGATAGAATTGCTCTCCCATTCCATTTTCTAAGGTCTGCGACTCTGCTATACAGTCACTATCAGATGGTAAGATAATGTAAACTTATGCGAGGCACGCCTGCGTCTCCCCTCTCGTAACCTCCATATTTCTCCTCACTCTCGAGTCTCTTGAAAACTCACCCCTAAGGTGATTTCACTATATATGTATTCACTCCTTGCCGCCCATTTCCAATACCTTTTGCCCCCGCAGTACCAAACTTTGCCCTGTTTAAATATATTACTTGGCAGCTATTATGGTTTAACCATATGCTTACACCCCCATATCCCTTCTCCATGAGTTTGAATTCTTGCCTTTACTCTGACGTCTGCGGATGTGAACACTACCCTTGCGGATCACCCTTTACTATTCTACCTTCTATTTACCAACCATCACTTTTACCACACTTTCACTGCATGTATGAATGTATGTATGTATATATGCATGCATCCACATATAGGTACTTTACACTTCTCTCTTTGCTTCAGCGTCTGCTATGCAATTTCTAGCTGGCGATTGACCCCACAATAGTGGCCACTCTACTACAAATTCAGTTCATGCTTGGAAAGCCGCGCACATCGTGCTTTAATCCTAATGGACGATATGTTTACTTTGCTTACTATTGAGTAATGCTTCACTACTGACCATCAAAAAAGCAAAATGATAAAAGGTTGAGCTGCCTGCGTTAGTTTTGGTTCTTTGATATTCTACGTCTCTACATTTCTAGATCCAGTGCATGGACTGATTTTTATTACCGTCTACCAATTCAGATACAAATTGGAAATGAAAGAAGGTGAATAAACATTAGTTGAGAGAAAATGACAACGTATGAGAATGAATTAGACATTGTAAAGAGTTTATGCGGATATTGAGCCTACAACTAATGAGGGAAGATAATTATATGAAATAGTGTGGCGGAACGAGCAATGTGGTGAAACAGGACGCTAAATAGTACACGCACTATTTCACATTAATGGAATTATAACCGAACGGGTAACCAGAGTGACTCGTATACCAACAAGCGCATAGAATGAGATATTAGAAGCGAATAGTCATGTCAGCGTGTACTTAATAAAATTTCGTGGGCATCATTGCCATTCGTGGTCTCCGTTGACGATTGATTCAAACGCTCGATGCTCATCCGATAACGATCATCGGGTCTCATTCACATCTTGCAGTTATTCTCTTGGAGTATTGATATAACCTCGAAATAATTCTGTGGTTATTCGACTCTCTTACTATATCGTAAATTCTCCCTACAGCCTCACTTAAGCTATGTCCATGCTGGGTTTCCGCCTGTCTGACAACCTGATCCTGTTCGTTCACCGCCTCGGCAGATTATCCGGTGTATAGGGGTAGTTTCCGCTACCAACATTAATTATTATTTGGTAATTTACGTGTTGGTACGAATAATGGGAGAATGAAGAGAAAAGAAGAACAGAGCGCGAGAGATGAGCGACGCCAAGAGAATTTGTTTGTACCAACGACAGAGATAATTTTTCTTCTATTTTTTGTTTTCAAGGGAAAAAATATTTCACGTCAGACTAATTGCAACTACATGTATACATGTACGCATATACGCACGCGCCTATATTCACTATGATGTCGTAATTTTTTCCTTTTTTCACGCTAAGATACATTCGAATGTATTCGGCTCATATCATATCTATGAAAATATAAGAGAACTAGATGTAATCCGCGTGAATTCAATTTTGAGCTTATGAATGAAAAAGTGAGATGTCGGTGATGGACGCGAATGCAGCATTAATTTATTGATACTATGGCAATGTTCCACTTACAATAATAAAGCTTTTGTGAGATAGGAAATAATGTTTCGAATATAAATAGAGAAAATGCGAAATTGAGAAACGTTGAATAGTAGATAGAGATGAATGCGCGTTCCAACACGAGTGTGAAGCCTGAATTATTGCGAGAGAACAAGAGCACATGTGAGTGAGGTGGGGGAGAAAGAATTCAATCACTGTCTCATAATTTGTGTAAAAGTAATTTGAATCAAATTTAAGTATGATTCTCGTCAGGTTTAGAATTCCGCTCGATATCGTTATATTTCTAATAATTTCATCATTTATGTTTTGTTATATCTTAGCTCGGGTCACTGCCAAGATTGAATTTTCACTTGGCCAAGGCGAACGCAATATGCTAAAGCTATGAAAAATAAATTAGCAATAGAACCTGTACATACCGAAGTAGTATTACAGGTGGAGGAAACGGAAGAGACGGGAGGGTGAGCGAGAGAGAGAAAGAGAGAGAGAAAGAGAGAGAGAAAGAGAGAGAGAAAGTGAAGGACGGGACGATGACCGAACTTTTCTGGCCGGTGGAGGATAAAATTAACTTGTGCATAGACTCGCTTTATCCCGCGAGACCCTCGTCAACGCCTCATGTACGTATATATGCAGTTCCGCTTCTATTTACTCATCCACTATAAATTAATTCCTAATCGCATCAACATATACAGCATAGTTGAATCATCTACATGTATAAACATACTATATATATATATATATATATGTAAACTAGATATACTATATACTATATAATGAATTTGTGAATGTTTTCGAGCATGTCTCAGCTTCAAATGATTCTATAACTATGTGCAGTGAGTGGGTATTCATCACGTCATAAACTGTACGGTATACGAAGCGACGCCGTAACGACTTGGGCTCAGTACCTTCAACAAAATTGCTACCGTCTATGTGAAACAAATATATATCAGCCTATTCAAGTATACTTCCCTATACAGCTATGCATTTCTTTCATATTCTCAATATTTATTTATGAAATAAATGTCTTTTTATACGCTCTAAAGATTCATTTTTATCCGTGGAGTTTTATATAATAGTAATTTTAAATTCGTCTCCTCTATGCAATTGTAATTGAGCAATGTTTCAACCTTTGAGGAGTAAATATCTAAGTATACAACATACACAAATTTTCCGCGTTGCTGTTTGTTCATATATAAACAACGCTCCATGACTGAGATACAAGATTCGGGTGTTTACGAAGTTGGCGCAAGAAATCACAACATCCGGATCATTAGTCGAGATAGCCGCGACGCTCGTTAAGGGGCGGAAGTACACTCTGAGTCAGCCAGCATTGCTGTGTTTGAGTTTAGTCGGACGTTGTGGAGAGATTCGATCGTGATTCTATCCCACGCTCGTCCCACTCACCGGCGTGTTTACATCGCGAAGTAATGAATTAACCACAGAAACCACACGAAACGAGATCGAGAAGTGGGAATATTGGTCTTTAGATAACGATTTTCCTTGCAGGCTGCAGCGCGAGATCTGTGATTAAACTCTGTATACGACTGCAAGGTAGGATTCAGAATGTGTAAGCTATACGAAGCATAGCGTTAGTTTTGTCAATTCACCGACTAGGCTTCCTACCACATTACATATAGTCGCATTTATGTTTGCTGCACTACCGACTTCATTAATTATTTCACGTCTTATTCACGACAAGAACATACTTGCACATGCAAATTGAAATTACTATTTTGATGCTCGTTTTGTCGCAATATTTTTTGTTCATTACCGAATATTTCTGATGCGTGTGGCCACATAAGTTATCACTTCGATGATTGACCAAAATTCCCGTAAAAAAATTATTTAACGCCATGTTGAATACACATTAATTTTTGTTATTTATAATTTGTCGAAGAGATTAACTGGAACGTTTCATCAATGTGTTATTGGTGCACAATAATAATCGGATGATGGCATTTCTACATGGTAGATTCAAATAGAAATTTATAGATAGAAAAATTATTTTCCATCCCTTATTTTCGTTTTCGCTTTTATTTATCATTTATTTGCTTCCATCCTTCTTTTACTGAAACCTTACACTACATTTTCTATGGAAATGGAATTTAATCGCAGACTGCGCGCATTCACCCTCTTTACTATGTTTGCTTTGGGTAATGGATTAACCGCAGGAGTTTCCGGTGAGACAAGATCGTAGTGATGTTCTCCAGGGAGGGTAGTTGCGTGGTAGTGTACACGAGACGCCTCTCACGACGCGGAAAGCGATTCGTTCCCATGAGTACTTACGAGAGCATCTATTTTATCAATATGGAATTTCAAAGTTCCCCTACAGTTTACTTATCCACTCTGATGCGCGGGCACGTCTTCTGCAATATTCCGACATGTATCAAATTCTTTTTACTTCATTTTCATGTGTGAATTTAAGCGCACATGCGCTCACTTCACTGTATTCCCGGCCGATTGCCACGAGGCACTCGTCATTCGTGACAGCACTGACGAGACAGCATGAGATATCCTCTATTGCAATATTTATATCTATAGTGAAAATTGGCGTGGGATATGGATTGTGTTATTTTCTATGGGGTCATTCCGATTCGATTTTCAACTTGAAGGAATTTTGTTCTCAATATGTTGAATCGTAACGATCAATAACTACTTGTCTTTGTTTTTCGGGATTTTTATCTGATATAAAGAATGGAATCATATTTCGAACCATAAACACATAAAACTCCGTAAAATATATAAAACACAAATCCATACATAGAGACATGTAAAGATATTGAAAAATGAAAAACTTCAATATGAACAATGTGTCGAGATATTATCTGCTATGATTGATTGATGAAAATGATACGCCGTTATGAAGTTTGAAATATTTGAATAATTATCTGTTGACTCACAATGGGGGAAAAAGAAAAAAATATATATGTGTGAGATATCATGCGAGAAGAGACAGATTATACACCCCTGCTTCAACACGTTAGCATGTAGTAAATGTCAATGTCATAACACAGAAACAAAGTTGAATCATATTTGACGCAGTGTTGAATTTTTTTCTTTCTATCTCTCACGCATTGTTTTTGCTTTGTTGCTATCGTATGAATGTCATCATGCTCTTCAATTCGATAAACCCCGACAATTTGGACAATATACTGGCAGTTGAGTGTATATAAAACGAGTTGCAAACGAGTCAGACAAATGATGCTATACACAGACGATCGAATTGTAATCGACTCGAAACTCTCCCAGTGCGAGACTTCAAATAGAAACAAAGCATTTTTGAACGGTGATGACTCTGTATAGCGCCCTTCATATCATCAATATTTTTTTTTTCTTCTATTTTCCTTTTCGACCTATGCAAACAAACTTGTTTTGAGGATTATGTGAGTATGTGACTGACACAATGTCATAAAGTCACAAAGGAATTCACTACCGCACGATGTATGATGTAATTGGTGTCCATAAATTTTTTTTTCTTCTCTCAACATCCATGACGTTATTGTGGTCAGGTCGATAAACTTTCAGCCATGATCTTTTCCTCCAGTTGATTCATCTCCTTTTTGTCAATCTCTGACAAAATTGCAATTCTGCAGCACCGCCGTGCCACAAAACCGCCGGCAACGATCGATTTGCTACGTGCCACGACAATCCCCAGCTTCTCCCTATCATCGCTTCAGTAGTGATCGTCAGGACAAAATAGAGCATTTATAACACAACGGTGAAATTATACGACCACTGTCAATGTGTCTACATTGAATGTGCAATATGTATAGATACCTCCGAATTCTCGTAGTTTCTGCCTGGTGGGAGTATTGCAATTTGTTAATAATGAACATATATCCACGATTTATTGCGCGAAATATCTATACCAATATCCATATACGACCCATTTAACCGTCGCCATCAACTGGCAACTCAGGATTATGTTTTGTACACCAATAGCTTTGGCAATAGTTGCGGGTCATTTTCTACTCGTAAAATATGATTCATCGACAGCTGTAAATCCAATAAATTTATTTGAATTCATTCATCATAACTTCGACTGCTTGTTATCTTGAACCCAAAAGGACAATGTAGAGTTATATCTTGTCCCAAGAGCTCAACTAATTGTGAATTCTATTATTTAGTTCAGTATTAATACATAGCCGGAATCATCCAGTCCTTTTTTTTTTCTCTAATTTTCAGACACTATTTGTAGTAAATTGGGGAGAAGAACGATTCAAAGTATTTATTCGCTCTCCAGTCATATCTTGGGTAAATCATTTTGTTCCCCATTCAGAATCAGCTATTTGAAGTATGGAATTAACATTCATCAAACTGATGATTCATGTAGAATTGCACAATTGACAATTCTCTGGGGATTAAATCGAAATGAAAGATAGTAGAAGTGAAATTATAGGCCAGAGAATCCAACTCAGTTGAGTCCACATTGGTCTGTCTTTGATGATGTTCGCACGGATGGCTACGGCGTAACATAGCAAACTTTAATTAACTCTCCTCTGAGTCAACATGATATGCTTATGTATTTGGATGTCGAGATCGATGAAATTCTCTTAAAAATGAGTTAGAAAATTCCACACATAAGGAATGAAATTCTCGATGCAAACTAATAATTGAGAATCGAAAATATCTTAGAAATGTGATAGTGCGGACGGGACAAGTTTAGATGTTGTTTTCTGCCGGACATAACATTGAAGATAATAAACAGCATCTACTATCATACTGGAATTTGTTCTGTTTTATACAATATTGACAAATACTGTGGACACAAGTTTCCCAAAAGATTATATTTACTTGAAAAGAAAAGAAGTTTCAGCAAGTAGTCAGAGACTGGCGGATCTGTTTCAGGTACTTTCAAAAATACGACTCTTGGGAAGCATAGTGTAAACACATGGCATAAAATAGCTGCCAGTATATATAACAGTGTCATGGTGAAAGTAACTCCCTATGACATCCTCGCTACGACATTCTCATCAGGTATTACATAAAAAAACTTTTATATCTATTAGACTTTCTGCAAGTTGAATCTATTTCGCGTGCTCGTATTGCATTCAGCGAATTGTCAATGGTTCAAGCAGAACCAGTTATATCAACACAAGTAAAAATTATAGTTTGGCGCACTCAACGTATATGAGATATATATTGCTCTTACAAACCATACTTGTTCATTCATTACTGTAATGTAACATTTATTTAATATGAATTCTCTGTCTTATATTATGCGAACACATGATTCTTCAAGATTCTCATAGACAAAGCAAATAAAATGAAGCGAGATATTACCTCATGAAGATGTTTCCAATGTTGTACACAGATTACGTTCGCAAATTATTTGGAGATTATACTATTTTTCCACTACGTTACTCATTTAATCGTTTCAGATTTAATCTGTATCATTTTTTTACTATCCGAGCGAAATCATTGTTGAACGTTTGAAATCACTACCATAATGATACAATCGATGGGTGTAATGAGCTGAAAAAGAAAATTGAACAGTATTCAGAGAAAGTTGATCATCTCGGTTTAAAAATAGCTGTACCGCGAAGTGTATTGCGAAAGGGTGGGAGTCAATTAACCCTCGACGATGATAAATTGCAAATGTGTCTTTTGGAGCTGAACAAACTTTGTTGTATCTTTTTCCTTTGCCTATACTCTCTCGTTGCGCTTCATCTCGTTCCATCCACTCTTTTTGTTTTAATTCATTTAATATGCACAGACGACGTAGCGATAGGACGGAGTTCACTTCCAGCCAAAAAGAGATTGGTGCAGTGAGATTTTCATTTTACTATGCTGAAGAAGAACGAGCAAATGAACGGTTAAGGAAAATGAAGCTTTTGAAACTTTTTGTTGGTTTGATAAACTACACACTAGAAATGTTTATCAAAATCCTCCGACATCACGCAATTAAATTATGTATTATTCAGTTGATTAAACATAGTCTTTGTTCCATCAGAATTTTCATGGGAATGCATGGTTAATTGTCATTTAGATTATTCTTTGGTAGTGTTGAACATCAAAGGAAATTGTCATGAATTGGGTCGCCCCAAGACGTGGAATAAGCTCGTCAAGCACAATACGTAGATGGCTGAGTTCACGTGATTATAGCGGCAAACAATGGGACATAGCAGTGACGAGTGAAGAGACACTTTGTATATAGATTGAGGAAGTGAAGGGAATGAAAAGACTTGATGATGTTTCAGGTGTTAGATGGTAGCAAAATCGATATCAAAAAGGACTTGGGTATACCATACGTGACAGCCATGATGGCACATGTGGCATATAATGAGCATGATGTTTAAACTTTGATGAAACCGGATACAAAGAGATAGTTATCTTTATCATCATGGGAAATGTTTTGTCAAAGATATCTCATATCGCAATGATTTCAGTGAGCGATTATATTAAGTGTGTGATTTCTATTAAGACTATTCGTCCGTAAAGGAAATGTCTACCTAGTGTAGGATTTGAACGGAAAGATACAATGAAATGAACTTATGTGTGCACATGTGTACAGATATGCTATCGTTGCTAACATCGTTCGCTTTTTTCTTGCTATCGTGTGCGCGGTACCTTGAATTGAAAATCGACGCTGGCAGTAGATTTTCCTGCGCTAGCAATTTATATTTCAGTCCCTAAGATAAATTCGATTGTTTCCTCACGGAATGTATGCAACTAGATAGATTGAAAATAAATATAAATGAATGCAATTCGACAAATCCTTTTTCTACTGATCTTAAAAACGGTGAATGGAATCGTGGATGGTAAAATATATATATATATATATATATGGTTATAGTCGGATTCATCTCGTGTATGAAAAAAATTCTATTCACGCCGAGTTGTCGAATGGATATTAACTGAATAAACGAAAGCAGCGATACAAATGTAAATAATTCGAGGGTTAATTAAGAGACTGGAAGAGAAGAAAAAGAGATGATATGAAGGATGTATGTATTGTATGATCCATGAGAGTGAAAGAGAACAGGAAGCTGAGTCTTGCGGCTGTGAGAACATGGATGGTAGGGGCAGCTTCATCGTGGTAGTCCCGCTTATTAAAATATCTAACATGATTACTGCAGACTTGGTAACTATAATAGAGCGACTTGGAGTCGAGTTGGTACAAATGCCTCGCGAAGTTGTCGACTGGCTGCTGCTCGTTTCGGATCTCTCTCCATCCGCCATAACTATCCCAGCTCTCTTTCAGTATACGACTTCTCTCATTCATTCATTTATTCATACACTCACTAACTCACTAGCCATTTGATTTTTGACTGGTAAGTCGATCCATTTTCCCACAAACTATTGCTGTATATTTCATTCGGTAGCCCACTGTCATCCGCACTTTTTTTTTTGTCACTTAGTTTCTCCTTGGCTTTTTTTTATTTTTAATTTCGGTGATTGGTCGAGCGGGAATCACAACGTATACATTGGATCGTGGAATGACTGGGTAATGAAAACGTTTAACGCAGAACATATAAAGATACAAAATCATGTACTGGTGACTACGATATTATATATCTGTCTACGAAGGTTATATGACCTATCAAAGAACTCTAGCATCATCATGGCCTCGTCGGTAGGAAAGCCCGAAAAAATTATCCATCGCTAACGAATCAACCAGTGCAGTGTGGAAACCAACATGTGATATAATTCATCGAAAAATAATATAAATTATATTATTATTTGATACCCAGAGCCAAAAGTGAGTAAATTCAAATAAATTTTATTACGAAGAAAAAAAAAAAAAAGTTATGGAACGAGAGAAAATTCTCGGCACAGTACATTGTAGTATATGGTGTCGCCGCGAGTGAAATTAGTCCATATTGAATTTCTCCCACGGGTACGTATATATGTACTTAGCCATCCCTTATTTTGCCTTGCCATCGCCTTCTTCACCTTCTCTTTCTCCCTGCACACTATGTCTTTCTCATGCGCGTTCGTTCTACCGGCATTAGACTTCACAACTCCTCATCGTCGTCATCGTCGGCGCCGTCGCTCCCCAAGGCGTCTCATAATTAAATTCGACCAAATTTCCCCCTCCTAGGTCATTGTTCCGTAACAAGCTATTGTGCACGAACTGTGCGAGCGTCCCAACGCAACTTTTACCTCTGTTTATACACTACATCTCCTTCTTTATCATATTTTATGTATATTTTTTTTGCACATATTTCCGTCGCTTTTCTTCTACATCATCGGATTCAAACAACGTTAAATTTCAAATCGATTCTCAATATTTTTTTCTCTGTAGAGTTCATAGTTAATTTCAGTAGATTGCAAAAATAAGTAGTATTTTATTTGGTCTCGTTCATTTTTCATGAATCTCGAAGAAAATTGTTTTTCTACATTCTGCGTGGCAATTTGCATATTACCACATTCAATGTTTCAACTTTTGATTGATGGATTTTTTTTCCTCTTTCACCATCGATTTTTAGGAGCATTCGAAATTAAATGAAGGAATCACTCTATATTTATCAGAGTATTTCCGATAGTAATATCAAATGGTTCAACAGCGCCTTTTCACCACCCCTCAGTCCTCTTCAATCTGCAATCTTGCGTCCGTCCCGCGCCGCATTTACAACCCCTTTGGGAATTTAGGATGGACGGCTTTACAATTTATATCCTTCAATACTGCCGATTGTTTTCGCTGGACTCGTCGAATTCCACAGCGTGAAGTTGAACGAGCTGATCGTGCGTCTGTTGCTTGCCCGATAGCCACCGACAACGACGACAACAGAAACGACGATGGCGATGTTAAATTACGTTCGTTTAATCGAATCACCATTTTCTCGTACGTCCATTGCTAGATTTATATCTGCCTTATTGTTGTGACCTGCGCGCCACTGCTTCAAACCTATATGTATATCTCAACAAGTACATAGTCCCGGTGCTGTGAGCTCGCTTTCATCGCACTTTTCTTTCGTATGAAAACTTATTGCGAACTACATACACACGCGTCCGCTGAAAAACTTTGTGAAAGATCGTCTGGGTACTTTCTTCCATTATTGAACATCGTATGGATGGCCCTTTATGCGTCCTCTATGTCTGCAAACTCCTCTCTACTACGCTATATCGAAGTAGACCTCACTATCCGGTCTTGTACTTCAATACGTGATTGCTTGAGATTTTGGATAGGTACATGTTTCGCGTACGTGCTTTCCACGTGTCTGAACTTTGCATTGAGTCAAAACTTATAACTCTCAATGTATAACACAAATACACTCCTGTCCGACAATAGTCCAACTTATATTCTTAATTAGATAATCAGTTGCTTTTATCTTCATTGTGATTTATAAATGAATCTTGTGGTGAACTAACACTGTATTAATGTTCCAGAAATAATTTTCGTTAAGACTTGCAAGTAAGAAATCAAAACCAAGAATTACAATTGTGAATATTTTTTTTTATTTTTCTTCTATCTACGATTCACTTATTTATTTCAAAATTCTAAAAATTGCAAAATGTCTGCCTAACTCACAATCATAAAATTACAAACACCTAATGGAGAATGGGACTTCGATTGTTGTGATAGGAGACAGCGTATGAGTCTCTCAGAGTTTACAAAAAGTGAGTATGAAATGAACTGTTTGTATTTGCAGTGTGCAAACATCACATCTACATACACAGAATGATATTAAACAACGATTTCTTGGACTATCATTGTCTGTGAGAAGCGGCGATTACTAAAAATTTCGCGACAATCATCACAATTCTAAATGTTTATTCAACGAAAAATGTTACTATGGTGATGTGAAATCCTCGATATTTCATACACTAAGTGCTATAAGTTTGCAGTAGAGTCATACGTTATATAGCGCGCATTAGCTTTCATAATATTGCATAAAACCATTCACACCATTAAAAGTTTACCGCAGATGATTCTTGATGTACTGATTCATATACATGAAACAGTACAAACCATCCACAATACCGGCAGAATAATGAAATTCCTCAATGACATGAAGTGAATCAAAATGTAAAGTTGTGAATGTAAAAAGAGAAATGTAGATTCCTGAGTGTGAATAATATTATTCGTTTGTCATCAGAAGTCGACTCGTTTCCTCCTACTAACTTCTGTCGTATTTTAAATTACATTTAAAGTATTCGGTCTCCACAGTGCACCTATCTTTTCCAACCATCCAGTATGCACACATAATATGTAACGCTTCTCTCTTGTTCCTCATTATTCAACCGCTATGATATCAGAGATGTATGGGGTATCGTAGAAAGCGGTAGAGATGTGAAGTGAATGTGGGCACGAGTTAGGACTCGAGATAGGCGTTAGACTATGCATCCACTCATGTAGTATGAGACCCTATTGTCTAGCGTTGCGTTATACGTACGAAATAATAATGCATACAGTACTACAATTGTTGGAAGCTCACTAATGTAGTATGCTCTACTGCGTGGTCACCATCAACCGCTCAATATCATATTACTTCATCCATTTTCTCATTCGAATTCATATATTTCTATCTATTGAACATATTTTGATATCAAGAGATAATGGTAAGTCATTCAGGCTGTAACTCGGTTTTTTATTTTTCCCTTTCGCGTAGTGCATCAAATAGTATATTGATAAAGATCTTTCATCATTCTCCACATTATTTTAATCAGATCTATCATGTAGTCATCATAACAAGGATAGCACTTTCCATTCGTCTATGCACTCAGGAAAATTATTATTCATACATTCTATGGGATTATTGAGAAAAGAAAAGCAACTATTATTAGTGGATGGAAATATTTTGATCTATTCACTTCAAATATTTTGATTTCCAAGAAAATGAATACATACATGTGCAATGGAGTGGTAGAAAGCGTCGGGTAATTGAGCACGCCGGACAAAGCATCGATCATGTTTGCACGGTCATACATGGCCGCATTACAATCTATCCCATCCCCAGGTCGCATCAAAGGCGTTGGGGGTGTATGAGTACATTTCGTGTGTGCGAGTGGATAGTAGCGCGGCTATTAGAAAGATTGGTGCCAACCAAGGCTCACACGGTGTCGCATAATATGCTACCACAATGTTCCCTTCTATATCAATCGTCTGAGTTAATGAAATGGTTTAGAAAACATCACGTCTGTGTACATGTTTGTAATGGGTCTCGTGTCAACAAATGAAGTAACCACGCATCTGGACATAAATGTGAATCGAGGTCGGAAAGCAAAAAAAAAGTAAATAATAACGTATTGATTATTTTGTACGCTTTGGATTATGAATTATGGAATTGAAGGATCATTCATAGTCGTAACTTCAGCCACATAATGTTCCGAAATTTTGTTATTCTTCATAGTGTAAATTCTCATATGGTTTGTAAACCATAACATCGATTTATATTCCAGTTTATATCACTGCTAGAAAACAATTTGTATTAAACATTGTGTGTGATGATAAAATACAGAATGTAAAGACGTATTTTCACTGGTATTTTATGAAAGAACCGGTGGTAAAATTTATGAGGGAAAAATTTCAATAGAGTCGAACAAGTTTTCTCTGACTTCACACTCAATTTTATGATTCACGGTGAATCTCACTTACTCTTACTGTCTCGCCCACTTCCCCCTCTCGCTTTCTCGACTGATATCGCGTGTTTTCACTACGGTTTTGCGACGTTTTACGAAGTATTGATACTACGTTCGCCTCCTTTCTATAGAGAAGACTATTTTGTCGAGTGGAGGGTAGGATTTTAAGTAATCCGGCTTACCAGTGCTAGATGGGCTTCTCAAATACTGCCTCAAATAAACCAAGACTTTTCTGTTTCGCGAGTCACCGAAATATATATATATATATATATATATATATCCTTATACCTTCGAGTAGTGATGTGTATTACATGCACATATTTTTTTTTTCCCGTTTTATGATTTGCTCGAAAAATGAATTTGGTCTATTAATTCCGTATATCGCAGGCTAAAGGAATGAAACATTTCTGACTATCAAACATTGCGCTGTCTTTAATGCTAAGCCATTTCTTATGTATATTCCATACTCATGCTATTTTCTTTCAGACGTTCAAACCTAGAGAATGCTATAATAATGGATAACATAAAACTGAGTAAATGAGACAGGCAGGCAGAAAGTAAAACGTTTCAGCTCGCGCGTTCCACTTTCAGCATTTTGAACGCTGGAGAAATTTTCGCTCGTGTGTTCTTATAATACTTTCATCGTCGTGCAAATAACAACATACCACTGTACAGCTATGTTTACAGGCGAAACATATATACGGCACTAACATTTTTCGGAGAACAGTTTGTAATTGCAGTGCCGTATACCGCACACCATGTTTATTCCCACACTATTCTCTCATGCCATCCTTAAAATGTTGTTATAGACTCACGCGCTGCAATTATAGGACGAGGCATTGTTTGCTCATAAAAATGACCGTAAATACCGAGCATACAGCATGGGCTGGAGATAGTAACTCTATACATCTATGTATGTTTGTCTCGATGTAGAATAGAAGATTCAAACAAGAATAAGATGGCCTGTGGTTGGCCACAGGCCAAATTTATTTCAAGTACTCACACTTCCTTCTTAGTACTTGTATGTCTTACAACACAAAAAATTATCACCAGTTCTTCTCATTGAAATTCGTTTATCAATAAACCAAAACAGTATAAATGACTCGAGACGAAGAAAGTTCGATCCTGAAATTAGTAGACAATGGTTTGAATGAATATACACAAAACTAAATTAGAGATGACTCGTGTTAATGTGTACAAATATATCATATATAGTAGATGAATACATAATGAATAATAACAATGGAGAGATAACGTTATTTGTATGGTCTTGTTTCTAGAAGAGAAGAAATCGCCCACAAGTCATGTAACGATCGCAGTTGAGAATCCGATCAGTAGCAAAGTTTCATATTGTATCGTGTAAATAGAATTTCGAGAAAACTCACTTGGAAGTAACGGAAGATATTCTTGAGGAGAAAATGATGAGTGCAATCAATGAGAGAAGGAGACGAAAAACGGATTGAAAGTGGTGAAGAGAAATGAGTGATAGAAGAAGTAGTGTGTGCTATGTGTGCTACTGAGAAAGGAAATGAATCCTTTAACGTGTAAAGCAAATTGCTTGGTAGATTTCTATGCTTTACTGAGATGCAGGTTGAATTTAAGTTTGCTACGAGTTTGAAAATAACTAATGTTTGACATCATGAAAATAGTATGGGAGTTGAAAACAATAATTATAATGCTGTGTTGTCTAGTTATTAACACACAAAACGGTACGAAAGCTCATATCTCTTAATTAATAACATACCAAATCAAGCAGTTCGATTCCCTGTGACCAAACATCAATAGCAAATAACAGATAAACGAAAATATATTTCAAGAGAATGAACAATATTAAATGCTTTGAGGTTGATCTATGTGGTGGCTTGTAATTGGAACAGTCAGTAGACATGAGGATGGTATTTACTCTCTCATTAAATATGTTCCATGGATGATATTTACCCTAAACAAATACACACCCGAACGCACTCAAAGTGCGCAAACTCAAGCAGGGTTGTGTCGCCACAAATTACATATATAGAAGATATAGTCATAGTATGTCAAGCGCCGTTGCGATATTCAGCCATCTGCAATTTAGTGAACATAAATCAGCACAGGTAACGTTGAAATACACACGTTGTGATATTCGAATCTATTTAGTTCGAAATCATTTTTCACTGATTGATTATTAAATTTCACTAACATTAGTCCTTGATCTTTTAGCAATCGTTTAACGACGACCCAAATTGTCTCTGTGTTTTATCATATTTTCTAGAACTGTATGTAGATACTACAAATGATGGGTGTCGTGATATCTTTGGGTTTTTATCCGGACATTTTTTACAGTCCTGAAATATTTTTGAGTGCTTGTAGCTCGGGGAAGATGAAGGAAAGGTCGCGCAAGAGTGAGTGAAAAGAATAGATGTGTGAAAGATGAGAGAGAGAGAGAGAGAGTGTGACAGCGGGAACGGTGGAACCAGATGGGTAGAATATACATTTTAAAACCATCACGTGATCTCTTATAACGCCCTATCGAGGCACAGTACCACTAGATCTCGAGGGAGCAGTGGCACCATCTTCGGCATATCTATAACGTGAAGTAGGGTGTCGTAGCGGCAGTAATCTGTACGACGTCGAGCTATAACGATTCTACTATCCGCATATACCTACATATATGCATACATGTATAGGGAATGTGTAGACGTGCGATGGAGAAATTCGTTCTATGCATCCTGCGCAACCGGGTGTCACTATATACCTATATAGAAACAGTGTAAGAAGAATGTGAAAAGAGTTGGCAAATCCGAAAACCACTTTCAATATGTCAAGCCCAAAAGTTGGAAAATATAAATGTGAAACGATACATATAAATATGTAACGTACACATGCATACTTTATGCTAAAATATAACGGTGGTGTGAGTCGAATTCATTTTTGAAGAGCCTCTCATTGTGACCAAAATCAGATACCCGCCAGCATAATTCACCTTCTTGCGCTCTATCTTTTTTTTTTGTCCCCGCAACCACTCCAGGTGCTCCACATTAAATTATAAAGTCAAAACCATCGGGCCAGAGATGATATAAATGTGACTATTATACGAAACGGGTTGGAACGGGTTGCGAAGTAAAACAGCGAATGGAAAGTATTTCCCTACTAGGTTGTAGGGTCAAACCAGTACTATACTCTCTACTAGTCTGCTATTCTTCTGTTTCAATACGCTTATAGTCATATCATTTCACCATTTTGTTTTTGACCACAGATAAGAGGAAGCATAAGCGATAAGTCTTCAAAGTATTGAAACCTGAACCATAATCTTCTTGACATTGTAGATAAATAGGACAGTGAAAAATATTGCATAATGTTGCTATTCATACAGAGTGAGCTTGAGTTGAGCGAGAGGAAAATAGATGAGAGGCCATGTACAGCATACATGGGAGGAATATTTGGTGTGTCCGCGAATCTCTCCCTCTTTTTTATGATTGATTTTACGTTTGTCTGTGAATATCCGAATGATATCGGCAGAAAATAGAAGGATGACGCGGGTGAAAGCAAATTCGAAGCAAAGTGTGGAAAAACTGATAGTGGAGGGCGAATCAATAGATAAATTGAGGGGAAAAAAAAAATTCTGGGTCGGTAGGTGACGAGGTCATCATAAGCAAAAAATAACAAACATCAATCTCTTCGAGACATTTCTCAATATAATAGAACTTCTCCAATTATATGGATCGATAACTTGCAGGTTAAAAATCGATTTTGCATTTGAGTTTCGGTTTAAAGCAAAATTAAAGTGATGGTGAAGCTTCAGCTGTTTATTTCACGAGGCAGACGTGTGTATATTGCAATGGCGCACGATGGAATATGCAAGTAGTCAGTCTCGATGGGAATATAAAAAGATATTGATTTTTGCTGTAGGGGAAGATTAGAAGTTATTTGATGAATATGCTAGTGTCACCTGTGTGGAACTCACGACGACGACTTGAACATCGCTTGATATTTGTAATCAGACAATTTCTTATGAGTTTTCATATAATGTTAGTGGGTGGTGAGAATGAAGTACAATCTTCATATTATAATAAGTGTGATATTAAAGAATGAGCACAGAGGTATACAGCGGAAGTGAGATGCAAGTAAAAAAAAAAAAGAAGAAAAACTGAAAATGTAAAAACTTATGAATCTTTCGTATGACACCGAATAAATGGTGCATCCAGAATCTCCCACAGCGGCCACAAAACCTTCACCGCCCTTGATTGCCACTAAATTGCGAGCGTCGCAATATCGTCTGTTGAAGCCCCGTGAGTGGAACACGAAGGGGGTGGCAATGGTACTGGGTGGGTAATACCACAGACGACTGGAAGAATTTCAGTATCTCTATTTCTCGGGCACCTTTCGCCCAAGACAATTTAAACCCTGTCGTTTCGTTCTCCACAACGCATTTTCTCCTTTTATCCATTGTCCAATTTTTCTTCCCGTCTCACTTTCAATTGGAGGAGCCAACAGCCAACGTAATTCGTGTTAAGGTGATGTCCAGCCAGTAGCCGAAAGATTTGGCGGAACACCAATAGCCTCAAGGGTGAGAAATTCCACGAGTCATTGTGTGTAATTTTTTTTTCGCCTTTTCCTTCAAATATATATATATATATATATAAAATGGCAGGTTCTTTTTCATGTGAGAGTTAAGATAGAAAGGAAGATTGCTCGGATAAAAGGGACTCCCATAACACTGGCATTTCCCGGTTTACAAAAGGCGGCAGATAGTAGGAACACGATGCCTGTAATAATATTTCGTTTTCCATGAATAATGTAAATTCCAGGCATTTTCATATTTGTTCAGGTGGTACGCGTAGACTTGTCGCTAGCGCGAAACTATACTCAGAACTTTAATCGAAATGGTGGAGTATATAGTGCAGTGCTCTCGTCCTCTATTCTACTCCCATTCTCATGTATTCCGTGTATACACTTTTGATATATCATTTATTTGTACTCCTCACTTTTACTTTCATTTTTTTCCATTCAACTACATGCCAACCCAACTATTTCATTCATTTTCAACTATAGCATTTCACCAACCTGTTCAGGATATTTAGAAGTTGAACATACAATCCGTATCTTTTGTAAAAAAGAGTTCGATACGTTCTGTATGTAGTAGACCAATTGTGGTACTGCTCTCAAACGAGACAGAGAGTGTCGCGTGTGTTACTTGCATTTCAATTATTGTAATGCAATCTTCCCAAGCACAAGATAGAAATGGGACGGGAGTGTAATGGGTGAGCGCTTTCATTGTTCACAGGGTGGTTACCAGGCGCCAAGTTGAAGTGGCTCCAAGTGGCAAGTGGCTCGAGGAATCTTCCAAATAAGGTTTGTCCTTGCGTTGGCATGGCAGAAGAATCTCCAAGTATTCTATCGGCAACAGAGGCGAAAACTTTTCCACATGAAAACTTTGAATGGGCACATTTGTATATTGTACAGACGATGGTACAAAAACATGTTGTACACCATCCTTCATCCTACTCTGTTCCATGTTTTGCACTAACTCATATTGCGTCTGTTGAATAATTCCCAAGTGACGTGGACGAGAGATGATGAAAACTTATAATACACACATTTGCATTTACAAATCTCGTTGAATTGTGGTCCGATGTTGGAATGATTTTTCATCTTTTACGTTTCCAAGCACAATGTAATTTTTGAATGATTCTCAGAGTATAGATAAAGCAAAACAACAAAAAATCATCGCTCGCGTATTGTATAAAGGAAGTCAAGGAGAAAAATTGGATGTTCAAACGATCAGCGGTGAACTACAGTATAGAAACGCGCAACGATCAAGCCACCCTCGTTCTATTCTACTTTTTTGTTGCTATCTTTTATCTCCTCTCGATGGCGAAATGGTTGATTGTTATGAAGGTGCTCCCCGTGAACAAAAATTAAATATCTTCGCAACAACGATAAAATGTGAAACTTGACGGTATTGTTAGACGTCGTCCAAGCTGGATAGAAAAGACACGAGGGGTCAAAGTGAATGAGTTGGATAGAGGCAATAAAGACAAGGCACATCAGTGCTCCCTATTGACCAGTGCAGCCATCATCAACTCTCTTTTTCTTTCTTGTTGTTGCTGTTATTATTGTTACTCTTCTCTTTTATCGCGACCAACGAATATGTGTTTGACATGATATGGTGAGTCAAAGTCACATACAACTTGATTTACCAATCAAAATGTCCTAAATCTTCACGCGAAGTGGATCACACAACAACAAGTTTACAACTCATCACTTGATCAACAATTTTGGCAGTAATAGAAACCATTGTATGAGTGAACAACGTGATTTAGCGCTGGATAAATTCCTCATCATTGTGTTAATAAATTAAAGAGCACTTTTGCACGTCTTGGCACCATGACAACTATTAAATATCTTCATTATTAGTAGATATACAATGAGTAGAAATGTGACCTATATTGATAATTATCAGAATAAATTTATGAGAAGTGTACCATTATTTTCGCACTTGAATTCATTTATTCTAGTAGAGTTTATCGCCATTCAACGATATACTCGACAATTTTGAATGAAACGATCGTTTCGTCAGGCAATTCATATATTCACAGAACGCTTGCGAAAGCTCTCCCACTTCACTAGTATGAATTATTTTCTATATTTAAATATAAGAATGTGAATCTGTCGCGTCCTTGTATTTTCTTGTTGCATACGAACGAATGCGGAAGATATTAATTTATACATATAAAGCGGACTTCATAGAAGCTTGAACCTACAACATGGGCGAACGAGATCGTTCACGCGTCGCAAAGTTTCGTATACATTTTACCGTCCAATAATGAGAAAGAAACGTCTGAAAGATGTTCATGGCTGAAACTTTCCGTTGGATTAGCGAATGCGGGAACGCGATCCAAAGCATATGTCAACTGTAAACGAACAGAATATTATATTATTGACGTTGCCCCAGTTGAAAATCTACTCTAATAGTTTTATACATAAGCGGATACCGGTTGGGATAATGAAAATTAGTTGTGATTACAGTATTTGAAGCATCATCGTGGCTTCATGGTGCCGCGTAAATATTAGCACATATAAGAAAATAAACAATTGCCTATATGAATCTACGAGTTTTTTTCATGACGTTTCATTACTTTACGTACTAATCATCAACTATGATATAATGCTCGAATGGAAGTGATGAATTACCATTTATCATCCTCATCCACCTCACTCTTCATGGACTCAAACTCGGCGTGAAATATAATATATGGTATGTCTGATTTATTGACTTGGAAGAGGAAGAAAAGATAAATTAATCTAAAGAAGAAAAAAAAAACGGGAATTTATTCGGAAGTAGTTGTAGAGTATCGGGAATGAATATATGAAGAGATATTGGAATAGTTCTTGTATATATATATGACCGATATTCAAAATGGGTCCGTCAGGATTGCGTCGTCGCAGTGTACCGCTCGATTACACGTTAGCAAACGTTAATTACTCTAACAAACACACACGAGGGTCGAGGAGAAAACAATAGCTTTGTGCTGGCTGCCAGACGTCACGCGACTATTGCCGCGAATACATCTCTCGCCTCACCTCTCTCTTCCCTTCACATGCTCCGTCGTACCCCCTCGCACCCTTGTCTCCCCCCTGTTCTCTCTCATGTACCCCATTCATAACCCCCCATACACCTCAGCATTGGAAACGCAATAATTAGAACGTAATCATGCGGTGAGAGGCAATATGCACGGACTGTGGTTGATAGAGGGCTTGTCTCCGTGGGCGAAATGAAGGCACGTTACATTTCATGAGCGAATATGTGTACGGAAATCGGTTGAAACATACATCACACATAGATATAGCTAAACACGAGATGATATATATCTAGAGACACTGCAACCAAGTAACAGGCTGCAAGTAGAATAGACGGGATAGGAAAGAAGTGAAAAGAACAAAAAAATGAAGTTGGAAGCAAAGTGCCTCTACACGGAACCATCCTTCTCCAAATGTCTACATTGGAGTGCAGTTTCGCACGGAGTAGCTGCCACGTTTAAAGTGCCTTCGATTTCCTATCTTCTTCTTGCCCATACGTTTTTTTCTCTTCATTTGTTGCGCTAATGCTCTCCCTCTATCTCATTCTATTCTTTTTCAAGTCCAATGGTCTATCGAGTGATTGTTCTTTTATCTGTTTTATTTTTTCACTACTTTCAATCGGTTGAACAAACCTTATATAGAAGGAAATAGTTTTTCTAAAATAGACCGCACTAATTCTACGCACGTACGCAACTCATTGATAGACAGGAGACAATACCCATTAGTGAACGCAAACCAATAATGGAGGAAGAATATATATGTATGTATATATGGTTCCAAGTAGATGTCGAATGAATGATCATGAAGACTGAAATAAGAGTAACATCGGGGATACACAAAGTTCGGAAAACGGTTTCGAAATACAAAGTGACAGTTGAAGCTCCATAAAAGAGACTGAAAAACGAAACAACAAAAAAAACAACATGTGAGTGACATGTATACACGGTCGACACAAGATAAGAGCTGTCGGTTTACAGCTTGTGTGCTTGTACGATTCCAGACTGGATATATCTCTCTATTAAACTGACCAGAATTCCCTGGGAAAAATCACACTGTGTGTGCCATTGGGATTGACGCGAGCTGGCGGTCCATGAAATGAACAACCCTTCCAGTGCTACCTTTTCGCAATGCCCTCCTCTCTTGAGTAACCTGTCAACTAGAAATACATCGTACGGGCGGCAGCATGGATCACGATGGCATAAATATATATTTCATCCCATCAGAAATATATGTATTCATCTATATAAACATGTATATTAGTAGATTTGAATAGTGGCCGTAATCAGAATGGTACTCCACGGTTATATTTCGTATTTGTTTGGGCAAAGTGTACTTCAGTATATACACTCGAATAGGGCGATGCAAATGAAGAGTTTTAATTACGCCCGCAGCCGGGAGATGTAAATTAATTATTTTCAGTAAAATGTCTGGCAGTAGAGAGCAAAACAAATAAAAGTGAAGGGGCTTGATGCTCTTAATTATGGAGCAGTGCAAGTCGTTTAGAAGAATGCAAGATATGGACGAAAAAATAAAATTATAAATAGAATCTTCACCATTCTTTGATGAAATCAATTATCATTTTATCCGCGAACTAATGACGCCTATGTACATGGAATCCAGGATATAGATCTATGAAAACATTTCATATGGGTATATACTCTATTCATAACTATCGTAATCAAAAGCAAAATATCATAAATTGCATTTGGAAAAAGAATGAAATTTTCAGTTTTGTGTATTAAATGAATGAGTCATATCAGGATGATACGATAATTTTCGAGGTTGTTACATGACTGAAATAGTTAATCATGATCAGTTTCATCGCATAACAAAGGGACAGGCAGGTGATAGAAAGAAAAGCCTCAAACGATTCTATATGGTCATCCGCTCATTTTCACATAATCGAAGTTCTGAAAGACTGTAAAACTATATATAGATTATTCATATATATGTGCATGCATATATGTACACATTGATATAAGCATATATATTTGAAACTCGTGGCTGGTTATATTGGCAGAGACGTTTACCCTCTGGGCGTTATAAATATACACCAGTATATAACGCAGATAACTCGGGACGTCGCTGTTGCGACGAGCTCGCATAATTTAACGGATATATTTCAAGAGGTAGGCGGCACCTGTCGATGAAATGGCGCAACGGCATCGAGAGACGCGACCGGTATACATAGGGAAGAGAAAATCGAGAAGCTGAGATCCGGAGTTGAACTATGGATGAATTCAAGAACATCTGCCACGGCATGCTATTCGATCCTTTTCATGCGTCCCCCTATTTATCGCTATAAACCATTTAGTTTATCGTGCTTGAATGCATAGAAAGTTCGAACTTTCAAATTGTAGAAACGCGATGATACTTAATCGATTGGACACCAGCTTAAAATTTACATGATTGCAGTGTTTCTCATTTCAGTCTGTACATTAATTAGTAACATACATATCTATATTATACAACTTCATCTATGTATAAATACATAGATAAATAGATAAATAGATAAATAGATAAATAGATAAATAGGATTGGACATAGAGTTGAAATGGAGGCGCTATTGGGATGAATGGGCTGATTCCACTGCCTCGTTAGTGGTCGGCCGATTTCCCAATTCTCCGGAGGCTAGTGATTCGAATTCAACGTGTATGAAAGTGCTTGGCCAGCTGCGTAATTCTGTAATCGAAGAGTTGATTAGCTCATAGTTGGTAGTGCAATATCGTTTCGTAGAGTCTCGCCGCAATTTGCGGAAAGTCATAGTGCGGTGTATGGTGGCGTCGCAGAACATAAATGTATTGTACGATGTAGTCAACCATACATATACAACAAGATATACAGAGGAAGGAGACATGAGTTTCATAACCCGAGTAAAGCAACTCTTGCTCTGGCGGATGTAACTGCCCTGAGTATTTATACTGTCACACGGTCGGTGGTTTTGTGGCTCTAACGGGCTGCAGCGGTGCAGGATAATGCTAACGACAAGAAGCGGACAAACTCTCCACATAGTGTATATCGTTTGTCAGTTTGTCCTTGGAGGTTTTTGCTGGTGGTCATCTGACCCAAACGAGGTTTTGCTCAGAGTTACAAAATTATCCCAAGATGTGAATTGAAATTCCACGATGGCGAAGGCGAATTTAATTGTCCTGCATTGTCTATGGTACACGAAGAAGTCCTCGAAACATTATATATCCTATGTTATCATTATCATTATGAATTATTTTCACCTCATGTAGTTGAGCAATTTAGGCCAGCTATTTCGACAGTGCATGTTATTTCTTACACGTACAGCTGTGACTTTATGATGAGCAATTTTTTTATTTTTGAGCACAACAGAAGTCTTTGAATATGAGCATATATATTTATATATTCACACACATGCATAAGTATCCTGAGGAAAGTAATAGAGTTTGAAAGCTCCGGATTATGCTTGGTATAGCTAAGGTTTTTCCACTGTACACAGCCTGCTCACTGTGTTTTCACTCTGACGTGTATGCGTCTCAACTATCCCAACTACTACCCGGAGGCTTTATCCCGTTACCAAAGGGTCTCAGTGCGGCAAAGCAAAAATTACGGGGTCGAGCGGAACGACAGAAGTTGCCGCGGGCGGTGAGTTCTCTCGAGCGTGAGAACGTCAAGGTATGATGAGAGAGCAACGGAAGGAGGAATGGAGCGTACCAAAATGCTGACAAAAACGTTAGATTCACAAAGTATAAAAATAGTATGCATACGCACATGTTTCTGAATGTTGGAATTGCCACGGGTTTCAGCTTTTCATGAATTCTCAACATTCTTCATATAATATCATTTTATCTGTTAGAAATACGATAAGTTTTTTCAAAAAATGATGGAAAACCCTGTTAAAATGAGTGATAATTGCCACATATCAATTGAAATATAAAACGAAAATTCATCCGTGTCTCATCCCTATTACTTCCTAGAAGTTCATTCTTATAACTTTGGAGAAGATGCACCTACATATTGATATTTTTGGTGTATATAATTGACGTTGGGAAAATTGCTATTCAAGTAGATTTGTTCGTAGTTGCGAGGAAAATCGCTGTATCTTTAGAACCTGTGCATACATCACGAATCATGAAGCATGTTCAACAGATTTTTTCAATTTCGCAAGAGTTTGATTTCAACGTAGTGAACTAACAAAAAAGGAGAGTGAACGAAGAAGAAACGATGCTAGCTAACACGAATCGCCGATTGATATTTGAACAGTAAAGCACACAACAGCCATTGTCCTGTGGATAGTAGTAAAGCGTAGCTGGGGTGGGATGGAGATGACCAGGCTTCCCAATTCTCAGAAATCCAAGCTGCGAAAAGTCATTAACGGCCGCTAGAGAGAACCAGAAATAGAATGGCTTCGTATTCCGTCTGTTCAGCCCACCTATTCCCGCTTCCTTCTATAGTTACAAATCCCCAAATCGACTACACTTCTTCAACGGTTAACTCCACCGGAACACTCAATTTCCTGACTGATCTGAGTACAGACACACCCGAATCGACTCGGTTATATGGTGAATTTCCTACGTCCACACACCAGGAAACTCTCGGACTCGAGCCAAAAACAAGATAGAATAGGTGTGTGATGAAATGCTGCTAGAATAAAACAAGAGAAGCGGATAGTATAATAAAGAGAGAGAGGTAAGTGCAATAGAACACTTGGAATAAAGTGTCTAGATGGACGACTGACTGTGGACTGGTGGTAATTCAAGAAATAGCATGTACATTGACTTATTTGTGGGAATGAATATGGAAGAAAATGAGAAAAAGAATATTATTACGCGTAGCTAGTGAAAAAGATTACGCGTGACTAATATGAATACGCCTATAAAAATGATTTTTGTCATTTTAGTAGATTAGGAAGATATTGTGATTGGCAAGGAAACATTCTTTCATTACGATGGCTATCAAGCACAGAGTGTCAATTCCATTCATAAACTGCAATTAAAAAAATTCGCTTGTTACAATCGCAGATAAATATTGTTAGTTTACGTGATACTATTTAAACATTGGGCTATTTTCTATTTTTATGTTAACAATATTTCTTAGAGACGGAGATGTTAATTGGTTTGCAAGTGTTGAGGAGATGAGGGTGAGAAGGATACATACTCCGTCAGCTTGATCTAGATAGTACTTATGATCTATGAGTTAATTACAAACGACGAGTGCGGGTCGAAAGTTAGACCTGAGTTCACGTGGCCCCAGCTGATTCGAATATAACGTACACCAGAACGTTCCAATTGCAGGAAAAGATAGGAGATGTGAGTAGTGGTGCACGTACTCTTCTGTCTCGCTCGTACTCGATGCCACCTTCGTACAGCGCTGAAGTGTGGAGAGTATGGGCTATGCACTCTCTTGTTCTTCGATACGACCATCGAGAACCCAATGCGGCGCCCGATACCACGAATCTCGTATATTTTGGGGCGCGTTATTATCGAGGCGTAGATTCCATCGTGAATATTTATGAAGGTGCAGGTTCTCACCGTTTCTCGCACCTCCTTCCATATGAGTATGTATATATATACAACATGTATATGTATAAGCAAAGAGTAGAGCTCGGGCGTCTCGTGCACCGCCCTTTTCTGCTATCGACTTGCTCAGAGCTAGCACGGCCATCGCGTTTAAGCGCTTGACTTTTCCACTCGACTTTCTATATAAGTATATAGCGGTATACTAAATACGCAGCACAGTCAAAGTACAGTGCAAAAAAAAAGAAAGAAAAAAAAACTTGATGAAATAAGAGGCGGAATTAAGTTGTGACTGGAATAACAAACGAATAAAGTAGAGTAACGTATATCTATTATTAATATATCTATTGTAACAGAATTGCTATGCATGTTCACATTCACCCTTATTGAATGAATTCATTCTTCGCTACTCTTGGACATTTTATAAACGTGTAAATTTTTTACAAATTCAATAGTTACCTCGGTACGACTCTCACAATAAATTTTTTCGTTCAATTCAAATTATCTACCTTTGTGAAGTATTAAATTATATAATTTCTTATATCTATAGAGATTGATAGTAACCAAATGCTTGACATTGTGTGACGGAACTTTATAATTTATTCGCGAAGAGAGTTGTTGCGTGACTGTCAACACTATTTTACATTGCTGTTGCAGTATATATCCGGTCGAAGGTCGTTCCGGTTCCTCCTCTCATTACAGACGACTGAGTCTACGATATAACTAACACCTTAGAGGATTCACTGTTCAACAGAGTCGTTGAAGATGTTGGACTCTGCAGTTGGATAAGAAAGAGCGAGCATTGACTTCTGGAAATGTCGCGCACGACTGGGCACGGGCTGAACTAACTGTGCCACAAAGATAGTTTGCTTGGCGTTAGTCAACGAGCTAACCTGACTCTGGACTTCAGTTGGTAGAAGTGACCCAGAAGCAGGAAACTGCACGAGCTTAATTCGATCGTGATCGAATAAAGAAACTTCACTAGGTAATAATATTGGAGTATGATAATTCAAAAATACTGATGATTTTTTCAATTAAAAAAGGGAAAAAATTTGAGCGTTGAATAGGTTAATAAAATCAACAGGAGTGAATAGTGTCTGAGCATGAAAAAGGAGGAGATTACTCCATTTTGATGTGTTGAAGACTGCTTGAAAACTCCAAGTTGTCGCACTTTCACCGGCTCATACTCTTCTACTTTACAGGAGGTGTACTTGACATGGCCTGTATGATGCCGTAATTGGATAGAAGTCGTCCCTTTCTTTTTATTTGTCGTGTTTTATGTTATTACTTCAAACATCTGCAGACTTGTACGAGTTTATATGCATATCTCCAGTACATCCATACTATTAACCTCTTGTATTTTTAACGTTGCGAGAAGAGAAGAAGCAGTTCAAATAGGCATATGTGAATATATTCATGGATGCATACGAATGCATGAGAAAACAATATGTGGATATTTATATGCGAGATAAGAGAAAGAGGTCACAAGTAGTATGCGAATGGCCATGAATGAGTGGCCGCAAACAGCCCACTGGCAATATCATCATAAGAATGTGGCTCAGGGGCTGAGACGTTGAAACTTCACAAGCAGACAAGGAATTTTTTCTTCATTGATGAAAATAATGTATACAGGGGAGAAGCGGAGTAGTTTTCGGTCACATAGATCTCATATCACAATATTTATCATCCGGATCATCATCATCATCATCATCATCATCATCGTCGTCTTCATCGTCATCGTCGTCATCAAGCTCCTTGTGAGTGTAAAATTGCAAAGTGGCACACAATGCCGGAGGGACATTGAGCTGAGGTCTTGAGTTTCAGCTCTTAGCATGGCGTGCGGGCATCGTCTAGAATTCACCATCCCAAAACGGTGCTTGGCGGACCGCGAATGGTCGTTTGGCTGATAAATGCAAACTCAAGGGGCGAAGCTTTTGCCGCGGGCAGATAATCGCACTTTAACCCCTCTCTCACCCTTTTGTATATGGAACATGGACAACAGCGGAAGGATTGCCGAGAGGGAAAGGCCTCGCTGGTATCGTAGTACTCGGGTGAGCAATAGACAAGATATATATATGTATTAAATTATAGTGTTCGTATGAAGAGCACAACAATCAAAAAGATTTATGTGAAGACGCGAAGCAAATGAAAATCTGGCATTAATGCTTATACCATAGGAATTATAAATAGTCAAGATTTTGTTGATACGGTTGATAAGTAAACATCCTCGTCATGCCATTGAGGTTTCACTGCTCCTGCATCATTTTTTTCATTGCATGTATATTATATTCCCATTGTGATTTGTAGAAAATTCCGTTGATTTCTTAATTTTTATGGCCTGATATATTGGAATTTATATATATATATATATATAAATAAATATTTTTTTTCCGAATCAATTGCTCCAACTTGTAATCTATTAATGATTTTTGAGTTATTTATAACAAACCATTGAACTGAAATACCATGGAGTCATAAAAAAATATACAATTTCACTAATGCATCAGTACGCGCAGCAATCGATAGATTTACTGAACGGAGAGTATTGGCGAAAATGAATATATAGCTGAGTACGGTATTGATCAGGTACTATTATGTGTTTATACAGCATCTGCGGGCGCATATCCACAAAGTCCTCCAACATCAGCAAGCTCTTGGCCCTCATGGGCGCGAAACAGAGGGAAGTTGTCGAGGTTTGATGTTGGAAGCCTTCGTGAATTACCCCCAGGCAAAGTCGAAGCGAGAGTTTTTCGAGCGCTAGGTCTTCTCCCTTTCGCTTGAGTACGCTTATGTAGTGGATAGACCTTCGGAGGATTTCGCTGGATAATTTACCGCTGGAGTCTGAATGAAGTTTGTTGTTTTGTACCAACTTGTGCACTTGTGATTTTTTTTCACATTATTTTTTGTTCCTACTCACGCTGGTAACATGATAGCCAGTGAGCTACAAAGACAAAGCCGCGGCGCCGGTTTATTGCGAGAACACAACGATACGACCGGAATCAGCAAGCATATAATTGTTACGGTGCTGAGTTTCGTGTTGCGTTATGCCGATAGGGTTTCGACCCGACAACCCCATACTACTTTACCTCTGATAGTTCCCTGAGAACAACCAGCAATTTCAATAGTGAACGGCCATTCTCGCTCGCCCAGTTGGCTAGATGCAATCTTGCTCTACCTGCATTATGCAATACGAATACGAATACAATAAGACCACACTACGTGTCTACTATTATAAATGTCGTTGTATGCATACACTTTAACGTTACTTCTCCATGGGGTCTCGTTCTACTCCTTTTTTTTTCTTCACTTTCGCCCTGAGTTGTTAAATACCGTTCATCAAACATACGTTTGTAGAAAATAAATATAGAAAAAAAAATTCGAGGCAAGGGCAGGTGCAGAAGGAGTTGGACGTGAGTCGTTATTCAGTTGAATGCTGACTAAACGACACGGAAATCCAAAGAAAAATTGTCTCGCGCATGCGAAACAAGTTGCATACATTATCGTGCGCGATTAGTTTACAAGCCAAAGAACGTTGCAGAGAGGAATGTACGGGTTTTCCAGGCATGGCTTCACTCTCTGTTCTCTCCTCTTTTCTCTTGTACTTTCCAACATTTTTCTTCTTTTTTTTTTTTTTTTTTTCGATTTCTACAATCAAGTTGATAAGTCCTCCACGTTGTTCGACATACTAGTTTCTATACCCATTCATTCTCGAATCGCCGCCAACGAACAATTTACTCCAAAGCTAATGGCAATGTTGGATATTCAGTCATTGGTCTTTTGTTTTGTTTTCCAGGAGAAAAAAAAAAGAAATCCGAACTATGTTACGGCTGATACAAAATAAATGGAACGCGTTATGATATGAGTTTCAAATAGGAAACATAATAGCTAGGTATATAAGACAGTCTTTCGAGTCATCGGGAATCAGACACTGAGTCTCCTCCGGAGAGGTGCAAGCCATTGCGAACAATAACTGTGGTGCCAATTCCTCCCACTGCTTTTTAGCAATTATCGAGATTTGCTGCCTTAATGGAGTTGTATCCAGTGTCCAGAGGACGGCGATGTGGTCGATTCATCGGCATCAATAAATCAGTCAGAAATTGCACTGTGAACGGGCGTGTGGCTGCGAATTGAAAATTAATCGCATTTCCTTATCCTGAATCACTTTCAGTCGATTTCGCATACATGGAATAACTCTTCGAAAAAAAAAAAAAAATGTGTTTGACAAATCAATTTTTACTTCATTTCCACTTCTTTCTCTATCCTATTGTGGTGAATTAGATAGCGGACTGAAATGATAGATGAACAGTGGACCGAAATAAATTGTAATAATTCTTTAATTTCGGAGAATTGAAGGCAAAATTCTCTTCCAATGATTGCGAACCATTTGGTTCATAAAAATGTGATTTGACCGTGAAAGCAGCCATCAAATATACAAAAAAAAAAAACAGTGGGGTGAAATGAAAATGAATGAGTTTATAAATATATACAAACTACATTCATTCACCTTCACAAACTGAGTCGACTATTCTTTTGGCCACATGCCAATACGTGTATATATTTTTCCGAATGTTGATGGCTTGTTTGTTACCACCTGCGATATATTTGTGCGCATGAATTCACGTTCACAATTGCCAACGTCTCCAATATCAAGTTTTGAAGTTGACTATAGAAGTATCTCTGACTTTCGTCTGTATTCTTTATTGAGTCGGAATCGTATTGTGTAGAGTGAAAAAAAGTGATTGATTCACGGCCGGGAAAGCTCTCAAGAAATTGCTAGCTACGGAAAAAAGAATGAGACAAAAAAAAAATAAAATAAATAAAACGTGTACTATCATGAAAATGGCAATAGGGTCAATACTTTCCGGGAAGAGACGTACCCCAACGCGTCAGTTATTTTCTCGTTGGTGTTGGAGTCTTGGCACAGTGGCAAATTCGTGCAGATAAACAGCCCCGGCGAAGTGAATGGAGTGAGAGGAAGGAAGCAAACGGGTTGGTGGAATTCAGAGGGGCGAAAGGTGGAGGCATATACCGCGCTGGAAGTAAACTTCTGCTCCCTTGCTACGCCATCCTGGTGCTATCAAAAGCTACTTCACAAATACTACTGCAAATACAACGCACCTCGCAAAGTTTTAGAAAATGTCAGAGAATAATGGTGTCCGAAGCAATACTTCCGTTTATGTCAGCGATTCTCAGTAAGTCTAATTTCACTTGGTCGTCAGAAAATTAATGAATGATACATGCGCGAGTGAATACACTTTGATAACTATATTTACTTGCAAGATTGAGTGAGCGAAAAAATGAAATACAGTCAAGCTTTAAATTCAGGATTCATTCAACTTGATGTAGATATGAATTGTACACACAGTGCAAACCTGTCATATTCACCAGGGTGAGATGTTGCTAGATAATGTTAATTAATATTCGAGAATGGATCGATATGCACGATGTCGGTTTAAAGAGCCGAGCAACTATCGATCTCGTTACTTACTATGAGGCCTGTGAAAGTACCGTGAAAAGGATGCCGTAATTACTGTAAAACACACTAGCGTGGTTAGGCTTCCTGCCGTCTTGTTCGCGCCAGATGATGATTGATCAGAATATCTACGTAACACATAAGTATATATGCAAGCACAAAACCTCTAAGAAATTGCGTTTATTGGACGAAATGGTTATGAGAGTTGGATCTATAAAAATGCACCGCTTCCGTGGTAACTCTCAATTTGTGATGGTTCGACGCAAAGTATGTCAAAGTGACGTCCATATTTTCTTATTCACCCTTCCCTATTGCTTTTTCAATTAATGACTTCCGTTAGACAGTATATTTGGCTCCATAAGACCAACATTCGTGGTCTTATTGGCTGTAACCACCCACATGAGAGAATCTTGAAAGTGTCGACCAGGAAATGCGGAATAGGAAAAAGAAAAAGGAGAAGGCGAGATGGTAAGAGTCAGAAAAAGGTTTGTTCTGGAGTTGCTTCGTGTATTCTCTCCAACTGCGTGTAGGGTTAGGTAATAAAAATAAAGAAGAAAGATACGATTCCCTTGGTGAGAAGCGTCTTGTAAGAGACTAAAAGAAAGGAGAAAAATAAAAAAATAAATAGAAAAAGAAAGAAAATAAAGAAGAAAGAATGAAACTAAAAGGGAAACGAAAGTGGTTTCGCTGGGGACAAGTTGCCGAAAAAGCTCTAAAGCTCGGCGAGGACGCTCGCTCGTTAATCAACCCGTAAGAAAAAAAGTGCGTCTTTGGGGAGCCAGAAGCCCATTGCAGATATAAAAAGACAAGAGCGACAAAATTCTAAAGAACGGCTAAATATTCCGAATATGAATACAAGAATAAATGTTAATTTTCATATTTTCATTTTTTGATAAAAAATGATTTACGAGACATATTGATTGTGTTTCAGGGACGAATAATATGGAAAGACACCTTTCGTTATTCGTTACGATCTATATGTAATATTACATTAGTTTTTCAGTTATTAATTATGCTTTCTGTTCGTGGATAATTGTCAACCTCGGTTTAAAATGGAAATAGTCATCAATGAATGAGAGAAAAATCAGGAGGAGATGATCGAAAAATTGTTAGAGAAAATAAATAAATCATGCGACCGTTTAGGATGAAAAATAATGTCGCTGATTCGGAGTCACATGAATTGACATAATGTTCTGAGTAGATTTAGTGAAACTGTGAAGCAGTATAACAACTTGCGGAAAGCGGACAGCGTGTGAAGAAAAAAAAAATGGTGAGCCAGATAGAGCAAGAGGGAGGGTGAAAAAAAAGGTTAGTGGACGTTATAATAACGAGCACGAGGGTTCGTCCGGTTTACCTGACTCGAGTTCTTGAGCTTTTTCTCATAAAGCATAAAAGTGGATTGCTCGTTCTCGTAAAGTCATAAAGGAATAGAGCGTGAAGGAAGAGTGAATAGTCTTCATAGATGAAGCAAGAGTGAGTGAGGCAGAGAGATTTATATTACGAATAACGAAGAAGGTAGAGAGATGACGGACAGAAAAGAGGAGGCGAGGAGAGGTCGTTCACAGGGCACGCGGTCGATCCATAACCTTCGGCACGCGATCCTCTTGGCCAGAGCTTGAAGGATAGCGTGTGTACCTAACGCAACGGGGCAGAGGCACAGGACGATATTACACGCCCGGCCCGCCAGTAGTCGCACACCGTAAAACTAAGTCAACTCCACCGCTGCCATTGGCGCGTCCGATAGCGAGAATGGTCGCGAGAGAATATAGTACAGGCACAGCTGTAAAACTGCCACGTTTATTGTGTTTTCTTGTGATCATAAAGGAGCCCAGAACACTAACCCCGTAAGGGCCACATATATCTTCATTCTCGCGCATCCGCATGACTTTTCAATAACAGTTCATTTTATTATTCTCGCCAGAACATATTCCATCAGAGGAAAGAACATATTTTTTTTATCTCGCTTAATCACAATAGTGAATCAACAAGAGTTTATTTTTGAACAAAAATATATGGATTATTATATTATATCCCAACATGAAGGCGAACTTCACCAGATTTCGTTGAATCTGGTATTAACTTCAAATCTAAAGCCAAATCTAAGTCATATGTCAAATCATTGGTGTGAAATTGCAGCAACTATGATTGCACTGATGCCAGTTCTCTGTAATATACTTTAGTTTGTAGTAGGAAAAAGATTAAGTGCTGATTCGACGTTGTACAACAATAAAGTTCACTAACGGCGTATTAATAATTCAACTAGCACTCGCAATACTATTTCAGCTATTTAATGAGTGGTATTTTCTGGTAGATGAAGATTGAAATTAACATAAAAACAATGAATACTGCTTGTATATCTACATTGAAAAGATTTCGCACTACCAACTTTTGATCGTGTATATACGACAGTCATCCTGGTAAGGATATAACGGCTTCAGTATATCCCAACTATAAAACATAACACTATAGTCAGGTTACTTTTAGACATAAAGAAATAGTCTACGACTTACTCTCAAGTCAAGCGCACACTTCTCCAATTTGTATATTGTTAATGTTTCATTTTATTCGTTATTCGATAAACTATCTCGCATCAAAAGTCAAAGAAAAAGAAACTCAACTAATAACATCTAAAATAAGTCAGCATCACGAGAAAAAGGAGCAATAATCTTGTGGTATACAAAATTTTTATAGAGACGAATCGTCGGAAGTAAATTTGTATTGATGAATATGTTAGTTATAAAAATCGTAAAACAATGTAGGTTGTACAAGATTTCAATCTCTTTGTGTACAGTGTTGTGTATGATCACATTGTGGAATACTTGCTAATCCATAACTCTAACCTAGATATTTGATTTTTTGTTCCACGTCTTATGAATAATTCATACTCGATTAACATCTGACGAATGAATTCACAGAAATTTTTTGTAATAATGATACATTATTCGGTTACATTGTTGATGACTCATAATATTCAATAAATCACCTATAAAATTGCAAAAATATCTCCATATTTTTAGTCTGAGAAAAACAGCGTTCGACAAAGTCAACGCTGTTATTCTGCGTGAAAAATGAATTTGACTTTTTTTGGGTCGAAACTAATTTGACTTCGAGTGTGCTGCCGCAGATTCGCTCACACATCTATAGCGTGATTGAGAATGTTTGGGTTACAGACGGCAGTACACAGGGGATGAGACCATCAGACAATCTCTCAATCCACCATAAACTACTGTTACAATTGACTTCTGCAGTGAATACATATATGTATGAACGCATATATAGATATTTGGCGAGTACGATTTCGTTGCTGTTGGGGAGTGGCTCAATTTCCTGGCGGAAGTCTGAGATGCTATTTGCAGTGGATGAACCTGTGAAACGAAACCAGAATTTCGCTTTCAAACGCGCGGGCTTTTCTTCGTGGCTGCGGGATCTACGACAATCGCATTTTCCGGGTAAAGAACGTCGCAGTCTTCGTGGTACAAAAACGTCGGAAGACTCGCAGTGAATAAAAGGAAAAAAAAAAGATCCAATGAAAAGAGTAAAACGTCGTTGGAGGAATAAAGCGAGGTAGGGTTCCGACAATGGAAAATAAAAAAAATGTAGTTGGAGAAGAATGAAACTAAGGAGAAGACGTTGAGCTATTTGTACTAATGTAGTAAATGGGAAAGAGAATAAATTCAAAATATTCCGCATTCCAGATGATTATCTCAGAAGGTTATAGCATAATTAGAAATGCGGCAAATCTTCCCTTATCTGTTGATGGAGAAACAATATGACGAATTAGGTAATACGAAGACCACGCAAATAATTCTATATCAACTACTGAGTTTCCACGTCCGACTAAAAACTATTTGTATACAATGGATCTGTGTACAGATACCTATAAAGTCCCACTGGTATTCATTCGTATCAGTTATTCTTCCGATTCTACTCAATGCACGCTAAACTACAACGTTACTACAGTAATTTTTGGTAGCTTTAGATGATGTTTAGGTGTAACAACACATCTCTATTGAATCGTCATTTTGAGCTCGGTCATCAGTGTCCTTTGACACGACGTATATCATACATGAGTAAATTCGGGGTTAACTTTCGCCATCGATTGTGAACCGCGTAGAATTGTGCATGCGCAGAAGCTGGCAATAGTCGGCGTCCAATTGGTACTCCCGTGTTTTATACGAGCCCATATCATTCAATGGTAATTCACAAGTCACTATGGTTCAAATAACATGCAAAATGATTTCTGACCTCATAAACGGAGAAGTAAACGGTGAGATTATTGGAGTCGCATGTCCGTTGTTAATTACTTGCAAAAAATTGAATTTGCATAAACATATTTCGATATATAAATGTAGTTGTATGTATATGTGAGGCGAAAGAAAATGGAGCAGTTTTTTTCGCACTTATAATTCTCTCCAGAGACATGGAGAAGCGAGAATCGAAGCGCGAATTACCAGTGGCAAACAGTGTCACAGTAAATGCTCCTAACTCGTATCCCAAGATCATCCTCGGGCTCACAAACTTTTCTACCCGGCTTCGCGAGATCTCACCCGCTGAATTTCTATATGAGTGAAAGGAAGAGAATAAAACAAAGTGCAATGCCTGAAGAATAACTCTATTATAGCCGTATCTATTTCAGTTGCCATAGTTTGATACTATGTTTTATGGAGCATTTATTATTTGAATTTTCTTTCACTGTATTGGTATATTTCATTGAAAAGAAAAGAAAGTTATTTCATTGCAGTCTGATGTGAAATAAATATTTGAATATTCGGGAATTATACGATTTACAGAGCATGAGGCGCAAATATCACCATACGTTATTCCAATGAATATATATCATAGAAATCAAATTGAAACTGAATTATTTTACGCATATGACGCACAGCATGCTGAAGCGTGACTAACGACCCTTTATATATCATTGTGGTAGGTTCGGGCGCAAATGCAGAGAACGATAAAATTTATATTTTAATCCTAAACGTATACCGGAGAGAGTCTCTTGGGAATACATTGAAATGACGAAGACGGATGTGAAAATGAAAATAAATAAATATGGAGGTATGAAAAAACTGGAGAATGGAATAAAACATAAAGAGATCAGTTCATCATTCCGTACAAAATATTCAAAGATAATGGACGATACAGTAAGGGATTGAAAGGCCATAAAAACTATCATGACCACACGCTGTAGCTGAGCGCACTATCAGGGACACTTTGTCGGGCGTCACACAGGAGTGACTCATACCCATCCGTTCATGAATGAATCTGTACAATTTGTAACACAGGCGAGATGTAGCAGAGATCCTAGAGAAAACTAGAATGAGAGTGGAATGAGTGACGGCTCTTTTCATGGATATAACGACTGAAACTGCTCAACGTGCTCGTGACCACCGCTATCCGTTTGCAGCTGCGGTTTTGGCATTTTTCATCGCGACTGTGCTCAAAAATATTACATTCAAGTGTACAAAGCTATACATACTCTCACTTTATAAATACACATATAAATACATATATATATATATGTATAAAAAATAGACAAATATATAGTATCTCGTCATACTTCCAAGCGTGAAAATAAAAGTGAATTGTTGAATGCTTTCTATCTGGACAAAATAATGACGATAAAACCTCAGTGTGGAGTTGATTGTGAGCGTACGATGCTAACCTAGATTTCGTCTTTCTTTCTCGATTTCTTCTTTTCTCATTTTTACTATTGCCTGATGGTGGCGAACGCGTGCAAGGCCGTGAGAGTTTTACTCCCAATGCGAGGTTTATACGAGCGAGGGGGCAAGTCGTTAACCGTCGACACGTCTTCCCAATTATCTGGGCCGTCGCCGTAGCCCCCTCGCAATCCACAGGGAAAACTACGTTATTTTATCGTGCGAACCCGGACGATCGTCGATGGCACCGCTGGTGCTTGTTCGTGGGGAAAGTAGGCCGTGTAAACTGGTAGAGGCCGCGATAAGAACGTAAAATATATCTACATATATACGTTAAAAACATACGTGTATGTACACATATATGCATGATATATTTGCCCGATGGTAAATAGAGAAGACGGAGTTGGTAATTATGGTGAGAATGCATAAATATTTTGGTGAAGAATAATTTGTTCGTTTTTCAATCGAATCGTCGTTCAGTCGAGAAAAAAAAAATCAAAGAGAATCAGTGAATCATCACAAATATCAATGGGAGTATTGGTAAACCATTATAATGATATGAATGTGATTGAGCAACAATCTGACTAGATATCATTAACATAATCACATTATCAACATTTGGGTATTCCATCGTATGAAAATAATGAATTTTGCATGATGTGACCACACGAACTTGGTCAAGTCATATGGTCGACAATGATATGCCATTGAAAAATTGTGTATAAAAGTAGCAATAATGAATTCACAAAAATTCCAGATGATTTGAAGTGATTATAAAATGGTTTTATCGATTAGTAGTTTATTGGTAATGTATATACGTTTATTATTGATGAATTAATTCCCCCAACTTCCCATGACTAGCCAAGATGGATGAGAAGATACAGTTTCGCTTCACAATGTCAGTATAACTGGAGTAGAGAATATGAATCATGATGCTGTGTGTTACACATGTACAAGCAGTTGCCCAACTATTAGATTCTCCATTATAATTCCCATCCCCTTTCCTAGCGAGTATTACGTCTTATATCCTTCTCTACTGATACTACAGAGTAAACTCTACCGAAAACCACCCACAACAACGATGCCAACACGATGCATCAGGGGTCAACCACAGCTCCCACACGTTTTCACATCTTGGTCGAACGCAAACACAGTGCATACCAGACAAGCTTTGACTTGCAAGGTATTCGTGCTTCGCAGATGTGGGCTTTAATACTGACTAAATATACATTTACGTTTGGATACACAAACCTTGAAATACTATAAAAATGGACACATATAATCTCAAAATGTTGCTTTTTCGGTAACGAATACGTAGTGCGATTGTTTCGAACAATCAATAATATGGCTAACGTCATAGATAAAGTCAATATAATATTTCATATTTCATCAATCACCTCAATTCAGTCTTTTTTGCTATTACAAATTGCAATCTCCCATTTTTTTGTCTCTCACATTCATCTATATTGAATTACGAATAAAGTGTATGATTCACTCTAAATCTCGCTGAAACAGCATGTGATTATCGTTAGACACATATATGAATCACGCAGTACTGGTGCCGCGTGTGGATAGTCACGGTAACCACACTACATACAGCTGTAACAGCTATCCATTTGGAGAGTTACAGAAATGACCTATAGTTTTGCTAAAGTAATTGAACATTGCGGCTATTCTAACCATAATTCTCAATGATAGTGCAGATGGCTGCCATGAACATCTTGTGATGCTAATTGAACTATTGGTCTCAAGAAAGTTCTCAGTCCGATGCGAAGGTGTCTGAATGCGAAAATGAATGAATTTTCAGTGGATATCCACGCATGGGAATCAACTACTGTGATATTTTGATTCACGTAATCTAATTTATAGAGAGCGAAAACGGTCGTAGTATAATGGCATGAAAATTAAATAAGGCGAGTATTGAATAGTCAGATGGATCAGTCAATTTGTGGAATTGTGAAAAAAGAGAACATATATATATATATATGTAATAGGAATAGCTATTGGATTCCCTTGTATATAAATGCGGACGAGTCGTTGAATGAGCGTCAGAGTATGCAGATGAAAAGATGGAACGAGAAAGTAAGAGAGATGCAGTGTCGTTGCATTTGCGCGCCCAGTCAGCTCATTCCATTGAACCATAAATGAACAGAATTCATCAACCACCGCTATGTGAGCTTCAACTGTCGAACTATCGACTATCCGATCATCCAACATTTGGATGGGGGCTATAACAGCTCACATTAATTGATGTATGCTACGTAATTCGTTAATGGATATCGTCATTTGGTGTAATGTCAATGATAATCCGGCGGCAGATTAGTAGTCTTAGCAGTTCAAATTTTTATGTGAAATAGAGGAAAAACAAAAGTGATCGCAGAAATGGGGATGCTAGGGTGAAAACGATGTGGGTAGAAATGGTTAAGCAAAGGATGAGATCGGAGGGCTAAGGCAACGATTGAACGTAGAGAATAGAAAGGCTCTGGAGAATCTTAGGGGTTGTCCGATGATTTCATTAACCGTTCTCTCGGGAAATAACGGTAAAAATAAAATGAGAGTGCTCGAAGGTAGCTACTTATATCTTATCAGTAAGGCGAGGTCGAGAGGTGGTATGTATATGTGCCTTACGTTGTGTAGAGGGTAGAGGCAAGTGAAGACATTGTTTAAGTCTACGATAAACTTGTCGATTGGCCATCGTCCGCCAGTGGCAAAAGGTAAGTGAGAATGTATCTTGAGACGATGTGGATGAATTTTTGTGATAGAAAACAGAGTGGTTATTGGTAAAAGTACTGGCATTGGTGGAATAGGGATAGAGAAATACGTACTTGAGTTTGGGACCTAATGATTTCGAATAGAGCTTATGCAAAAGTATGTGAAGGGTGAGAGGTGGCAGAAGAGGAAAAGGCAGAGGGGGAGAGGAAAAGACCCGAGGCACAAGTCTGTGAAAGTTCGACACAGCGGAGGAGTTAAATTTTCATGAGAACTTTTTCGCTCGCTCTCTTTTACTCACCCGCTTCCCCCGACTCTTTCTTCAACTCTTGCTCACACTATTTCAGTGACTTTGTCGATACGCAAATTTGTTTTCCCTCGAGTGCTTCGATAAGGATAAAAATTCTGGAGACGATTATTCGACTTTTCCGAATCACTTTTCAGCGTTTAAATTCTACTCAATTTCAAATTCAGTTTGGCTCACTCGCAGCAGTTTTATTTTTCGCGGGGTAGTGCTTGTTAAACTCCGAGAAGTTTTTCTGGCTTTCGTTGACGATTATGACGATGAATTTTTTAATGTTTCATCATCGTCTCGTATTTTTTCACTTTATTTGCTTATAGGATATCAGATGAACTCAATCGCAAATTCACCACTAAGAAAGAAACAAAAATGCTTATATGGAAGAAAAAAAAGTAAATAGTGTGAAAAGTTGATGTGCACCGATGCGGAAAACTGAGAATCATGTGGAGTCGCTCGTTTTATTAGAAGTTGGATCTAATCTTTCCTGGGATTGGATTCTCGTAACACGAGACGATTTCAAGACTCCATCGACCGTGGGTCGCAGTATTCGATTCGCCGTTGTTACCCATCATCAACTGATGATTACGTTCAACATTCTTTTTACACTTTCAAACAAGGTTAAGAAAAAAAAGTGTGTGTAGAAGAAAGTGAAGAGAAAGAAAGAAAATTTAATCATAATTTTCACAAATATCGGAACTGTAGAGAATGATTCTAAAGAAATATTAATTCATGTAAGGGAATCTCTCCTGTGAATGTACGATAAAGGAAAATACATCTATCATAAAAGAAATGAAGGCGGATGGAATACTTGCATGGAAATGGAAGTGGCTGAAGCATATTTGCCAGGCCGATTGTACGATATAATATCACTACAGCGTTCCAGTAAAATTCCAACTGCCTCATTGCATTTTCTACTACGCTCTTATTCGCATTTGTTTGCTCCCTGAATGAAGAAATTTCAAGGTCTTTCAGAGCGCGAGACAATTGATTTTCCTAGTGGTGTTTTGTTGGCATTCATCTGTGCATTACGATAGGATATGAACATTTTTGGGGGTGGGGGGTCGAACAGCTGAGTAGAAATCTATTATTAATATTGTTTAACGTTTTCATTCGCCGAAAAAAATGTACATGAATTTTCACGAACTGAACTCATTAAAACAATTTTCTATTCGTGACAAATGTGATCTGCTTTATAATTTTTGTTAGTATTAATGACCGAAATTTTACTAGTAAATATACTGCCCTATATCTTTGTATTGCATTATATATTGTTTCATCTACGTTTGATGCAAAATTGATGATATAGACAATGAGTGATAGTGTCAAATTGTAAAAATGTTCATGGGATAATGGCGTCCATTTTCGACGGAATAAATTCATTCAAGTTTATGTGGCTTTCAAAACAGTTTTTAGTTGATAAAGAAAATAAAAATTACGAGAGTTGCTTTTTATGTTTCTGCATACGTCAATTATATAGACCAGGTACGAGTGCGCATGTTTGATGAGAATCGAACCTGGCAGAACAGCAAACTGCACTCTGGACCTACATAAATTGTGTCTCTTACCCTCTGAGTGGGCTCTATGATATTAATGCTATTCGTCTGACTAAATCAATTCGTAGTCACTAGATGTTTAGTTTATATTTCTTTGAATTCGAACATGAAACTTGAAAATGCGCAACTCGAATAAAGTTATCCCTGTCTAAAAATGTTATGAACCTCAATTCACTGGATGGGTATTCAAAAATGTAAAGTAAAAAACGTAAGGAAAATAAAAAGTAATTATATAGCGATAGTGAAATCGAAAGGTTAATTATAAAACATATCTGAAAGAGAGTGCATAATGACTTGGGGGAGGTTGCTGTATTTTACAACTTCATAAAATATATTTATCGAAAAAATGTGAAATCTGTGTAGCGACTCTGAGTAATACAAAAATTTACGTTGATACACGTATTATATATAGTTTGAACAATAATGATTGGTTCGTGATAGATGGAAAATAATAATTCACAATAACGCTCTTGTAAAATTCAATAAACTTTTGAATGTCACGACGTCACGAGATGTACGATGACGGATAAGCTTGGCGAGAAAGCTCCGTCGATAGTTGGCAATGCCGGCAGCAGGGTCCGAATCCCCGTACCAAGCACCTAGAACTATAGTATCTGCTATGGCGGCCACGAACACAGAGTCAGCCCACCTCCTCCGTTGGGAGTCGCCATAAAACCCCAGTAACTCCTTTTATTTCCTTTTATTTTATAACCTGCCCGCGCGTTTTTCTCTACGTTTCCGTGCATTTAACAGAATAGTGGACAGCGCTTACCAATCCCACGTGAATCAAGCTAATATAGAGATACTCTACATCACCGTTCTCTTTTTTCCTTCTTTTTTCCCCTGTACTCCAATTTTTTCCTTCTCCGTACTTTGATATGTTTGCTTCACACTTATTTCACTACGTTTCTTCATATAACTTTCATCAAAAAAGAATCACGAAGTGGGCTCACATTATGTAAATCACTGTAGAGGTTAGAATAATTGTTAATGAAGAGTTTATGTTTATGTAATTAAATTTTCCCAAAATAAATGAATCAATTACTTCCATGTAAACAGATGGATATTCATCCAAACTTCCCATCACCATATATGAAACAATATCAAATATATAATATGTATCGGACAATTAAATATACAACAGCCCTCGATGAGCGTAAGCAATTAAAATCGCAAAAAAAGTCTGTCCAATTCAAATACTATATCGATGTTGCGTACAGTATTTCATGAATCATATCACTTGTAATCGAGATGGAAATTGAGATGGAGCGAGTGAGCGAGAGAAATAGGATATGATGCAAGAATTGATGGACATAGAGTAAGTACAGGAATAATACCTCCCGAAATGAGTACCATCCTGTACTATACATGCTGTCAATTGAGTTTTGTAAAAAATGATATCTCAAATATTAATATGATAACATCCTAAATAATATATGTAAGAACTGTATATCAAGTAAAATGGAACTGCATTAGAGGCAATAGTATCGTTGTCGTCACGATACTTCGTCTCTATACTTTTGTACCTTGTCTTTTGAGTATACTCATTTGATACTAATAAATTTTCAGGCCAACGAGTACCACAATCAGAATTCCTATAGTTTTTAACCGTGACATTTTGTCTTTATGCAAATTTTTCGTGCGTCGAAACTAGTGAGGAGTGATAGGTGAGAAATGGGCATTGAATAGTGAATTGGTCTAAATAATCTGTAGAATTCTTGTATGACTCCCTGCGAATTAGTAGATCGATCTTTTTTTTTCCCCATAGATAATAAAGTTATTCCTATATATCTCTTTGAATATATTGCACAAAGAGATTTTTCGTCGTCCGTGTGACTAAAAATTCCCAATATGTTTCATGACATTGTGTATATCTATGGAGATACAGATAAAAAGCGGACTATGTCGTGTATTGCCGTCGATCATGAAAATATATGGGCGATAACTATAAATATCGATATTGACGCATCCTGACACGATTATTAACGAGCTTCGCACTAAATTCAACGGTTTCTAAATCCGCCGAGATTTTCAAACGCCTCGCCATATTAGGATTATGTCCATTCATAATTAACTAACTGAAATTCTGGCGGGATACAATGTCATTTTGACGTAGTCAGCACAAAGCTCGATGGATTACTCTCCCGAGCGTAATGGCGACCATCACGGGCCAATAAATTCGCATTGCGACTATTATTTTTATTATCATTATATATATATATTTGTATAATGAAACAATAACACCACAAAATGAATGATTTTAACGTGTACGTGTGTAATTAACCAACCAAACCACGTGTAGTATTTTTGGCTTCAAAGCTAATGGATTATACGTCATCCTGGATGTTTATTGTGGAAGCTAATTTCAGCTATTCACAGTACTTGTTAAGCTCCATTATAACATTAATGAGCGCTGTAATTATTGTTTCATGGTTTGGCGAATCGTCAATTGTATTGAGCAAATAAGCTGATGTCAAAAGATCTGAGATAGACAATAGACATTAGCAGTATTCGTGAGTGTATAATGATATAATCGTCAGAGACTCGACAAGTGACAGACGATGTAGTTTATGTGTCTTGTATGTTCTAGAGTTCATATAGTATGTAGAGTTCAGTAGCACGTGAGCTTGTGAGCTTTTGTGGGTGAACGTTGTTTGAATGCCGAGTTGGCATTGACCAAAGCGCACTATTCTCGTTGCCTCTATGTATATATACATATATACATATATATTGTGAGTTGTGTGTGCTATACACGTAGACATATTATGGAACTGTTTCTCTCACCAATATGGAAATTATCTTCACTAATCCCCAACTTTTCTCACGTTCATCAAAATATAGTTATGAAATATTAACATAAAATGAATAAATAATAATTCGATTGAAATTCAAATAATGACTATGTAATTAATACTGTTCATGTTTGTTCCAAGTTAAAAAACACAATATCTCTGGTGATATGGAAACACTTTAGTTTGATGAGTTTATAAATGTTGTTGCACCAATTGCTACGTCAATAGTTCCAATAGTCTTTGTATAGATTATCACAAGCACCCACAATTTATTCTCACATAGTTTTCAAACAGCTCTGCTGCTGCTGTTATATCCTTGCGTCTCAGTTCGTTCGTTTACACTATTACAATTTTTTTTACTCACCCCGAAGATCCTGCGCGATAATTGGGTCGATCGCCATCAACAGGACAAGGAAAATGGGAGTCATATTGACCACCCGTTCTTTCCCGCCTCAAACTGCTCCACTGCACAAAATTAACCACACCGCTTTGTTTCTAGCGGTATTGCAGCACCTAAAGAAAAAATAAATACACACTCGTCAATAACATACCACCACTCGATCACTATTGGGTAAGTGATTTCTTCGTATAGCGATGAAGTGTATGGAGTGATGATTCCACTGGAAATTTTCACTACGTGGATGGAATTTATCAATTGAATTGATAATTGTTGCAATGTGTATGTTGAAACCCAATGCAGGATTCAAATGTCTTATGATTCCTCAGAAACAGTTGAAGCAATTTCAGCAGCAAATAGATAGATGATGATCACGAAATGATTTTATGCGCAAAATACAATATCGCTGTTATTGTAAGATAGCAAACACTGGTCGTGAACATGCAGAAGACAATTGGGAGCAACAGTAAACTTTTTCTCCCTACTTTAGACGATATTAAGAATTCAATAGCGCGATAACCTCTTTCGATTCACTCAATTTCTATTTGAGTGCATACGTCACATCTTTCCCCATATATACTTAAGTTGAGAAATTAATTTATATTATGTACACTTATTTTTTCCCACACCGCAACTATCCGAGTATGAAATAGTGTTTAACGGGATTTTCTTTTGGATGCGATTGGAATATGGAATAATTAGTTTGTGATACGATCTTTCACATATATTGACACATGAAACAACTTTGATACTTAAAACTAATGCCGTCTATGATAATGGAAAATGAATGTTCGTCAAAGTTCTATTGACAATGATTTTTTTTTTCTTCTTCGTTATCGCATGGAACATTTCTCTCGAAAGACCCGCATCCCCGTCAACATACGCCACCCCATCCGTATCGATATTATCACGACTCAGCTTTCTTCCTGTGATTCCACGACCATCCCATATTTCACCAGAATTTCACGAATTTGTCGCGTCACTCAACAATTTCAAGTGTGTGGAAACTTTTTTACTCTTTGTTGTTGTCAACTTTGTTTTTATACGAGACAATTCTCAATGATTCGTATCTGGTGGCGTTCACATTGTATCCTTGTACATTTTACCGAATGTAGCATCAACATTTTTCGCACTTATTCCAAAATTCACACTCGACAACATTTGCCATGCTGCTCCCGATAGGCCGTAAGTTCACTCTGTCTCACTTATTTTTACTGGATATTACCACGTTGCGTCTTAATTATTTTTTGTGTTTTTTTTCATTTTCAAATTTGTTCGCTGCCTGCCTTTTCACGTTGCTAATGGTCGGCTTCTTCGTATAGTAGACACGAATGCCCGGAGCTTTAACCCATCGACCTGGTCCCTCAGCTTTCACAAAGTCGGAAAATTGTGGGTCCGCACGGACTAACCGAGCTTTTTATATGAGCTTTTTCTCGCTCACGAGCCCGAGGGAAAATGTATCGACAGGTGCACCGACGTCACGAGCTTTTCTCACCAGCACAACGGCTATTTCCTCTTATTTTTTTTTTTGTAATAGCCACTCACGGGATGGATACTAGATGGGGCTTTTTACGTCAATCTATGAAATCGTAATATGCATCCGTGAAATTTTCATAATCCTCGTCAATTTTCATCGTCCGGCCCAACTGAAGAACACTCAAATAACGATATAGTGTCCATTTTTTTTTCTCTTTCTGTTTTGAGAACAAGCGAAACTATTTCTTTTCTGTAATGTCTTATAAAATTGATGAAGGCGTGCCGAGTACAGTGAACCTGTCAACGCTTCACCAGAATTGGAAAATGTTTTGTTAAACAACTCTTGTCAATATAATCACAATATTGATATGTGCAGCTGGAGTTATGATTTTTTAGCATTTGCCGCACAACGAATTATTGTATTCTTGCAGTTAAACCATTCTTTGTCTGTGAAAGATTGTTTATTTTTTCAGTCTTTTTGCTACGTGTCACACGAAAGATATACATTAATTCAAATATTCAGATAATCTCTGGAAGAGCAATTGCGGGTTTGTGAAACTGGATATCACAATTTCCGGCGGCATCATTCTATTCTTCATCTTCGAGATGAGGTACTCTCACTCCAATCTACTCTGATGGTTTGTGCACAACTTTCGAAAATATACACACACGCATCCCAGATTAATCCCTGTTATGATTCTCTTTATCCTATCATTGTCTATGTATACGCACATCGAATATTTGAGTTGGTTGTTAATATTGTTCACTTTAATCGTCATGAAAAATTGTTGCGATATATGTTAGTTTAGATATATTTCAATGTTCTCTTCATGTCACTCTCGAAAGTACGTCAGTTACAGAAGACGAGAATATTTTTTATCACACATTCAATAGTCTAGAGAGCATAAATGAGGAAGACATGAATGTCACAAATATTCCTCCGCGGTTCACTATCACTATCAAGAATATTGTGCGTTATTTTCGTTCACTAATATAAAATACTGTACGTGATACACGATATGTCGTGATTAAAATAGAGAAAGATGGTGCGACCGGTGATACCGTGGGCTCCCGTAAGGGTAGTTTTCTGAGCGCGCGCTGCGGCCTTACTGACTCACCCCCATTCACCCCTCAGCAGCCTCCCACGCCTCCGCACATTCATGACGCATGCGCAAATGTTCACAAGAGCGTTCGATGTATATACGTGTCTGGAATTTTCAACATTATTTATCATTACACTCCTCTACTATTGTTACAGATAGTTACAATAATTTTCACATCTATTCTTCGTTCCAATCCGTGAAGAAACAGAAACGTTTCCCTCCTTAACTATTTGTTGAGTATTTTCATATCGTTTCATAATACGATGTATCGTTATGACCATAAAATTCGCGTAGCTGTAATGCTCGACATGAGATTGATGAACAACTTGTTCAATTGAATTAGAACATTGTTTTTCACTCTGCGCCTGCTACAGAATCTAGGTCTATCAAATTGAAGCGCTGATTTGAGCATTCAAAATGAGCGCATGCGCGTTGCAAATCCAAGTGAGGTGTCTAGGGTAGCGCTCGTCGGTCGTGATATCGCAGTTTCTAGTCTGATGTTTGTCCGTGTACAACGTGCGCAGGGAAAACTCTATCCGATGAGGCGTGCACAAGGCTGCGCGCATTCGTCCACCGGTCCACCGAGGATAACAGACATTAATATGTGCCAACTTTTCCATATTTGTCGAGAATCATCCAGTGAAATTATTATCATGGTAAGTTTGCATTAGTAATTGCATGATATTTCGATATACCATGAAATGAGTGGGAAAGTCAGTTGAACCATTCAATTCAAACTAGTTGACATTTGGATGAAGACTTTTTTTATGCATTCTATAAGATAGTCGTGTGCATAGAAGTAGCTGTTTTCTAACACTTGTCATATCTATACTTTGACTTGACTTATGTGTGATGATTATTGATATCACCATTGGTATCTGCTGTCCAATACATCATGACATTATGCAGAAAAAAAGTTGATCGCTTCGCTTCGTGGCTCATTCGTATCATTCGTAATTATTTTTCTTTGGGTCAACTGTGCCTAACAAATTCTCCAACATTATTATATATTACGAATATTCGCATAATGAGTAAGTGAATTAAATCCGAGCCGTCGAAACAATATAATCTCATCAGTATTATCAACTTTATGAATGATTGTTGCTGATGTAAACTGAGTGTCTCATCGGAACGTTGATGTAGATTAGTGAGTAACGAATACTATGAATCGTTTCTTTTTAACCACCGTGCTTTCCCTCCCTTGCGACTACTCCACCAAACTCTCGAGATTTTACGCAGCGAAAATGACTTGAGAATTTGTACAACTAGAGAGTCTCATTAAAACCACGTCATGCTTGAAGTTGGTCGGTACTCGGTGTTCTCTTTCATATAATCCAAACTTCCGAAGGCATATGTAATTAAATTCAATATTTCTTTGTGGAAAAAAAATCGCCAGAACAAATCGCTTTGTTATTATTCTTAATTATTCTTCTCGTGGAATATAAATGTCTGAGAAGTTAGTTATTGAAAATAATTTGAAATCAAAACGATTGTTGAACCGTAAATATTTTATATGTATATAAATGCAGAGTCAGACATCATTAGAGGAAGAAGTGGAAAAATGTTGTGTTATAAGTGTACTCAATGCTGGGTCGCGAAAAAAGCTTCATTTTTTATTTTTCCTCCATTATCATGAGATTAACGTGTGCGAGAAGAAAATAAAAGGGAAGAAAAAAATGGTCAGCCCGTGGGCCATGTCGGCGGACAATCGTGTGCCGCGCAGTGCATTCGAGCGATATGAATAAACATTTTCCGAGACAAGCCGGCGGAAAATTACTCGTGGAAATACATGAGGACAACGGGTCACGGTGGTCGCACCCCATTCTACTTTTTTTCTTTTCTTGATCCTGTATATTATTCCATACGGGTTCATGTGCATATATCTATCTTAATGTCGCATATACACATAACTTTCGGGAATCTTTCGTTTGTCCGTATCCTCTCGGACATATAAGCAGCCAACATTCTTGTATTTTGCAAAATCAAATGATACAGAATTCTCATTCAAAAATATTGGCGATATTCGATAATCATTCGGAGCTGCGGTGCAAATATTAGATGGTATAGTGGTTATTAGAATTGCTGTTGTAATTAGGCAGTCATCCATATTAACAGGAAACGATACTCAATAACTATTGTCTTTGTCATTAATTTCCTTCTTTATTATTCATCATGGACTAGCGGGTGGCGTGAAAATTTCAGGATTAAAACATCAAAACGTTAACATATGTTCTAGCCGCCGGGTATTATTGTCAATGTTCAACATATTTTTTCAGCGTAGCATACAAATATATATGATGTTGTGATTGAATTATTTCATTTAACAATTCATATGCATATTTCAAAATGCTTATTCAATCGTGAAAAAATGTCTCCATGCATAAAACTGTTAAGGTGAGTGGAAATGCGTGAATACATTCAAAGTAAAAAACTTAATCAATCGCACTGTTTGATTTAGCGTCGAGAGAGAGAATCGAGTCCTTCGCCGTAGTGACTTCAAACAGTGGCGATCAACTCGTGGCTCTTAACACTTGATATGTATACTCTCGCACCCAAGCAACCCCCTTCTATTATTTCTTTGCCACACGCCATTCTATTCGCCGTTCTACTTTGCTCTCGTCCGTTTAATGGTCTTGATCACGAAGGTGGTTAAAAATTGAGATTTAGCTGAGGTTCTACGTGCTACACGGAACTCACTTTTCGCTACTGTGCATACGCTGTACATATATATATTGCAACTAGGGGCTTCTGCAATCAAAGCTCTATGAGTCGCGCTGGTCGCCGATAATTCCCCAAAGTTTTCGTCCCAAACGCCTCCTTACTACTATATATATATATATATATATATATATAAATACTATAACTGTACGCAGATTAATATGCCTATGTATAATGCGATTGCTCACGATTGCTTAATGCACACTCCAAATAACTCTTTCTCTCTCTGTTTCTCGACTTTTGTTGTGCACCACAAGAATAATATGTTGTAACGAGGGTCGCGTCGCGACTCACTGATTAATATCGACACACGCGACGTCCCATTATGATCTTTCAACCCTCTTGCAAACACAACATTCAAATAATACATATACACATAAATATACACATTCATTATATTATATTATTCATTTATTATCATTTTTGTCATCGTCATCGTCATCATAATCATCATGAGTATTATTAGAAATTGCCTTATTCGTGAATAAACATGCACACCAATTTTATCTTCGTCAATATTTCGGTTAGCAAATCGACCGGATCTGAAAAAATGTTTTTAATTGACACTCATGCCAATATTTGTTGAGTGGAAGATACAGTCAAAGCGAAGTAGCAACAACACAGACAGTATGAATAGATATACATATATATATATAAGGAATGAATGAGAGGGTGGTTTGAAACATAGTAAGAAGATGGGGAATAAAATGAATTGATGCGTGAAAGCTTCAAAGAAGTCGAGACGAAATTCAGAGGGGAAAACCCCGTAAGTTCCTGAGAGTAGAGCTGGAAATCCAATTGTCAGGGGCCAAAAAGGAGGACTGAAGCAAGAATACAGAAAGAGTGAGGGCTAAAAGAGAGGGTTTTCAGCCGTGTTGGAAGAAGTAGTGAAAGCAAGTACTCTCGGGCAATGTCAACGACGGAAGTATTGTACTCTGAGTCTCATGACACCGACTCGGTCACGTGAACCGGATATTACGTGGGTACATACGGAGAAATACGATTCACGTTGAAACACGTAAATCCACGTTTTGCGGATTATCCTTGAACGAAGCAAATAGAAGCAGAGGAATAGAAAAGAAAAGTAAAAAAGAAAAAAAAGGAAACGCACAGGCGAGAATTTGTTAGAGCAAGCATTACTTTTGCGTGCGACATTCATCCTGAGTGAATTGAGTCTTCCATGAAATGACTGCACAGAATCAAGAGCGAGAGTCAAGATTTATCTCAAATAATTTTTTCAATTATCTTGAAATTAACAATTGATGGTCGGAGAAAGAGAAAAATGGAGATATTTAACTAAAATATTTTTGATGCACATTTGTTTTGTTCATATTGTGATGGTAAATATTGTGATGAGAAACAAAGTGCTATGAAAATAATTGATTACCCTGGTAGAATTGAGAAAGCCTACCATTAAATCCGAACTGTACTGGGTTTATTAAATTCTGATAAACTGGGAAAATCCAGTGTTGAATTCAAAAAATATATATTAAAAGTCGAAATACCATCACCACAACATGTATATATATATATATATATATATATATATATATTATTCGATTGAAAGCCACGTTTGCTTGACAATAATAGTCTTGGAAAACAGTCGATAAATTGCCGGAGATGGAGAGAACGTGAGAGAAAGAAATTCACTATGTGGAATTGGCGATGCGCTTCAAATCCAATTGTCACAACTTCCATAATTGACGCTAAGCCCACCTGAATCAAACGGAAAGTCGGTGGTGGGCGGCTTTTACCCATCTCAAACATTCTACTACCAGAATATTGCGGCAGTGCTTTCGTCTCCGGGGAATGAAAGTCGACATCGGAAATGTCGATGAAGGGGGAGAAGATTTTCCTCATTCCCCTTCAAGAAGAAAAAACAAAAGAGAAAAGTTTCATTTCACGAAAATTGTCAATTTGATTTCTTCACTACTCGCACATACAATATGCTTGTATCAGATATTCGCGCTCGTTTTGGTGTATGTGCATACTTGTACTCAACTGGAAATTTTGTCGGGCAGTTTGATTCACATAATTTTGCACCGTATCTGAATGTCATGTCGAGATGTATTACCATTGAATTGAATAACAGTTAGCGATACATTTCTCTCTATTCTTTTGTTTGTTTTTTTCTTTCCCACAAAATCTTTACTTTGAAGTTGTAGAGAAAATGTGTGATAAGATCAATGTAAAAGCGGCGAGATAAAAGTGGAGTATATAGCGCCTGGACGGACATAAGAGAGTGTACGATGAATAAAATCTGGTTGCAGAGCCGTAACGTCGCGTCTCACAGATGGTGGACAGAAGTAGTGACGATACGCAATCGTTGCAATTAAATTATTACGGATAGCTGCAATACCAGGAACAGACGGTTTAGATGATGTACCATAATCACGACGTAGTGAGGGTGTAAATATAAATGTGAGAGAGTGATAGTGATGAAGGATGGGAGGTGATACGAGTGGGCAGAAAGGGGTGGCGTATGGTAGCAGAGAGGGATGAAGTGCAACGAATAATTATTAGAGCGGAGATTTATAGCCATTGCCTTTCACTGTTTACCGCGCTCGCTTTTACTTATCGTTTCACTCCTATCGTTCCGCACTTCACTTCCATCCTCACTGTTGCTGAGCCCCCTGCCCTTATCCCCTGACTAGTTTTCTGGTCTGAATAATGTTTTTTTTCTCTTGTTTCGATGTTTTTTTGTTTGTTTGTTTGTTTGTGCCGGGTTGTAGTGCCACTTTTTTTCCATTTTATAAGCAACTAGTTCAAACCTGCACATGACGATGGAACCGCTATCGATCGACCAAATGAGCGAAGTGAAAATAGTTGCAGTCGAATCCATACTGTGAATGCATATCACGTATCTATCTACACACACCTCCACACACATACACATATGATTTTTTGTTGTTTATCTTTGTGTTGCATGTTGAACGAATTGGACTCTTCATATTACGATGCATTTATTAACTTCCCTGGTTCAACATGGGTTATGCAATCATGCTATTCCCATATGTGTTGAATATTCAACAAGACTGTTCAGTGATATTTATGGATCGGAGGTTTTTAATCCAAACACATTGGAACAGAACAACTTTCGAGAATTTTTTGAAAAGCTCTCAAAATTATTGATTTTTACGCAACAAATTTTTGTCGACGTGTAGTGACAAAAATGACTTTTTTTTATTTGAATAGACATGGTGCACAGATAGACACGGAAAAAAAGCTGGAGCATTCTGCTCTCATGTTGAATGATTACTATAGAGAATGAGTCGCGTCGCATAAGATCGCATAAATGAATGACGTGCGCAATACTTTCGACGGAACAGTATGTCGCAGGCTACTGTTCAAGAATATATTGAGACTTGATGACAACACACTCTGGTGCTTGCTATCGCGTGACATCCATCCACCCCTGTTCACTCCGCTTTTTTTCACTTTCTGCCATTTGTTGTTCTTTTTTGCACTCATTGCCAGCAAAACTTCAATCCGTTAAATGCATTCGCGGTGAACCTATAGTGAAAAGGCTGCTCTTGCTTCTGCATCATTCTCATCTTGGTTCATAAAATACGGTTTCATGCGACTCGTTACATTGAAAGCGACTTGCACCTATTTCTCCTTACGTCTCTATAACGTCGCTCACGTCTCCCTTCTATATACAATGAATAATTTAAAAACGAAAAAAAAAGAAAAAAAAATGCAAAGAATCTCAAGCGGAACAACAATGTTGGTTGGAGCTGGGATGCGATGTACATACAGATGGGTGTAGGGGTGTGTGCTTTCACTAGAATGACACGGGCATGATAAAAAAGTGAAAAAAGCCTGACACCCTTGCTCTTTTTCCATATTACTCTTGCTAAATACAAGACGTGGGTGAAACTCTTCTCTTTGTGATATAAATTAGTGCAAAAAAACAAAAAATGGTATATTGTTGAAAACTCAACTCATCGTTGTTTTTTGTGCGATTATTTGTTCATTGGGTAGAAAAAAAGAGTGTATACTTGTATGCATATTTAGTATTAGTATTAATTGAGGAGCCAATATAGAGAAGCGGCGATACAATTCACGTGGCGGTTTGAAAGCCTTATTAATTAGTCATTATGAAAAATAAAAGGGGAAAAATTTGAATTCTAAGGGAGAAGGTGAAAATAATTAAAAGTATATTACTCGCAAAGAGTTGGCGGACGCGGTAGTTGGGAAAGGCGAAGGGCAATGCGCATGAGGAAAATGAAACAGAAAAAGTCCGACGATATACATATATAACCTCAAGTTTGGCTTTTATGTATCCCCTGGTTACATAGCTGGTCAGGTGACCATAAAAAATTCATGAAAGGTAAATCATTTCCCTAGACGGGGTCGTGGTGGCGGCGGCAGCAGTATAGCAATACGCCCGCACCCTTGGGGTTTTCTTAATATTGCGATATTTTATGTGAAAGTCTTTAAATCTAATATATTACCGACAGTAATTAAATATAAGTTACAGGACGATGATCTCGCAGGAAAAGTGTTGTCCCACTTTGCCATCGAGGTGAATGATGACATTGTAGTTGGGACGGTGGCGAAATTTCAGCCGTTCAGTAGTGAAAATGTTTTGGCCAATTTCTAAAATACACTATCGCTGGGGTAACAATCACGATGTCATCACGCCCAAAAAATCATTAACATTCGAATAAAGCCAAGATAGTGCTATCAAAATTTCGTTATAGTATTTGACTGTAAATTGACGGTAATTCCGCACAGTGAAGTTTCATTCACAGTGCGTCTGCTCACTTTTCAGGATCTCAGTCCCACCCGGATTTTTTCTTGATTCATCGAAAAATTTCATTAGATGTTACTTCACAATTACTCCATGCCCTGACAGATATTCCGAGGGCGTCGTAGTAACCCATCGTGATTCCTATACAATATGGTGTCACGTAATGGTGTCGTCCGTCTGACAGCAGTCATTTGGTGAGCTTAAAAGCTAAAGAGTGATGGGCGTGAACTGGGATTATATAAAAAGAGCGTGAAATTCCTGACGGGGTTGTGGCACCCCTCTCAAGAGAGTTCATAGCGTCATTGCGTGATTTAGGGTTTGCGGTTAATTAAATGCAAGCTCGCTCGTGGCAAGAGGTCGGGCAGAGATGCCTCGTAAAATCCAATAAAATTCCAAGAACGCTTGCCAGTCTCAGTGGTGCTTTTTTCTCCCCTTGAGTCGAAGTTAATTTTTACTTATAAACAAAAGAGAGTTATGAAAGTGGTGGTATTGAAAAATGTTAAGTATCAGGAGGTAGAGACAATTGACAATATTGGTGGGAAATAACTTGACAGGAAGATGTGAAAGTGAAGAAAATATCCGCAAGGCGAATAACGATTGAGAGCTGTAACATAAAGTCTGTCGAGCGGCTTAAGACGCTGAGGTGAATCCAACTTCAAAAGTTGGGTGATCCATTTTTGATTGGGAACGATCGACAGTGGATTACCACGACGAGATTTCTTCTTTCTCTTTCTTCATATCTTGCTGCACGTTTTACTTTCACATCTTTTTGCATTCATCTTTCGTATATATATTTTCCCCTATCCATCCACGTTATATTGTTCCACTGTCTATTCTTTTCTTTTCTCACGCCCTCATAAAAACACTCGCGTCGTTTCATGAACAAGTCTTTCTAATATGCATCTCATATGTTGACGCGCTTTTACATAAATGAAGACAGATATGATGGCCCTTCTGCCGGATGGAAAAACATCACATCTATTACCATACTACTCTTATCACTGTTTTTCTATTCTATTGTCTTTTGCTACAACTTTGGCGACCGCCAAACTAGTCTGTTCATTATTCTATAGGAATTATGGTATTTCCTGCGATCTTTAGACACACACGCAAGAGATGGATTTTCTGTGCTGAATATCTCTTGTGCAAACACTCAACAAGTATACGTTTGCTTCGGAGTGACCATGATATTGGCGTTACTTCAACACGAAACCGATCAAATCATTGTCATGACTACCATATACAGTAATCTATTTTGAACACTAAGTGTAGAGATAAGAAGTTGAATACAAATAGATAAAATCGACGTTTGGGCACGGTTCTGAGATTGATGCATCATGATATTGAACATTTCAATATCTCAAAAATGAATAGCAAAACACCATATTCCAATGAACGAACAGAAATGGCGTGCAGGAAACGAATGAAAAATGATGTAATGGATATAAGAGTGTGACAGGTCGCATATATATATATAATAAAATATGAAAAAATTTTTTGTGTATTTCTTGAAATATTTTAATTCACGACGTGTATCATTATTATTATCCATTATTTCATGCATATCAAGAATAAAGAACCCGAGACTGATAACCTGACTGACCGAGATTGGTATGTCGATAATCAGTCTGCATTGGAGACTACCTATCGCTTCCGCGAAACTCTCTAACAAACATTCCATTCATCCAACAAAATTTCCAATTGCAGAAGTCAGCAGTCTTTCATATGCAGATTATACATGTTTCAGGTTATACTTTCGTTAATGCTTCGTGTGATAACGAAACAAATGACAGGCACGTGACAGCCATTGTCAAAGTTCGACTTTCCACCACAGATAAATAGATTAGCAGCTAAAATCGATATATAATCCGCCTACACATGCGTGATAAATATTTAATTATGTATTACCCATATGTATACGTGGAGTGATTAAGAGAAGAGACAATACGCAAATAGTCGGGCTGCGCGTCACAATCTATTTATAAACCCAGGACATGAGGAATTTTTTCTCTCACCTAAATCCATTCGGTGAACAGGCACACTATAAAAACCTTATGCAGTGGTGAAACGCACGTAATATACATCGACTCATATGAATAGTTAACAACAATATGGGCTGCGAGGTGATATTCAAAGGTGCCTCCACAGAATACCTTTACATTACGGGCAGAGAGAAAAATCACTTTTAATATAAAAGACCCGATAAATATATCGTCGTTGTTTCTGCAGCATTACATTTCCAACGATATAGAAAAATGAATCTCGGGGCCATGTACTACTCTTCGCTGTGAAAATTGCTGTCGAAGCGCAAAGGCCGCCGTCTGCGCTCTGCTTCAGTCATCTCTTTTATTTCTGTCTATTCTCGCGTGTAGAAGATCGCGCGCTTTTCTCGGAGTAAAAATTATGCGGATGAAAATAATGATACAAACTTTCATCATTTGAGATGGCCCCTGAATCTGGAAACGCCTTACTTTCTGATTTGGTCCTCTCAGATGAAGACGTCGTTAGAACCATTTTTTTTTCACGGCTATCATGAGCTCGCAGCGATTCTTTTTCGTTATACGTGAATTCCCGACAACTTTTTTTCATCCAAACTAATCTCTATGTTCAACACTATCTTGCTTTCACTCATTTCATAATTTCTTCCAGTATTTTTAATGTGAAGTGAAAACAATATTCTTATTTCACGTGAATACAACAAATAGCTGACGAGTCATTGAAATAAACGAAGGAAAAACGATTCGTGGACGGCTGTTAAGAAATAGCATATCAATTTCGTGAGAGCCAGCGAGTGTGGCATTCGCTAAGTGCTTTCTGAACATGTTAATCCCTAGAGTATATGGACGATACTCGAGTTTGCCTTGATAACACTCTGAGAATCGTAGCGACGTAGGGCGGACCTTTACAAGCGCATATATAACGAAGTCTTATAAGGAATTCTGTGGTTATCAACACACGATTCAGCTTAAAGTACCACGCATGAGGATTACACACAATGTGTTAGACAAGCGGTTTATTACAGAAATTTATAAAATATCGAAACTTCATCGGAGCAATCCGGATTTCATTTCTATAGACATATTTAGTATTCATATATTAATCGGATCAATACCTCCGCCTCATTGATACTTTATCGTATGAAGAAAACTCATCGGCCATGAATATTGAGCAGTATTAGGGGTAGTTACTGTTGTTCAGTGTACAAATTTTTGCACACCTAACTAAACTCGGCGGAACATGAGATGACAATGAGAATAAATTCATCCATATTGTCTTCAAGAGAGATGGGTGATCGAAGGCAGTTCTAACGATGTGATTAACGGTGAGTCTGGAGGTGGTGAAAATGCTTCGTTGAAATACAGTATATATATTAAGTTTTTTGTTTCAATACCAATACACGGGTGGATTTTTTGTGATCATGTGAAAATGAAAGTGATCGTTGCATACTATATATGTATACATATGCAAAAATAGGCGAAGAAACGAGGTGCCGACATTGCGCTTGTACATGTTTTTCACGAGGGAAACTAAAAACCAGTCAGCACGCGCATATGTAAACATATCTATGGATATATATGTATATATCTCCTCAACGGAATATACTCAACGATACATGAAGGGGAACGAGAGTGTCGTGTGGCGTATAATTCTGTTTGTTTATGGTTGGCTCGCCAAACAACTTTTCATCGTAATGGCCGCCTCACTTTCTGATAAACGGGATTATTTTTTATCTTCATTTCGTCCCCTCATCCTCTACTCTTTCATTTCCAGCATTCACCCATATATTTGGCAATGCACGAGTCATCGATATATCCTATATGAAAACCAGGTTAGCGGTACGCCAGTGGGCGCGCTTATATTGTGTGCTATACCCCGAACTTTAGAGTCGATACTCTCTGACACGATTCTTTCGTATGTCATATTATTCTTAGTCACCGAGAATAATTGAAGTGGCATTCTATCTGTTCGATATTCTGCCGTCATGTTCTTAAATATGAGTGTTCGAAATAACCTCCTGGGTGTGTTCAATGAATAATCTAACGGAAAACTCAATATAGTCATTTTTCGAAGATTTTTTCAATAAAGATGTTGAAACTGGTTGAAAATTGTTGGGAAAAAATGAGGGCGCGTCTGTTAGAGGAAGAGTTCACTGCGATGGATGAGCAAGACGACGCGTAGTGGTGGAAAAAATGAAAATGGCCGCGAAGAAATAAAATTGAGGGGAGGCGAGGTGAAGATGGCTGAGGGAGTTTAATTTCGCTTGGCTACATCGGCAACGGTTCTCGCTAGGGTGTTTAAAGGCGCTTGCATCCGAAACACTAAATCATAAGATATTAGAGAGTATATGGCTGGGAGGGTATTCCCGAACACCACCAACTCGCTTCTTGCGACCTCCTCCTTTCTCTCTTGAACTCATGAAGATCCGTCGTACCTCGAGCACTCAGCTCCAATGGGGTTAGAACCAATTTTTCTTAGCGCTGTCGCCGCAAGTTACGGAGAAAAGAAGTCGCACCTTCTCTGCTTGGCTACAAACTTGGCTTCACGGTGTCAAGCAAGTAACTGTGTTTTCAAACGAGAAGGAATACTCTTTGTATGGTAGCTGTACTCTTTTTTCGATAAATGCCGACGCAGGATCACACCTCAACTATCACATTTCACATGAAGAGAGGATGACTTGGGTCAGTGAGGTCACTTGCGTCACACTAGATCTACGCAATTTCTACTAGCAGTTGTAAGGTCCAATCAAAACCAACTGAATGTTGATGCACAAAATAGTGTATATCATTCTGGATTTAGTTTATAGGTAGTAAATCAAGAGTTTAGAAAAAATAATTGGATATTCGTATAGCATCAAGAGAGATTGGAGCCAAGCGATGAATTGATTGATGCAATTCACATCTGATAGACTTCCATGGAGACTATTGAAAATTAAAATACAATACGCCGGCCATCTGTCATATTCATTTCGAATGCTCAGACGATTCACAGACAGTGAGTTGTATTTTGCTGGATAATAATCCACATCTGACAGGACACTATTTTTCATGCAACTTCACTACATTTTACTTCAACTCATCATATTAAATACTTCAATTGATCTGGTTGTGATGAAAGAGAAACGCTATATTTCTATCATTCTGATGAATACTCTAGCTCCATCCAATGTGAGATATTTCCACTTGAATCACTTGTATTGCAATATTTAATGGCATCCAAGATATTGACTTAACTTTGTATTTTTCACAAACTGTGAATAATACATGCGACAAATTATGTATGAACATATATTAACTGCAGAGCGTTACTGCACCTTTGAATACCAATTATTCGTAGAAAGTCAATCCAGTATCGGTCCTCTCATGGAAGCTGACGTCTATGCCATTGTACGGCATATTAAATTATAAATGCGGGAAAACTTAATGTTCGTTCCGTATGCAGATTCACGCCTTCGCGTATATTACGAGCGGTGGAGGATGCGCACCCGCTGTTATGTGTTGCGGATAATATGGCCTCTTTGTATCTATTTTATGATGCAGGTATCATAAAGTTATGATGTCGGACATATCTATAGACACCAAGAGCTTTTGCTATGGAATGATCACTTACTCGCTTCGAAATGAGTTTCACCCCTTCGAATATTTCATCCCCATTGTGATTTTCAGCAGTATTTATATATTAAAAATGAAATTTTTTCGAGTGATAATACATCGAGTTTGCAAACCACGTATATAATATGGTGCCTGTTGTTAAGAACTTCCCGCAATTGTTTGCTCCTGAAGTTTGGAAATTATTTAAAAACAAAATTTTTATTTGTAATGATTTTCAATCAATTGCATTTGCGTGACGTGGTTCACAAGTACACAGACAAAATATATGGATATAAAGTTCACGAGCCGATATACAACTAGTTACATTGAATTGTTACCATGTGCACAATCAGAAATGAGCCATCCCTATTCTGCTTTCATAAAATACATAAATTAATTCGATTCAATATCTACTGAGATAATATTGTAGAACATTTGAGAATAATATACTGTATGAAAGCACATAAAATAACTGAAGCCGCTCGCGATTCTTTTTCTGTTCTGATGACCCCATTTCACATTTACCTCGAGTAATTCTAATGACAAACTGCCGTGAGATCTCCAATATTTCATTCTACAATTCACTTTTTTTTTTTATTTGCGCACCACAAAGGAACTAAAAAGTCAAATACTCGCGTTTCGCTCATTCTCTTTTCTTTACATTTTTGCCACCATTTTAAGTCATTGTTTCCTTTTTGATATGAGATAGCAGGAAAAAAAAGATCAAAAAAAAAAAATGGCAACAGAAGGATGGAGATGGAACATGCGGCAAGGGCCCTGGTTATTATCGTCCTATCGCCAGGAGTGACTTTTTCGGGGTGTGCCACTGTCATCGCTGAGTAATCGAAAATAGAAGAGAAACATATTTCCATAGAACTTTAACCTGGCCGGAGCATTATTCTTATACTTGTACTAACGGAAAACTCAATTTCAACCACGATTCGTGTATGCACACAAACGACAATGGTATTTCGCGTAGTTACATCTCTTTGTCTATCGTGAGACGATTGAATGATATATCAACATCATTTATTATAGTGCAAGCTGCAATGAAATTCTACATGGAAAAGTACTCTTAAATTTATCTATTGAGTATGTATATACTTTAACAATAATTAAATTTTGTGTAAGTAAAATCGATCATCAAAAAAAAAGAGATGATGCAATTTACCATAGTGCAATATAACTATACTGCCAAAACATAGTTGTGGTAGCCACTGTCGCATATATTCATATGTTTACATACAATATATGGAGAACACGAGGCGTTCATGCGATCGCCGATTGTTACTGTGTCGTGTAGAGTAGTTCAACAAGGACATGTGTGTCCCTCACCCACTCTAAGTCGTTTAATTGCAATTTCACATAGTGGTTCGAAGTTACATTATGATTGTCAAGGGAATGAAACTCTATGAGAACACAAGAACTCTATTCATGGAATCGATCGATCTTTTAATGCAGGAAACTCTTTAGGGATATTTACCGAGTCCAGTGGGAGACAAGGAATACGGAGCATTTATCATTAAGAAATAATGGAAAAAAGAAAAACAAACAATTCAAAGATATAATTTTTGTCTTTCTTGGAAACAATATAATGTGTTTATTCTACCCTCCAAATTCACCATCGCAACAGTTTCGAAAGTCAAAGTTTGTTCACTAATTAAAAGTGTAAAGACACGTAAAATCTCTCAAACGACTACTAAAACTATATGGATGCACTATGAGTGGAATTATATAGTCACTCCCATCCCATAATGTTAAACGTAATGCATGAACTGTGTATGAACAACAGAACATTGCTCGTATGAAAATTCATTAATAAAAAGGATTTAGGGTGGCAGCCTCATGTTCATCTCTCGATAGATCACGTCGTTCTGTAGGATGTTAAAAATAGTTTCGTTACTCAAAATTCCCTTGTGAACTCTTCAAACGTAGTGAACTGTGAGAAAAAAGATGAATTTCAAATGACTGTATAATTGGAATTTGTCCTCCCGAACAATATATCCAGATATATTCAGAGGATATAGATCAATATGGTTATGTATGAGCAAATGAAGAAATGTCATAGAGTAAAGGTTCAGAATGAGAACCATCGAAGAACAAGAATCACCTGAAAGGTTTGTGCATCAAAATGTACGGATTTCCAAATATTCCGAACAATGAAGTTTTCACAAGTTACGGATCAAAGTCAAAGTACTGGTTTTATCAATATCTAATTGGTATATGTATGTATGGATATCAAATCTCCATAGTTTAAAAAGAAAGAGAAAAAAAAAGCGCTTCACATATTATCGTATAAGAGACTGATGAGAAAAATAGGATACTGAATGCAATTATCATGAAGCTACTATGAGATACATAAGATGCAATCATGAGTGGGGTCGGCCGTATAGATAGAACCAACAAGAAAACGACGGAATGAAGATGTATATTGCAGGGATGTTTCGATAAAAGCATCATGACTTAGTGATGAACTTGCCTATATAGCCGAGTACCATTATACTCAACAACGTATTTCGAACCGTAAACCAGATGAGAAACACACCGCATTCTGTTCACCAATCAATAAGTTTATGATGCTGAGAATAGGGAGTGGAAATAAACAGCCAAATGAAGCATAGCAATTCTCAATTTTCACCCATCCGAGTCATTGATTTTCATCAGTTAAATGTGTAACACAGCGCATACAATTTTACGTTGACGGATGCTAGTCGACCTCAATTTCCCTGATGAAAAGTGTTTAATTTCGGCTTGGGAAATCATTAAAAAAATTACGTCTCAAACCACCACCATTGTTGGGAATTATATCGTTGAAATATTCATGACTGGGTTATTCGATTGTACGTGGCATTGGAAAAAAAATATCTACATCTCTCGAAGCGCATGAGATGAAAGATAATCGGATATGGGATGGGCAAGAGAAAATGAGAGGCAATTTAAGCCGCACGCCATTCGATTAACGATTAAGCATGGCCGGATGCACTCGAAAGCATTCGTGAAAGTGCCGGATACATTGGCTAGCCGACGGTCATTTATCAGTGGAGAGCTTCTAGTCGTTTGATTAAAAAATTAAAGATAATCCGCAAAATCAATAAAGATGTGAGGTCTATTGTTCACATGCAGTCACCATACCAATTATCCAATGAGTCTCATGATTCATGGAGAAATGATTAATATTGTACGTAAATCTTTATGATGCTCGTGAAGGAAGACAGTGTAGTTTTGATTAACATCTTATCTCTCAGTCAAACCATATAGCTACTTATATGTGTATATTTATGATGTAGTGATGCTAATGGAACACCCCGCAGTATGTTTAGGGAGGCTCCCAATTCTCAAAGAGCTTCATTTGTCAAACTACTTTTTTTGTAAAATGACTTTCATGAGCTAGGGGGTGAAATAATTCTGTGAGTAACAGGAAAATCATAGAAAGCCTCCCAAGAATTCCTATATATCATATATCAAATGGAAGTGACAGCCCATACCAAGTTCAAGTATATTTATGACTTTTCAAATTCATCGAAGAAATTCAAATTATTCAATATTAGTCGAATTACTTGGCAGTAATACTTTACTATCAGACAAGATCAATATTAAAACGGAGTGGGATTTGAACACATTCACGAATTTGTGACAAGCGCGTAAAATGATGATTTGGACAGCCTTCGAACAGCAATGCTTAAAATGTAAAGTGATTGCGTCAAATCAAATGAAAGTGAGCATTGTCGCGACATTGAAACATTGAATAATTCAACTTGGAACTTGGAATAAGTTTATGTCAAAATTCTATAACAATCAATACTAAATGCGATCGTGCAAGTAGAGCACGATCGTTCCAATAAAATCTTACGAGGATCATTTTCACTGAGTGCGGCCATGTTTAAACTACGAGTCACGCGAGCACATTTTACGCAACCAGCAACGGGTGGAAATGAGTGAAGAGGGTGGGAGTGGCAAAGAGAGTAAGGGAGAATGGGCTAGATAGAGGGTACACGCTGGGCATGCGAACGTGCATGTTTACTGTTTCCACAGCTAATGTTACAACCCTTGATGCAGCCCCGGATGTGTTGATCGTGTTCGCTAGGTCAAACATCTATGGGGCTTTGACTGGAGCTGTGGCACTTGCGTGGTTGGTGTTCGCAACAGCCCTAATTTGCTGCTCGCTTTGCGCACCAAGTGCATTCGTGAAACCCCTTCGCAACATTCCACAGAATCCACTTGTTCTACTCTCCCACTCGCCTTCTCACTAACGCACATTTACTATCCTTCGGTCTATTTTATTCTCAACACACTTTCGACGATGCCTTCATACTCTTTACACTCTTCACACTCTTACAACGTTCCGAAGATTCGTGATAAAATATTTGAAAGCGTATACATATGATGAAGGTTAATTAAAAGTTCGAGTTTTGAATAATATAATGAGGCTCTCTATGAAGGAGATTATGCGATCTCTCCAACTTTTCACTGATACTACTATACTCATAAACTACTGGCGGATTTGGTGAATCCGTGTCCCAAAATAACGGGGGTACATGTCCTGAGTTGGAGGCGCCGGTGTGTATCAAAATTTCGCTAATCCTAGAGGTACCATTCACCCAGCTGCAGCTGGGTCTTCGACCCACACGACAAGGTAGCGTAAAATACAAACTACACCCGGGACACACGGTAGAATGGGATGGCGGGGAGTGAGGATATGGCATGGGCCATCGCAGCATGATTTACTTCTCAAAGTCTCGAACCCACAATCTGTAAAGCTTAGCAAGTCCACGCGGACTAGCAAATCCTGTGTACGCTCGTGGCCTCTCGGTTGGGAATATTAAAACCCATCCGTTTTCACCGTTGGGCTGCTATCATTCTTTCGCTCTCGGTGAATTCAAATTTCATCGCGCAATCTACCTTCCGCGTACTATTCACAGATACACCAACAAAAAAGAAAGGAATATTGTTTGGGTGGTTAGTGAGCAGTTATGATTTATTTATCCAAGTGAATTTAACGGAAATAACATAGTGGAGATAAATACAAGCAGTGGAAATCGTATGACAAGTGGAAACCGCAAGATCTCACTGGACACAACAATTCATGAATGCTCACAATTCACTGTGAGCGCTCTCATAATAATATCTCTATCTGACATTTATCAACGTCCTCTGGGTGATCTCGGGGTTCGGTCGATGAAGAGAAATAAATAGACTCTTCGGCGTGGAAAAGTCACGTGTACCCGTGGGTATATCAAAATAAAAAAGTTTCGTTTGATATGTATGTGAACGACGTTGAAGCTACTTTATTTTCCAAGCAACAACACCCGATACACCATGCCACACACATGTAAGCGAGAGGGGTCAAGCGTGTTCTTCTATACTGTACATAACCAACTCTTATATGAGCTTGTGCGATCCTTCACATTCTTTAGATGACGCTTCCTCCGCTTTATTTTTTCTTTTTTCATCTTATGTCACGCTTTTTTTCGCCCCACCTGGTTGCGTTGCTGCACGATTCCAAACGCACCTCACGTATTTCTGTGATGACGTCACGCATCGTGTGGGCAAAATATAAAGCCGCAAGTGGGGTAAAACAAGTATATAGAGATAAAAGGGCGATGGGTAGAAACATCTTGTACAGACTCACGCTTTGCTTCACCGATATGTCTCTCAAATGCATGGAAATGTGAAGCCATAAGATGCCACTATCGTTGGACGTGACATTACGGAATTCATTGACCTCACATAACATACACAGTACGAAAAATCATTTGAATTATGCATAAGAATCATTTCAATATTGAGATATATAATTATTGTTTTTGAATGAAATGTAAATCATTTTCATGATATGATGAGTCGTATTCAATACCGAATTACACAATTATGGTTCAATATTAATTAGTTGGATGGAAGCGGAATAGTGAATGCAAGTTATCCTTTCATTAATCACTGACGAACAGCGTCGCGACAAAGTCAATATACCCATACATGACAACGAAGTGGCATACAAGACTTTCTGCAATTGATTATTAAACGCTATCGGAGAAGTCGCTCCAAGGCATGTCGTAGTATATTCAATAATAATGTTCGGCACTATTGTGTTACAGTAGTATGTATGTCACAGATATATTTGGAAAGGTCAGAAATGCAATCTAGTTATTCTTCTACGATTGTACATTACTATTTCGCAAGCTGGCACATAAGTTTGGCTGAAGTAATGTCGGAATATTGTTTTGTCAAATGTTTGCAGTAACAATACAGGCGATTTACGTAACATCGGCCAATTGAGCGATTCATGCTTCAAACAATCAACTCAACCATCCAGTAATGTCTGGCCCAGTCTCAATGCTTTTGTGGATAGGTAGGGGCAACAAAGAACATTTAATGGGTAAAACCAGACTGTGATCCTTCTTAAACCTGGGCTTTTGGTTACAACACGCTGCGCATCGTAGCCTTTTCTTAGATACGGATGCTTATGGACCAGCGCTTCATTAATCTTGACCCTTTCTTCTGTCTATCATTTCACACTCTTATACACAATACAGTAAATAACATCATGGACCAATATCTCGCGAATTTATGGACATCAGTTCAACATGACATAAAGGAATTTCATCGCCATTATGAACATCTTTCTACAAACTCAATCATCGGATTCATGTATGATAATTAATGGAGGGTCTTGCATGTATATACTCAACTTTTATATGTTGAAATAGTTGTGTGGACCGGATGGAGAAGAATTAAGTTTACCAAAATAACACACAATACAATATATAAAGTGAGTGAGAGAGAAATTTACACACACGAGCGAGCTCGATTGCACGCCATTCTGACACTCAAGTTTATTCTGCAAAATGTAATTCCACCATTAACAACGAACCCTTGCATTGGTATTGTTCGAAGGGGTTGCTACATAATTGAGAACTTTGCTCAAATGAAATTGTGCTATGTGACTGCAAACTCGTTAGAAGAAAGAAAACAATTCGGAAGAGAGTAATTTTGATCACGCCAAGCCTTGCCAAGATGCTTCCGTGACTAAGTGGTTAGTAAGATTTGAATACACTACCCATCGCTCTCTTTTGCGACTCACACTAGCAAATGTAAATGAAACGTCTGTGTCTGAATACTTCAGATATATAAAGCTGATATGCATAGCTTTCCAGCTGAAGCTGTTTCAGATTCAATCATAATTTCTAGTCTCACAATATTGAGGACAACATAATAAATGCCTGCAACCGAATAACTGAACGTTAATATCTCCCGAATTTAATTCAGCATTGCAAAAAAACAGGGAATTCAAATATCATTATGCATAGGACACAATATATTGTAAATTGATGGAATGTATAAGAAAAATGACAAGAACTGTCACATAAGGTTATACATATATGAATGTGATGAAACGAATAATTCTTTTTGAACAAAAGTAATGAGCAATTCCTTCCCAACGTTAAATATCCTCTCACTTATTTGTCTCATCTCAATTGTTATAGCGAATAATGTCAACATAGAGTGTTTACACTCTGACCCATTTACTACAATACGACAATCGCATAGTTGGTTGAATCAATATTTGCAAGTAATACACATGAAGAATAAATCAAAAATCAGGCCGTAGACGAGCTGTTGGATATTTGTTTCTCCATCGGATTCATTCCACTTCAATGAGAAATGTGAAACATGTTGAATGTGAAATGGTTGTATTTCCCGGATTAGACGATATTTGAGGAGTGAAAAATCGCATGTTGCAAAAAGGAAGAAATAACGCAATGAAAACAATTGAGTATCATCACCATCATACAAAGTTGACTCGTAAATGATTTAATTTTGGACGTCGCAAAGATATGAAACCAGTCATGACTGCGGCACGATCCACATATGAATATGTCCATTGCATGAATTAATTGTCCCATTATTCAACATTGCCTATTTTATTACAAAACAATTTGTTACGCTACACAATCGAGAATTATTATTCATTGTATACGTTCGTGGTTCGCAGGCCTGTGGAAGCACAACCCGATTTCCTCTCGCTTCCACTGTCGTGCCCCGCGGAGCTAATTGGCAAAGCGTTCCAAAACGCGCGTTGCCGCTGAAAATGCTTCGTCAAAGTAATTGGTAATTAAACTCGAGCTATAGACTTGATCCATGATTAATCATTTTTTGTATATGATTTGTGCAATGTTATAATTCTTGAAATTCCGCGTAAACAGAATATTTGATATATTTATGCATAGAGAACAGCACGATATGGAGAAAGAGACCTCGGAAATGTTTGAATTGAATAGTGTGGGATATGTTCGTGTAATTGCCGGAAAAGAAATCTGAGATTACCATTAGTCATTCACAGCCGGTTCATCCATAGACCAATTATGAAAACGTATATATACAAGCGAAATAAAATTAACATCCATCACATCAGATTAGAGACATCTTCATTTGTCCACTTCAGCTATATCAACTGATTAATCACTCCTCAATAAAGGACATTGGAAAGTGCCACTGAACAAAAGAATGGGGAGTTGCTTCAAAGGTCGTCACTTGGCTCACAGGCCAAAATTGTTTTCGTCCTCATCAATCGCACTAACAGGATATAAACTCGCGTGCTGATCACTCTCCTGATTCAAGTATTCTCTTGCGTGTATTTACTGACAGCACAGCCATTATAGGATTATATTTTAGCCAGAAAGACAATGCGTGAGTAGGTGTCATCTATGTTATGAGAATTATGTTACGTAATAGCCCTTTGACGTTATCACAGTTGAAGCTCGACATTTTTGTTCAATAACGAGCTATGACAAAACCGACATCTGTTCATTGATTCTCTATTGAAAGCATTATTAGTGCATGTTCAAATTAATGCCGTTGTGGTAATAGAACAGTCACTATGACAGATAACAATATGTTCCTGAGAGCATCATCCTGATTTCAACAACTAAGAGTATTATGTACAAACACTCCATTCGGGAAACCCGAAAGAATAGAGAGGGCTTATCATTTCTCACTTGTGAGTTGCAGCAAGCCAGTAGAATAAACGAAAATGGCTGCAGGATTTGTTGAACAAACATACCGTGAGTAGAAAATACTACTCACAATGTAAATGTTCAGTGACCAAAACGAAAATCCGAAGATTAGACTTCTTATCGTGCATCACAGCAAGTCATATTCCTTCTCCCATAGAATGTATGATTAAATTTTTCTTTTTTTTTTTTCGTTTTTCTTCACATTTTATAAGATAAGTGTGTTTCGAGTTTTTCTCCTTTTTTTTTTTTTTTTTTTGATGTCAACCAAAATAATGATTGTTTACAACATTGCTTTATTGTAGTGCAACAATACATCCATTTTACTTCGTTTCAACGTGATCCGGCCCTTCTTCAAGCCAAAAGCACCAAACTGTACTCCCCAGTGGAAAAATAAGCTTTGTCGTCTGCTTGTTGCGCCGTTACTTCCCATTCCATTGGATCCTGTGGGAATCCACAGCATGATTTCGTTCGTTACACAATAAATGTCTGGTTGTAACGAGCACGTGTCTATATTGTTCACGATGTGACTGCATTTATCTTTTGTTAGAAGTTACCATAAAGCATTTTTATGAGTTATCATCGGAATTAAAAAAAAATATATTGAAATATTATTTATGAAGAACCGAATGATATATCTACTATACCATTTACAAAACTTTGATGAGTGACTCTGTTTTAGATGACCGTAAATCCTAGTAGGCACAGAGAATGAAATTCATGTAATGAGTATGCATGTTCATAACTCTCTTTGGGAGTCATATAGCAGTAGGAGTATCATGGTAGATGGGAAAGATCTATGCCGGCACTTACTGCCTGACTACTCTCGCCTTTTATACTCTTACTAGATGCGATACTACTTCCAACGAGAAAAAAAAAATAAAGGGAGAAAACTATCGGGTGCGTATCTAGATAGCCATAGAACCACTTAGACAAGGTTTCAGTACCACTCAAGATTTTCAAGGCTCACTTTTCGAAAGTTTTATGTGTTCACGCAAATATTGCGCGATCGAAAATTAACTGAAATTCCAAATTTTTAGATTGGTGAATCGTTGACTCTTTATGAATAACCTTACAGAGTTTCATATGAATTTATGATGAGTGTTTGAAATGTCTCATAGAGAGCCGATATGATACATTATCATGTGCATTCTGCTGGGAAATTCAACAATGCGTTGAAATATCCGTAACTGTATTGCGCCCGTTTTCATCAGATACGAATAATAATATGTATAACTTTCATTGCAGGGTCGAATACGAAAAATTCTGATGAGTAGGGGGATGATTTGATTGGAATAATAGATTTGAGAGTAAAAAAATTCGCGATGGCAATCGCGGGTTGGCGTATTACCAAGAGCAAAAGGTTGACCAGTCATTGCCGTGTAATTCATTAACGTTGAACCGTCACGGTTTTCTCGTTGTACCATGCTAAAAGAAATATCGAGAACCGCATAGTCGATATGTAATTATCGCTCGAGTACGTAACTGCCCGACCAAACGCAAATACAGTATGGTGTACAGGTCACCCACACGCAAATCTTTCTACCTAGCCACATGGCCACCAACCCTCAACAGCTTCCGGCCAGACTGTGTTCATATACCATACTCGTTGGGTCATTCTAAAATTCAATATAGATAGTACACAAACGTCGGGTGCGCTGAGCCACAATTATTATTATCATTTCACTACACTATTGGGGTTTGTTAGTGGTCTCCTATAAAGCGTTTGGTGTGTACAATATTTGTTTCAACACTCAATTTGTGTTAATAATATTTTGTCATTGCAAAGTTATGAATATTTTTTTTTTATGTGATCTGATAGCTTTCCATGATCAGAGCACACAGACACAACAACAACATTTTATCAAGTTTTCCATATCCCTATTTCCATCACATTTGAACAGCAGCGTGTGAATACGGTCTCGCGGTATCCTTTAATTAATTACAGCTTGCGCATTAGCTAGTGAGGAACAAGGGAGCTTTGAAGGTGTGCGGCAAAGTGCTACGAGCAACAAAAGCACCAGTAGAGCGCTTATAGTTACATACACAATCAAGCCAGTATTTAAAGCACGGAAGGATCTATTGCTCCTTGTACATCTACAAAATTGGAGCTTCTATACATATAAATTGTGCACAAACACATACACAGCATCCATGCGAATTCATCCACCCTTCCTTTCTTCCCTCATCCGATGCTTTGCAGCAACTTTCTACATGACAACCCGCATAACCGCCACACCATCTCATCATTCTATGTTTATTTAGATTCAGTATGCACCTGACATTACGTAATTAAATGTATTCTACCTGATCTTTCAACTTGCACATAAGAAGGCAAAGAGTGAAATGACTCTGCACTATCCGCGATAACAAGATGAACTAACCATATATTACACACTTATTTTAAATACACAATAAATTTTTGTACGCCCAATGGATTGAATTATCCCCGATGCCATGTAACAATGTTGATATATTGGGAAGTGATTTATTTTATAGAGTACGTAAAATGCATTAACTTGACGGTCGTAACATCTCGATTCGTGGCTCTATGAAACCAATTGTGCGCCTGTTATTTCAATTTTCATCAATTACTCTGAGCTCCATGAGTATGAAGTAATTGATTACAAATTCAGATGCTAAATAGGTTCTATGTTTCTTCGCTACGCCCATTTGGCTCTTTACACAGCTCTACTACCTATTCATCAGTGTTTTGATAAATCACTGATGGGCTGATGAAAATATCAAAATCATTCACAATTGTTCGCTGATATGAAATCTCACTCACGTGATTTGTGACTCAATCACATGTAAAAAAATGGGAGAACACAATAATTTTTCGAACATAATTGTGCGTGTGCCGTGAGCTGTACGGGAGTTATTCCACTTTTAGTCCACCCACTCAGTTTTAAATTAATTTTAGAACGTTGTTGAGGGGCAGTTGAAAAAGTGGAAATAATATCGGATTTAAACCTGGAAAGGTAATGGCCATTTCACTTGCGTGCCCACCGCACCTACTCAACGAATGCCAGTCATTCTATTCTATATGAACCACCCTTAGCATTGTACCAACGAATTTCACCCCGAGTGTATCTACCCCATTCGACTTTACGGCGACCGCACAACACATCGAGAACCCATACATGAACCATAATTAATCACGCCAATGGCATACTATTACTATGCATCTTCAATTTCATGCACTATATTACAGAAACTCCATACTGTTTGCATTCCGAAATTATCTTCAGTGCTTTCGTTTCTCTCGTCACGCTCTATTTTCTAACGTATATCAAACTAAACATAAAATTGTACAAAAGCATACCGATCAAATACATGTGCGGACAACGACAATGAAAATTCCCGCAGCACTTCTGGCAAATCCAGGCACTCGAAGTTGTATAGATTACCCCCATATTTCTGATTGATATTCGCCTATTACATTGATGCTTTATGTCTCAATAGAATGGGGAAATGTACTTCGTCTGCTCTCTCTCTCTCTCTCTCTCTCTTTCCCATTTTATGCTGATGTCTTGAACTTCAAACTGATCTATGCCATGTTCTCTATTCGAAACGATACGTATAAAGTTCCTATTCGTAATTATCATATTATTGTTTGAACTATATCTGGGTCCGAGATGAACAATATATATTGGCGTCTCTTATTTCATTATCGTCTTCTACAAATTGAAATCAACTAAACTTGAGCAATGTCAGGTGAGCTAAAACTTCAGTACTGTTACAGGATACAAAAGCAGATTCGCGGCATGTATATCAAGACCTAAAATTCTATCCAGCATAGATAAACACGGGTGGCAAGCAAAATCTTTTGGGCAACATCGAAATTCAATATACGAATATAGTCTGACGATAAGTTGGCAAATATGTACACATGTCGATGAAGCAGATGCGATGGAACTGTGAACAGCGACTGATGGTAATAAAATATCGATCCCATAAAAATACATTTTCACGGTCGGTAAGTTTCATCTTGTCGATACAGCAGAGAAGATGATGCTGGCCACTGTTCTCCAAGGCAACCTAGAATTATCACTGCTGAAAGCACTTGTAGTGACAGATACAACCATACATTTACCTCCGGTTGTAAGACATGTATTTGAAAATAAATAGAATCAAAACAATAGGTATAGGCTTTGAAACCAATTTTCTTTCTGTTCAGTAGGTGCTTTTGAATATTTTCTTCATGACAGACATCAGCAATTCTATTGATGATAGATGAATATGATAAAAAAAAGATGATTGCTAATATTACCAACTATATCAAAACCTTCTATCTCTCATGGGAAATTAAATCAGGATAATAGATCATATCAGGTGATGATTAGAAAGAAATAAGTACTGAAGCCGTCAATCAAATCAAATCTAACATTTTCTATGTTCACCAACTATACTGAGTGTAATATTGTGGACAAACATGTATGTGCAAAGTTATTGAAATAAACAGAAATAACACAACAGTTCAAAGTAAAATGAAAAGAGATGGATACGCTTCGATTTTCGAATAAATTAGATGGATTTAAATAAATCTTGTGATTTTAAAGTGACGAAGGATGTTAAATAGTTTGGATGTAAATGTGCAAAAACATGTCCAATCTCTCAGTTATCTACCTGGAGCCTGTTACTCTGAATTCTTATATTTCATGTTATTTTACAATTCAAACGAGCATCTATGATACCAAAGTGGGAGAGATTAATTTTATGATACACTCAGAATGAATTACGAAATATATTTCCAATTTTTTCCCGAAAATTTCAATGACTGGAATTCAAGATTATAAAGTTATTCACAATTCATTTTAAATTGAAGAAGAAGCCATATTTTTCATCATTTAATCATAATAAGCGATTGAATGTAGTCAACCCATAAGTTAAGACTGTACCAAAGGAATATAATTACGAATATGATGAACAGAAAAGTAGCGGAGTGATTGGACATGTTTGGCTTCATACCAAGACTATCGATTCTCCTTATTTTGATATTACTCACCTGAAATATAATGTATCTGACCCCGTATAATGGCTGCTCCTGGAATCAAAAAAAAACCAATTATGAATTAGTGGATTCTTGAATACTTATGTTATTTATGGGAGAAAATTAGCAGAGTTAGTTACCCCCGATAAACTGAACTTCATAGAGTTGTTCATAACGAAACACTATTGTATCTGTGAGTCAGTTAACCCGGCAATGTCATGACTTGAACCATATGGGAAGAACGTTCAGGATTCTAAGTGAAATATTCTTGTATTTTTATCCCAAGCTAGATGAATATTCAGTCCTTATGGATGAATTTATCCCATTCCCTATGAAGACTTGAAACCGCCGCGATATTCCCCCAGTTCTCTGTACGCAAAATTCATCGATTAATGACATTTCTTCCTAATCTGACGTGATCATCATAAACGCTACTGATGAATTTTCTTCAACATGCAAAATGATGCATGAATTATACTATTCATCAACTTTCATATTTTCTCAATGGGAATCGGTAATGAATTTCAATTATATTTTTATTCAAACTCAACCCCGAATAAATCATGTATCATGGTATAATACCACAATATCATGGGGATTCGAGGGTTATGTCAAACGCGGGGGCGGATAACCACGTGATCAAGAGTTTGAGGAGAACGGGAAAACGGGGTATAAACGGTGGTGAAGAAAGGCAGCGTAAAAAAAAAGCAAAAGAGGAAAAGAGGTGAGGGAAGAGGGAAAAGAGAATGTGTATTTCTCACTTGCTCTCACTTTCTATTTACACATGAGCAAATTTGCCGTATCCAATTTGTGAATTGAATTTATTAGGGATAATTATTGAATTATGACATTATTGCAAAAGTAGAAAAATGTTTTTTCGTAAAATCGATTGCGATAAAAATAAGATACAAGTGTTACAAATTACGAAACACTGAGAATTCAAGTATGAATGTTTAACAATTGGTTGTGTCAAACACAACACAAACATTTTGGAGATGCAGAGGAGCAAACACTCACCACACTTTATGCTTCACGATGGAATACACTTGCTTTCCATAGCAAATTGTTCGCGCAAGGAATGTCTACATCAATAACATATGCACAAACATGTACAGTACTACACACTCATTTTATTCATAAAAACTTATGAAAATTGTATAAAAATGTCGATTGTTAGGAAAGTGAGATAGTAGACATCACCATGGTACTTGCCAGCCACTCGGCCGCCATATTGAGACAGTGTGCAACGTGCTGACATCTACTTCCAAAATTCACAGTACCAATATTTTTTATTTTATATATTTTGCCTACATATGATAATGCAGGAATTTTAATGACCGATAAATTGGTTTTATGGAATGGCTGATAGTCGGTAAGGTAGTTTAATCATGTGATGATCGAGACATTTTAAGGTATAAATTGCACTCTACCAATGGATAAATATTTTTGCCGAATCTCTATGATGTTGCACAATAGTGACCTCTACGAATTTCGCATGTTGCGCGTTGCACTTCAATCATGAATGTCGTGCGGCAAATAAATACACAAGAATGAGATTGTTTTAGGTGGTTCGATATCAGCATTAAATGTGTCGCCTGCTAGCGCATCAATATTCACACTTGATATTGAATAAGACTCAGCGAGAGACAAAAAATTATACTGGAATGTTTCTATTGGAACAAAAAATTATTATTATTTGTTGATGAATTATGTGGTCTGAATTAGTTATGAAATTTTCGCGATCAAATACTACACTATAGCAATTAAAAGTTAACAAATTATTCGCAACACAATACTGAAATGGGGCGTTTGATGATCTACGAATTCTATATAACCGCATTTCTGAAGTTTGCCACGGTAACTTTGTGAATTACGAATTAGATATAGTTACTATCCTCGCACCGGCGCCCACTACTGTTATGTACAATGTACAGGGAAGTTCTAACGCGTTATCGGTTTGAGATTAGACCAACGAAACTAAAATTGCTCAGCGAATAGTGTCTAGCTTCATGTTATGTACAGGGAATTCGTGAATGTTTGAGTAAAATTGCACTAGGCAATATGCTGTCGGTGTATGATACGGAATCAGCTCGACATCATCTAGGAATGATACAGCAACAAATATCATCCCTGGATGACATTAAAACAATGTTATGGTGATAACATCACTGCAGTCAGCACATTCGTGATCGATGTTTATCCTTTGGAATAAATAATTATGATGCATTTCTTCATATAAACGACTCTGAATTATTTGTACAATTTTTGTAGCGTAATTACTTCAATTGGACTTTTTCCGATTTATATCTGTATAAATGTATGCATATACATGTATATATATATTCATTGCGCTATAGGTCAGCCAATAAATCTTAACGAACTCTTGAAAAAGAACTTCTAGTTTCAAGTTTATTGAATAATCAGGAGCAGAAGTAATTGGATCATCCTCATGAACGCAAGCAGTCTATGAATATATATTTAGATATAACTTTCACTTTCATCAATATCGACACCTAGATCATGAAATATGACAAGTTCCCCAATTTTTCTAATAGCAGCGACGTTGTCTATGTAACATTTTCACATTGTTATGTATGTTACGACAGCCACGCATGCATACAAAATGTCAAGCGTGAAAAGCCAATGATTACACTTTGAAGCAAATGGCATATAGATTGTGAGGTGGGATAAAAAGTGCAGGTCGAGGAAAACCTACTCGACGCAATTGCATCACACTCGGTTGGAGTTTCATGTCGAAGCTGTGAATCCAAAATACATATCATAGTCCAGCACGCTCTACGCGCCAGGGATATATTAGTCCATTTTATGTGCCGTGAATAAAATATCTCTCGTTATATTGCTATTGCACATTTGTTTCGTAACACGCGCATTCGGCAGTCCTGATAATGTTGCATTATTACGGTAGCCAGAGGAGAACAAACGCGAAATTGCGTACCAATGCCAAGGTAAGGCTCTATATACAATCAAAGATTCGTCAATCGTACTTCATACAATTTGAGCTCTTGGTTACTCACATTTTCCCTTTTGTGAGAGAGCAATAGCCCATTCTTGACCCCAACACAACTCATGATAACCTCATGCTCACGAAAATCTCGCGTCATTACACCAATAAAAAAACGACTGATTTCCCATGGGATAAATCGCAGCAAAAGTTCTCCACCTTATTCACGTTATCGAATGGTCGCGTTTTTGTATCAAATCTGCTGCGTGATGTTTTTATTTCTTCAAAATCGCCTTCTCGTGCAGGCTTCATATGAGAATGCTGCTTGAGGATGTGATTAAATACGGCTGTTATATATTCATTAAGCAATAATGCATTCACGTTCAGAAAAAAAAATTTGTTGGCATGGTGGATGGGTGACAGAATTGCAAATCTATATTCTTGGATGGATATAGTTATACGTTTGACAGATATGTGCAGGGGAATTGAAACCATGAGCATATGGTTTATTCACCAGCTAGCTCTCTATGTATACAGAACATTGACCAGCCTCAAGCCAATTTGCCCCATCAATTACCCAACACGTATCGAGATGATCATGACCGTCATAAGGTAATAGTCTAGTATGCCTATTGATATTTGCTGTGATATTGTGACTGTTATTAACATACAAATTCACGGAGTCTCACAGATTAATGATAAAACATATTTCATGCGTCATGGCATATTTACCATTTATATGTATTATTATAACAGATTGGCGGATGAATTATTATTGCTTATGAATGAAGACAGACAGACAAATAAAACAAATTGCATAGAAGCAAATTAATTTGTACACAGTTCGTTGACATTGCAATATGCATAATAGCCAGGTTCGGCGATGCACCACATAGCACGAGTAGTTGATAATTGCTTGAATGATTCTGACGCTAACGATCGTCACCTGTGGTTAGTGTGTGAATGTATATAAACTTATGTATGCATATAATACTGCGTATATCACCATTACTGCATATTCGATGACGAATAATCTAATGCACATACATGACAGTCGTCATAAGCTTTACAACATTACATATGTAGTTAACATAGTATTCTTATGAATAAAAGTGATATTGTATTGCTGGATTCAATGGATGTTCATTGTTGCCAACTTTTTCATGGCATTGTAGTTGTATACAATTATATTGAAGTTTGTCTATGGAGAGAATTTTACTTTATCAATGTGTTATTGAGTTAGCAAACATAAGTATAAACATGTTGAGTATAAATTTATTTGTTAAGTGAAAATGAATTCACTTTGACTCGCAATTGATCCTTTAATATTCAAACTACATTACTCCTAACATATACAAATGGTAACACCGAATAGAGAATCAGATTTAGGCTAATGGGAGTCGCGAAATTAACCGGTGAAGAGCCTGAGAGAGAAATAGTGTGGATATATAGAGAAAGTGAGCAAGCATGAAGGGAACTGACAGAACGGCTGTACGTCTGGAGGTAAATAGATTTGAATTTCGAATTGTGGCTCACCGAATCGCTCACACGATTTTCCAATTTAGACGAAAGCTTCCACGAGGCTGCACTGCTCTCTCAGCTCGAAACGGCCATTTATCGCACTTATATACTTAGCCAAACATTAAAAGGAATTGGTCAAAATATCTCCAACTCTGATTTCATATCATTGTCGCTCTTCTGCATGACCAATAAAAATTATCAGTACTCACTGATGATCAGCCGAAGATTATTTTTATGTGAACTGGCGCTTGGTTCGAATTGTGAAATTGATCAACTAGTTAATTGTCAGCAAATGTTTTTTTTTCTTTTTCGAACGCTCCGTCATTCTATGATAGATTATATTCTAAAGTAGCGATTAAATTTCGCATACATTATAAACCACTATATTAACAACAGATTTCATTATACATTGCGTTATGCTGAGTTTTTATTTTACGTTCCCCATCAAACAGATCTACACAATTACATTTGAGCAGAATACAATACAACCAGAAATTAATTTTCTCGGAGTTCTTCACGTATTCTTCAATATTTCAGAATGTCTCATTAAAACTCTGTGCACATCGGGACTTTTCATCAGCGAATCGATACGCTCATGCTGCCGGCAATATCTACCAAAAAGAAAATGAGGGTTCATCCCGGCAAAGCCATCTTCCTTTATGTGAATATTTATCTGCTGCTGGAATATTGACCGCCAATGGAGAGCAAGATAAAGAGAGAAAAGAGTGTTGTATAATATAGCCTCGAGCGCGCTGTAAGGGGGCTGCGAGATTAACATAGATATTGATCCTTAGACTGGCGTGTCGATAAAAAAAAACATTTTTGAACGTATAACGACCGCACTAACCGATTCTCATGAACCTCTCGAGATTATTCTCACTGTCAATCTTTTTTTTTCCTCGAAGCTCACGACTACACAAATTCAAATCGTGTTTTATAAAATGGCATCTTATATAGTTTATTATTAGCGATTAAAATTTTAGATCGAATAAAAAAGGGGAGTACGAAAATTGGAAAATCGTAAAGCCGGATGATTCGCAAAACTATTCGTTCGATTTCGGTCTAATATTATTTCTTCAGGGGCAGTAATTCAAGTCGAACCCGCAGTAAATTAATCGAAGGCTGATTGAATTATATTATAAGAGGTGATAGTGTTACTTATTTTTATACCAAGTAGTCCCATTATGCAATAAACCTGACCTGATGCGGTAAATTGATGGAAGTAAGGGAAATTTCACTTGGATAATCAATGATGGCCATAATGATAACTGTGCATATGTCACTAAGAGCAAGATGGAAATTCAATATCGGCTCGTCACATATTATATTCGTTTCACTGTGAACTTTATAGTGGTCATAATACACAAATCTTTTTCCAATTTATTCAATTTGCAAAATCATTAGATCAGTTCATTCATCCAACGATAAGTGGCTTGCTCGAGTATAATGAATCAAATGAATCGGGAATGAAGCAATACAATGATAACAAGTCAAGTTTGGTGTTGTGCATGTTGGTAATATCACGTGTCGTTCACAATCGACGCAAGAGTGATATGTACATGCAATGTGTGTTGTCATATATGAATTCAAAGCTTTCACACACAAAGTGCGGACACGTTTGCTCCGTTATCCAGGTACACTATATCTACCCGATGTGCAGCAATCAATTTCAGGATTAGGCGGGAAAATTGAAATTGTGCTATATATGCAAGTGCACCTCGTACCAAATAAAATTATGTTTTGGGCGAATAGCGAATAGATATTGTTTGTTTAAAATGCGAAATATTTTTCCAACATTTCATGCAGCGCAGTAATTCAGTAAAAAATATCTTCATTTATGTAAAAATTCAGCATTTCATTTGAATACATCAAAATCCATTCAAATTGGAATACATTTGTGAGAAAATAATGATATGCGGATACGTGAAGTGCGCTTCGTTAACTACGTGAACAAATTGTTTGGGATAACAAGGTATTCATTAATACTTAACAAAGCGTGAATTTGAGATGCATATTCCGATTTTCATTTGTTTTCATTACTTTCTATGTGTCAACATTTGCGTATACTATCGCATGAGGTAACTGGAAAATGATAGAACGAAATATGAAATCACCATGGCACAAAAATATTTATCAAATATACAATTGATACCAGATATATAGTACCAGGTATATAGATGAATGACGAAACAATGGATAGAAATAAATGAAAATGAGCACAAATAAATATTTTCCAGTATTCTTTCTTTATGTATTTCAATGTTTTGTCAAGGAAAATGATAAAACTCTCAAGACGCTCTTGTTCATATCAGTATATATAGAATATATGAAGCTGGATAGATAAAGTGTTATAAACATTGAAAACTACTGTTCGGTAAGCGTATTCGAATGGAGTGAATGTTTGAGAGTATCTACATGAGTGGGCAGTATATCGGGTGAGGTACCAATTGCGGAATTGACTTGTTGGCATATAACTGTAAATTCGATCAGTAGTCCGGAAGAGTACAAAAAGAATCGGAGAGGGATGGAGCGAGTGACAAGAGATCGTGATAGAGTGGTAGAAAGAAGAAAAACAAAATAGAAGAAGATATACGAAAAGCTTAAGGCGCACAGAGCAGTAGCTCTGTACTCGAGTGTCAATAGGCTGACGGCGTTAAAGACGAATTTTCTGTCGCTTGCAAAACCTTTACGTTCCGCCCGATCCGTCTACAATTAATAGCCTCCACGCGTCACTGGAAAAACCAATAAAATTGCAAGTCTCGACGGGTAAAGTATTGGCGACATTCAAGGGTTAACGTGAGGCAAGACGCTGGTATATACTTTAGTATATATGTATATGAATGAACTAGCTAGCTATGCGATAGAAGTAAAAGAAAAGGAAAAGAGTTTGGAAGGTGTGGGTTGATGCCTGCCGTACTAGCGACAAAATGCAGAAATATATATCTATATAAAATCGAAGGTGAGTCTGAAAAAGAAAGAAGTAGTTTCCGGTCGACTGGTGTGCTGCGGACGGAGAAAATTATTAGTTTTCTGCTTGGGGTGATCTAAAAAAAATATTCAACGTTCGTCTGGCATCAAAGTACTCGTCCTGCAGACGAATTGTAGGGGTTTTAGACGAGTTCCAGCCAATGTGAAACCCCTCTAGAATTTCTAGAATAATTACATTTTACCTATAGCTCTTTCGCTAATTTGAAAAAGACAACATTTCATATCATAATTGAGCGTTCTATTTTCATATTTATATTGCATCTCAACTCAATAGTGAGATATATCGGAATATCTCCATTTTTTTTTAATCAGAATAATTCATATTGTGGAATTGACGCTAATGTGTAAGCACCATTTCGTATGTGTGCATACCCCCCACAATTATTCTTCTTTCAAAAAGTAATGACTCAATCTTCCCAGAAGTATTTTATGCTCTTATAATAGAGCTCGCAAACAGCATAGAATTGACCACCCCTGGCATCAAATTAGTGAAGACTTCATTATTCAAATTCGAACGGATATAAAGAACGGATGAGGGTTAAGTCCCACTTGAAGATATTGGCTGCTGAAGGCGATTCTCTTTTCATTCTCCCGCTCTTCTCACCATCTCATGTACACATATATTACTGATGTATATATATACGTATGCATACTACTAGGAGGGTGTGAGTTTGTAGCGTGGAGTTGAGAAAATCTACCTAATAAAATTCAAACAGCGATGGGAGGCAGGGAGACTTTATTTTCATTCCCATCATCGTTTTAGCCCCTATGTATTGTCACCCTTCTCTAAAAAACTTCCTCCTAACAGATATCACCTAATGCAAACGAGTTTAGTTTTATTTAATTCAAATCATTCCTCTTTAGAATAAAGTAAATATAAATAATTATAAATAATTCGTACTCTCTGAATAATTTAAGTTTCTGATTGGATAGCAACGGCAAATCCAGAAAATATAGCGTAACTAATAAAATTGAATTTCCGTCGCGTCGGCGCTCGAGGATGGAAATCGCGCGTGGCCCACATTGCTCGAGGAAAACACTTTATGCATTTTACTACAGGGACAGTGTAATTTTTTTCACTCACACTCACACTCAACATCTCCTGTGATGTTGTACCCCGCCAACATAGTCAATAGGCTTGTCACGCCAGACTTGCTTGATTTTATTTAAACGTCTTATTTACATGAAATGCATGAACGCGCCGAGGAGTAGACTGTTCGTGTGCCAGTTTCATATGGTTTCGTTATTCGTACCAGTATCTATGCTAAACTTCAGTTATTCTTTCTTTCAGCGGCCCTTATTTTTTTTCCTCACCTTCTCCACGTTCTCTTTCATCGTTAACGAAAGTGTTAGAGTCCGACATCTGAGTGATTAGAGGTTGTTTGTACTGTCAACGAGGGGAGCCAGGTATTTGCACAATGCTAATAAAAACTATCGGCATTTCTGTTTACTTTTTCTGTGCAGTATTTGTATTTCATTTTGCATATAGCGAGTCGTCTTAGGGTTTGTATTCACGCTCGACATCTATATAAATTGATTATCAAGAATTCATATATAAATTTGAATGTTTATAACTGATTGCAAGAATAAGTAGCAATATGTAGTCCAAATCATGAGAATTATAATTTCAATGGAAATCATATTTTTCTTGGAATATTATCATAGTCATAATTGGTATTAGTGTATTGTATTGTAATCCTCACGGAATATCACTTGGATTTGATTCTATATTCATGATTTTTCACAATACATAAGAGACATATAGTAGAAATGAATGGTGGAGAGAACATTCGGCTGTCCCAAATAGCCGCTGACAGAAATTGGCCTGTGGCCAGAAATAGTGAAATTGATCAAATTCGCCAAGTGTGACAGAGGGTGAAAGGAAACGTGGATACAGTAAACTAGCGGTAATGCTAGTTCCATTGGGTCAACAAACTAGCCCTGCCCAATTGGCAAATTGTCACGACCCTCGGACTCGCCATCATCATTATCATAGCCAGTATTTCTTGTTGAGGCTCTGTTTCTTTCTAGTAATATATTTCCAATTCCCCATTCATCAACCATTAAGTCTTCATTGTATATTATATTTTCACTCAGCCGAACGCTAGTCATAGACTGATCCAAACTACTTGTCATTTACACACGCTATAAAGGAGTGACATCATAAAAAAATATTGAAGTTATTCAATATTATATTTTTCGAATCATTCGAAGCTATGGACTTTCTATAATGAGTAAACTTAGTTAGTGAATATTCATTCTTGAATTTCCTACAGGTCAATATCGCTAATCGCTGTACGTATTGCTTGATGTGAGGTGTGACTATGACTGTGTCACACAAAAACGTAAAATGGGATATGAGATACAAAATAACTCAATCGATTTTAAAACATTGTCACATTTAGTTCGTGAATTTGGAAATAAATTCATTGTGATGAGTAGTTACAACGAACTATACATCGTAGAGTCCATGTCCATACTTTGTTTTTGGAATGCATGAGGTATTTTACTCATTGCACGTAACTTTCTTCAGCGTGGCATACTGCGGTCTATTACTCTTTCTCACCGAGCAGTATATACAGTACGTATATCCCATATACGTTACCTATATCTACCTATTATACTTTGTCGTTTTACTGCAGTACGAAACAAAAGCTATTTCTGGCAACGAGGCACGAGACAGCTATGAAGGTACTATATATGAGATGAAAAAGCTGATGCATTGCCTATACACTCCGTCATATTATTATTGCAATGATGATGGTAGCCGTGGTCGTTTTCCTCTCAAAAAGCCGACAGAGCGGATTACATTTTATGATAGCGACAGTGCTCTCATAACCATATACTTCAACAATTATTCCATGCATTGTGAATTATCATTTTGGCAGCACACCATATCCATAACAAATTTTCACAGTGACTCATACTATTGCTGGTGAAGCTTTCATAATACTAATTCATTTTGCTTCAATCGACTCGATAATTCTATTTTTTCTTCTCGTTTTCGTGCAATAATTATTCGATAGGAGTAGTACAATTTATGCGATGTTAACGTGGCACGCATTTTGTAACTCTCCCCAATTTCTACACTTGATGATGCGACAATTCAGTATTTCATTCATCACCTTCTAACTGCCCGCCGATTTCTCGAAATAAAATTTGGGTTAGGGCTGATGATGAATCAATTCAATTGACAAATATATACAAGATTCGATTATGAGTGTATTGAATTCAATGAGCATGATAATATTGATTTTTAATAACATGATGTTCTGATAGAGAATTCTCTTGATTCAAGTGCATCCGCAGCCAACAAATGGCATTGAGGCGAGCTATTGCTCGATAATTTCATCAGAGCATTCATGAAGAGCATACAATTACATTGATGGAGAACAAGAGGCAAAGAAGGCCAGATGGAGTGAGGGAATGAGATAAAGGTGGCTATCCTATGGCGATGAAATAGACAAGGAAGATTCTAGAGCATCGAGAGCAATCTATAGAATTCAACTGGGCGCAAAGGTCTGCAGGGAAGCAGCACACAAGAGGCATCTATATTGTGCCAGGACTTGAGAAACGTGTTATGTCAGTCGATCCAATTAGTTTAATTGCAAATTGATCCACCGCATATGCTCCAAAACGCACCCAATTGATTTCTCATATCTAAAAATACTTTGATCACCACCAATATTATCATTTACTAATCTATTTTAATTTAAAGACATTACGAATTTTATGTGGCAGAACTTGCACGTAAACATCTTAGCTGTTCGACCTTGGAATTTAAGACAAATATCGCATCGACTGAGACCAATATTTTTCTTTGAAGTTACGTTTTACAAACGCGATTGGTGTTGATCTATCGCGAATAAAATTTCCTTGGAACGGACTGAGAGAATGCAACGCTTCACGAGCAAACAGTGAAAAAAAGCTATAACCGAGCTTTGTCGCCAACAGAGCGCGACTTTCGTCGATGCCAAACAGTTTCTAAGATTGCTTACGGTATTGGATGAAAAGAGGAAAATGTTCGCGCCGCTAACCCTCGATATTGCCAACTTCCACGAGGTGAAAACTCTTTTTCGTATTATTCTTTCTTCCTCTATCTATCTGTAGAATTTCTCAACAACCTCTGTGCATCTATACCAAGATTCGTCGTCACGTGTCTTTGGGAATCGGCACTACGGAAAATGTTCCTTTTCTCTTGGGTTCTTTTCCACCTCAGCTCTCCTGTGTATCTCCCTCGCGCTACTCTCGAGCTGCGCTCAATTTTTTTCACTTCGTTCCTTTCATCTTTTGTTCATCCACGTTCAAACACTCTTTTCACCCACTTGTCGATGTAACATCGCGAAAGAGTAGAGGAGGAATTCGTTTCATAGATTTCAAAAAAATTTTATTCATGGGTGAAAATGCATTCATAAATTTTAAACAGTTTTATACGTAACGATCGCACATAGCAATTTGCCGGCTGCTTGAGCAATTTCTGCCATCACTCATGAATATTATTGGGATCTTTGAAGATGATGTGGCGCTAAAACAGAAATTGGTTCAAGGCAACTAATTTTGACAAGTAGAACGATGGCGCCATGTTTCTCGATTGAATTCAATCATTCTATTGCATAAGTTGATCACTCCAGTTTTTCGTCAACTATCAGGACGTCAAGTATGGGGGCCCTATCCTCCAAATATTTAAAACCAGATAAGTCGAACTGTATATGACAATCATAAAACATAAGACATGATTGTTCTCTTTCACCAAAAAACTGCAATCGAGCGGCAAATTTCGACACATTTGACTGAAAGCCAAACTCACCAAGTTCAGGTTTAGATAACAAAATTGGAGAATCGATTTACGTTCATAGAGAACTATTGATGTGGCTACAATAGGACACGAGGCGTTTGTTCAGCAGCTAACCAAAATTCCTGATGGTTAACCACTACAACGTGGCGGGTAAACATTACTTCGGCATGTACGAGGGGACCGATTAATCCCGAGTGCTACCACTGACACTCCCGAAACGTCGTTCACTCAAGAGCAGAGATTCACTCTATCGATGAGACACATAACAGCGTCGTATATTATGATTATGACACATGTGCGGTTAGACAAGAGTGTCATCCTTTATTGTCGCTCATTTTCCCTCTTGGATGTGCATCTCACTGAAGAGTAACGATCGCTCACCTCATTTATCACACTGTTGTACATTAACCGGATTATATGAAGTTCTCGCTATCAGGTGAAGCTTTGACAAAATTTCTCAATCATAATTCCGATCCGAAAATATTTGTATACAAACTACGATTATATATTTAATAGAATTTTTTTTGTCATACCATTCACGGCAAATAGTGGATTGATATATATGACAGCTTTTAATTTCTCTCCCCTTCATAGTTCGAAATTTATGCTCTCACTTAAGTGGCACGTAAAATATATTTACGAGCAAGTGGAAAAAAGTCTGCATTGGGTGGTCGCGTCCACTGAACTGTTTTTCTAATTCTGACTGCTTCTCTCGCGTTATTTCTCTCTCTCTCTCTCTCTCTCTCTCACTCTCATCGCCATACTGACTTCTTTGTCAGTTTTACCATCAAGCCGAAACACAATTGAATTCATTTTTAGCTGATTCGCCGCCTCAGAAGATGAACTTATTAGAAATCGACACACTTTTTATTTCTCGGAGGATTGGACTGTTAGTGGGCGATGGTGATGAAAGGTTACTTTGAGAAGAAGGTAGAGACGCTTATTAAAATTTTCCAACTCTTGAGCAAATGGAGTGCAATGAACAATAGCTCTATACATATATACATATATATGTACGATGCGTATATACATATATCTATGAGTGTATGCGTGTGTGGAAGCTCCAGTGATATAGAAATAGCAGAATGATACGAATATCTACTCTCGAATTGTCCCAGAGCGACCAGAGTCTGGAGGAAAAAAAAAAAAAAAACAGGATATAGAGAATGTGAAGAATACCGGTGCCACGAAGATGAGTCTAGAAAGAATGGAGAGTGAGGGAATAAAAGAGAAGGACGAGGGAAACGTCAGAGAGAGATCTAAAAAATGAAAGGAAACAGAATGTACGCGCAGGAGAGATGTTGTGTAGGAAAAAGGGGGACAGAAGGAAACTTTGAAACGACTGTTATTTCCTCGTTTTGGTGGATCAGCGTTTTCTGTATTTCAATTTGCTCATGCTCTTGCAACGTGTGCCAAATTATTATGCATCGTGCATCCAGACATTTCCTTCTAAATGAAAGTAAAGATAATACGTATATGCACATCGGCAATTACGCACAGGAAAAAAATGATAAATTGAAATGGTATTTTTGGTAGTGAGGGATAGATATTGCAGAAATATTGGAGCAAACCAAAATGTGCGCTCGGTCAAATTGGCGCATTGAGAGAATCCGAATTTTATCGCGTGTATTTTTGTGTATACCTTTCATCGATATAGCCTGCTGCATATAAATGTCTCAATCATAAATTTTATCGGACAGCAGTTGTACAAACGTTGTATTTCAACATTTGCTGTTCCCCTTCCCTGGGGATGAGTCTGAGCGAGTTGCCGACGTTACGAAATTGGTTTAAATTCTTTCCATTCGGGTTAGGGTTCATATATATATATATATATATAGTTGGCTGAACTATCCTCATAGTTTACAAAAAAATACGTTTACAACATCTGAGATTTCGATTCAGAAACTTCAGTATCCAGTAATACACTGGCTTCGTATTCCACATATCTACAGACAATCCAGAGACAGAACATTTTCTAATGCTGTCTGAACCTCCCAATTCTCTCTTGCGGTTGAATATAACTGGCAGGGGACGATTTCAAATTGGTCTTCAATATATTTTTCATCCCTAAGTACTTCACTCTGGAATCTTTGGAATATAGCGCACAGTACAGTCACACTTTAAGTATACTGCGTCCTACTTCCCGCAATAATTTAATTGCTTCACTAATGAAACGACCAAAAGAATAGATATAGGCATCTACAGTAGCATAATGAATGAATGGCGGGCATGAGAACGACGGAAAAAAACGGAACGATAATAGGAGGAGCGAAAAAGAACTGGACTCTTTTTACTGAATGTTTCTTCATCCGTTGGGAACCACGTTACGACTTTGTGGCTTTCCAGCTCTGACAAATCGAGCATATACACTGAATGCCGTCATTCGTTTCCTTAATCCGAGTCGTCTTCTCTTTGCCCTCAGCCCAGTTCACCATGGACACATCTGAATCCCTGCAAATACTTATCGGAATAAAGTATGCTCAGATGGAGAAAAATTATGATCTGAAACGTTAATTCCTTCAATTTGGAGTGGATATTCTGAAACTTTGAATTCATTCAACATTTGTTTTGTCTTTTATAATGATACATATATTCATTCATCTATTCCGTTCAATGAATTTTTTGACCAGCCTTTTTTCTCATAGAAAATCAATTCACCCTGTCATATATTCCGTGTTTCGCGGCTATTCTGAAGGGAACAAAATCCATTCTGGTTTCACCGACAGAACGGCAAGTGATTTTTTGTTTTTTTTTTGTTTCTTGTTTTTTTTAAGAGTGTATTCTCGGTTAGAGCTGTTTCTCACTTTTGGCATAGCCATTCGTTCGCGATATTCTTGTCAGGACATTTAGACGCAACATGAAGTATATATTGCTATGTATATAAGGCCTTGACCGGGCCAGTTGCCAAAATATACCGACGAAACTCTTGCGCTTCATCCACGTCGAATGACCAATTTCAAAATTTCATCCACTCGATGAAATGGTGAACTCTCGAGACTGTAGAGACGTCGCGTCCTCATCAGCGCCAGAGAACGTGACTAGAAAAAATAAACTTAGTACCTCCACAGCCAATAATGTCCGCAGGATACCATTCTTCTTTTTCATCTTGTGTTTGAATTAGTTTGTACATTGTGTATAATCACAAATAAGCGAGAATCTTTATAATGTATGTCCAGAATCCACTTTGTTCCTGTATAGCGTATATTGTTGAACTCAAATTTTACAAAACCGTGTTGAAGCTTGTGATGGAGATTAAGTTATTATTTCGTTAAACGTCATTCAGTATGAGGATAATTTGTTGAATCCAAATGGAATTATGATGAAAAAAATGAGTAAGAAAAACTGTAAGTATTTATATATTTATGGAATAGAGTAGCCGAAGGTGCGCACGCGACCGTGAATGTGCCAGCACGTTAAAAAACGCAGAGAGAACATTTTTTTCATACCATTTCGTTCACGTACATAGACCGTAAAAATGCAAAGTAGTATTTCATATATACATATCCATATATATTTCAGATAAAATGCCCGTTGAAACTCGTCTCTCCCCTATTTTATACACACAAATTCTTCGCTGTTCCCTTGTGCTCTTATATACTCGACCAGTATACGCCCCTTATAAGTATACGCACGGTGAATCGAACACTGGTTTTGATATTATCAACGAAACGCAATTTTCTATTTGCAACTTGCAATTTCACGTGTGCTACACACGTGCTCACATATATTCTGCCTTTTTTTTTTTTTTTTTTTCGCTACCATCACATAAACCCTTATGGCTTTCACCTACATATTCGTCTTTCTCATATAACAAAGCAAGTTTTATGACAAGCACAACGACGACAAGAAATCATGGAACAGAATGTGAAATGCGTACATCTATGTGGTACGTGTGCAAGGAAGAAATGAAATTGTACGATATCATCGACACGTGCTTATACTATCGTCACCGTCTCTCACGATTTATTCTCTGTTTTTATGTAATCTCAAATGAAAATCCGTTGGATAATCATGGTGGTATTGATGTGATTTTTGCAGAATATTTATTGCGGAAGCTATCGGGAAAAAGTGAGTTCCGATGTGCCATTAACTCTCACAACATATATTTCCAATCATTAACTACTTCATTTATTCTCATATTTGGTGTGTGAATTCAAATACTTCTTGAATTTCATAAACACTTGGTATTTGGGAATACCATCGTTTCCGGTCGTGATCTTTTGGTCGTTTTTAAGAATGGATTGAGTGAGCACAAATCTTTCTAGCATCGTATGCATGTCAATATGGACATGAATTCGTGTACACTGAATTTGCCATTCCTGCGTTACTTGGATCGATTGAAAATTTATTATCAACGAGAATTTCATGAGGAACGTAGGAAATTCCGAATGAAGCTGGTAGTATTTACACACCTAGAATATACTGTGCATTTTACTTTGGATGCTTGATAATTTTTCGCTGTCATTTCATATATAAATTCTTTCGTTATGGCCATATAGATTCATATTAAATTTGATTATTTTTATTGAAAAAATGATTATGCTTGTATTATTGCAGCATTATTGAGCTCTGTTATTGCAGGTTTTTTTTCTGGGATGTTACAACCGACTCGTTCCAGAATTTTCTTCAAATATTCAATAACTACCATTAAGGTAAATTAATACACTGAAAGATAAACGAACAATGTGTATATATATATATATATATATATATGAATATACATGTATATAAATGTATATACATATATGTTTCATTTAGTGATACTGCTGCATGTTGCGGAAGGCAATATTTGATATGTTGAGATAAATGCAATATCCATGTTTGCTCGTTAGAGAACCGTTAGTTTATGTCAAACAATCCACTATTGATTATTTATATCGTACTGAAAATGAAGTGCACTTGATATCGCGTTACGATACATATTATTCCGGAGAGTATGTAATTGATATAAATCTTCATGTGTATGAATATTTCAAACGATTACATATAGCATACAATTAATATCGACGTCATTATTACACGTACACAATGCATGAGAATTTCCATTTAGTTGAAGTTGGATTTTTCTGGAATGACGATTGGGAGATAAGGCATACGTTTTGGTGAGGTCAAATTGATGTCTGACTCAAGAATCATAACAAGCCGTTTTCATATGTGAAAATGTGAAAATCCAACATTCATGTGAAATGGACTGGATGAAATTAAACTCGATTAATAAAATGACATGTTATAAATGATTCATGAGCCCCATATGCGGGTATCGCAAAGAGACTCTTGTTGATTTATCTCATTACGATAAAGATGTCTAATGAATATTTACATTCATCTCATGCTACAGATTACTTTCAAGATAATGCCAACACTTTGTTGATCAAAGTAGAGAGTCAACAGCCAAGAGTGGTGAAGATGATCTCAAAAGTGCCGATACGATGGCTACAATTACTTTTGTATGAAGGCACACTTCACCCATACAACTCAACTATATTATCTTACAGGTTCATATTTTATATTCTCTTATGCCACTATCGATTTCGTATCAAAATGTCAAGATAAGGAAGGTCTCAGGAGACTTATTCAAGTCATCTATCGCGATATGACAGAAGAGTTTTTGCGCCACGGCCTGCGTTAACGACGTTGTTCTATGTAGAACACCCTCGTCATTCAAGCATTGAAGTATTTTCTGGAAAGTGTATTAGGATCACTGATATAAACAGACATATAGTCAGTCGGCTTATAATAGGATAGAATATACTCTTAGTTTGATTATCATGAACTATTTTGTAAAACTTTGACACAGTTTCATAAGATTGAATATATACATTCGAAAATGTATTTACGATTTCGATTCACATTTTTATCCAGTTGTGCATTTTAGAACATCGTTCATGTTGTTTATGCTCACCCATCAATTACTGTCACACTGCCTCGTTAAATTGCCTGCCAATTCGATAAAGTGAATTACCCAGTAGTGATAAAACCTGAGGTAGAAAAAAATTGAATGAAGCCGGGGATTAACTTCATTCAGCCGGGTGATTGGCACATTGACATCACTTAATGTAGCTGGGGTAAGGAGTACATACCACATAACTTCCTCTTGTTTCTTTTATATACTGAATTATATTTTTGCTTGAGGAAGGTATGTTTTTACATTCAAACGTATCTATTAATCGATTCTCTTTTAGATGAAATGCTGGCAATGGACGTCAATGAAATATGGGTGAATTAATTATCCAGTCAAATTAATATTAAAACGAGATAACTTCAATGAGCTTTATACCCTCCTGTCTATTCCTTATTTGCAAATAGTTTTAAGATTCATATAAAAATGTGTTAGATTGGATTCTTCTATATCTTCCAACAGATACTCCACGTTTAATTTACATTGTACAATGTACAAAGATGAATTACCCAATTTTGTGCACGTAAAATCGATTCTCAATGACTATTTCTGGTTTCCCGACACGAAATAGAGTTATTGAATCGGATGAAGCCGTCTTCTTTCAATTTTCCAGTTATTGAAATAACAATTGTATTGCACGTTCAGTTACGAAATATTCATATACATCCGACTTTTTTCTGTTTGTGTTTTGAGACGGCTGGAAGTACCAAAAAAAAAAAAATAATAATAAACAAATGGATGTCTTAACGCATATTGTATTAAATTCATATACTTCTATATTTCCGATGAACGAGTATTACCGAGAATGAAATAAATTCAATATACCTCAATGAGATAAAGACATACTTATTTTTTTACCTTTTTTTTCTCGACTCATAAAGGATGAGAGGCCTTGAAAAGAATGAACGAGCTATACTTTGATAACGTGTACATATATGTAGAGAGACCAGAGCCTTCGGGGTTATATATGATGACAAAAGCACGAGGGATCGTTCTATTGTTCAAAAATGTTCATAGAGAGAAATAGAGAGCAGAATGAGATGAAGATCGTGCAATCATAGTCGGCACATCCGTCCATTTCCTATATATTTCTTGCTCACATCTCTTCCATGTCTCGATATTGCAGTGCTGCATTCAATCGTTCGCAATCACTCGACTGGGTTCAATGAATACGTCATCATATTCACTTATACTTATACTGAATGTATTCAATGTAGTAATTAATTTATAACATAAATTTTACGTTTCGACTGAGTATTAGTTTTGAATGGGTGGGATTGATCAACTTGTTACATTTCTGCCTAGTTGAATTCATTTTATAATGTCATCAATGAAGTATTCATGCATAACTCAAAGAAATTGACAATTCTGAACAAACTTATGAATGAATAACAGAACATGATCACTTCGAAACTGCTTGGGAGCGAGTCATATAGGAGAATATCATAAGCGCATACTCATGTGAGAACGAACAAATCGACGAAGCGCCGAATGGGGTAAGCAATAAGAGGTACAGGTTGAGCAAGAAGAAATAGAATAGAAGAGAGTAGGTAGGAGAATAAAACACAATTCGCATTATATGGCAAAAGAGAGAAACTGAATCTGAAATTCCATATCATAACCGACTTGGTGGGTATTTGATATAACTTTCATGCTGGTGCAACGCGTTCGCCGTATTTGTGTGTTTATGCAATTCCATACTTTCATCTGTACACCTATGCATTCTATCACACTCTTCCTCATAGGAGAGGAAGATTTTCTCTGTTGACACAGTGAAATATTTTGCAAGTTCGATTCGTTCATGGCCCATAATGTTGTCAATAATAACTGGCAAGTGGTGAAAAATACTACAGATATACTAATTATGAATTGAATGAAAGGGCACACCCGATAATGATTTTCATCAAGTATTCCGTTACTGTACCGCATGCGGTAGGTATTGGTGAACGTTTTCCATTGTCCTTGTGCAGAATTACCTCCCCTTGTTATATACCCTCTCGCACCTGTCATCCCTCTCGACCACGGGATGCCGACGCGAATTTTTCATGTTGTACCGTTCCGTGCCCCGCATGCCGTCACCGTTTGCAGTGGGTCGTTGTTTATAGCTTCTGACAGCAGCACTCACACTCTCTTGCATCAGTCCCAACTCGGCACTCACGACGGCTTGTCCTGGGCGCTCGCATTTTTCATCCCTCGCTTATCCACGTTATATGTCTTTTTTGCCTGACACTTTACTTCGCTCCTCTTTTTTCCTCGTAATTTATATATATTACTCCAACTACACTCTCACAGTTTGCACACCTACTCAACGTTGGATGGCAACCCCTCGTTTCTATCTAATAGATGCGATCCTACAATCATCGTTTTATGTTCGTTATCATTTCTGCTAATAAGAATTCATTATTATCACTCTTCCATCTATTCACCATTGAGTCCAAAACATCTTGAAGTGTACGAGGAACATATACATAGGAGGATATTGCAGCTTCTATTTCCATAGATACGAGGCACAATGAAAGTTGAGACGAATTAACCAGGCAATTGTATTTCTTTCGTCTGTTTCCGCTTCACTATTTTGTTCTCTCATTCTGTTTCGCCCTTGTTCTTGGAGCTCTGCACAAAGTCTACTCGAAATTAAACTATTCAAATAGAGTTTAACTGCTGATTTTCCCCAAAAACGAAGCCATACATTTCTCTCGTTACGCTTTCTCTTTGCCTCAGTGACTTTCTCGCCAACGAAACTCACTTACGAATAATGTTTTAATTCATTCACTTCAACAATACCTTTCAGTGTTTTTAAACTTTGGATTGTCGTTTATTCTCGACAAATCACCTATGCATGTTCTGCTTTTATAATTGTACAGAATTGGCTAACTTGGATTAAAATTGTGACAGAGCTTTACCAAAAAGGTACATTAACATTTTGAAAACAATGTGAAAACTGAAAATGTTTTGGAGCACCTATACACTATGGTAACCGCAAGTTATCGTGTAATACTCAATTAGATGTATATTCAATGAAAAAAATTATGTTGTTGCAAATCTATTTCTTCCCAATGTAAAAACTACAAAAACTGCCTCCCTTCTGAGTGATTGACCGAAAATCTCTCTCAAAGGATTGCAATGCTACCGGAGTACAGAGGGTAATTGAAATTTCTTCATAATTTCATAGCTAAAAGCTTGAACAACCTTTTTCATATTCATTTATTTCCCTGCAGCATATTTTTTATGGTATATCATAATTGTTATCTCCCTCATTTATTGTTATTTCCTCATCTTATAAACGAGGTAGTACCAGCAAGATCTCAGTGTCATAGATCCAAAACGACTTACAAATGGGAAGTTGCAACACAGCTGAATAATCGAATTCAACGTGTTGGCTCAGCTCCCAAAGATATCTTGTGCCGGCGCCAGCGCATATTTTTTTCCTCCATTTCACTTCTCTTACATGCCAACGCAGGCTCTATACAGCTGACTTTTTACTTCTCCTCTGCATTGTGTGTTGAATTTCAGAGTCTAACTACCTGTGATACCGATAAGCGACCATTTAATGTACCTCGAAAATCATCGTAAAATCTTTATAACTCACTGATGAATCAGCAAATAGATTTATCGTACTTTTTATTCGTACGTTCATAACAGAGACGCATTCAACAATTCACAATGACACGATGTATATATATATATATATACTATTTCATCCAAATTCTCATTTCATTGAACCTTTTTCATTGTATATTTGCACAAACATGTTTATATTTTAGCGATTATGCATGTAAACGTATATAAACTTGCTTCATATCGTTTGCATTTACGATTGTAAAATACACAGAAGATCACAGAATTCTTTTCGTTGCATTTTGTGCAATGCTATACCCTTGTGCGGGGCATACGGGTATTACAGTGTGAAAAAAAGAAAAAAATTTAAACGTGTCTCAACAGTTGTGGCTTTGTGAAAAAAAAAATGAATCTATACAAAGGGCTAAAACAAGGAAAAACGAGTTGAGTTCGAGAGAAGCAAAATAAACGAAGTACGGAAAGTGGCAGACCGTGGTGGTGATGGTGGTGATAGTAGTAGTGGTTTAGGTAGTGGAGAGTTGTATACGCGTGCGCTGTGGTTTGTGGTGGTTGGGAATTCTGCAAAAGAAATGCGGAGCGAAGCGTGGGCACAAAATTTATGTCAGTTTTTATCTCACACGCCGTTTTAGCCCCGTCATTTTCTCTTGGAAGACTAGAAACGATGGTATGAGTGGGGGATGACCGTACTTCGTGCATTTGATATATATAACGAGAATGTTTTGAACCTCTTTCCTACTTCACGGTTGGGATTAAAAAAACGGAACGGGTCGCCAACATGTAATCAGCTTATACTAAGTCACATTTATTTTCCACCAAAGTCTGCACGTTCAGATTGATGTTGTCCACTGATGTATACACATTCACAAATCATGAACGAAGCTGTTACATTCTCGGAGGATTCAAACATTTTTTACTATTCAAAGATCAATACTCGAGTTTATAGTTCAAACACTTCTTCCATGTCGCAATAAACGAACCTCAAAATTTTGAGAATTAAACAACGCTTCAAGTTCCTTCTATGTTTTATGAGTAATAAAAAAAAAAAAAAAAAAGAACAGTTGAAGGATTGAAACTGGTGTATATGAGGACATAACAATACAATAACAACTGTGATTGGCAAAACCACGAAAATCAAATACTTGACATTATTCGTTCGCAGGGAGTTGGTTTTCCGCTTACAACTATGCAACAATACGGTAGATTTATATATCCAGGCCGTGTGTTCATACTCGTGTTTTGTGACTTTGCAGGGCTGAATCAGTTAACTAGTTTGTCACCATATTCCAACCGAAGCTTCACAATACCCTTTTTACTCTCATTCAAATAATTGAAGCATTATATTCACTGTCACATAATCATTGGTTCATATAGGAGGCCGTACATACATATCAATGAATAATCATTGACGGTGTAGAGAATTGCGTGTTACCTCACGAGCATTTCCAGCAATTATTCAATGATTCCTACATTTTATTTGGTCACGTTCGCGGTACGCTCCATCGACACAAAATAGTTGGAACGAAAATGACTGCAGCATATATACCAAAATGAGCATGTCGAAACCTGGTCGAGAGTCGGTGTTATGCATGTAGAATGAACTCATATATGTATTTTCTTTTACGCACGTCACATATAAATTACATCGGGAATAGATGCGAGAGCTTGGATTGAGTCAATAATACTATTTGGGATAAAAATACCGAATAGACAGTGGAATGAAAACGAGGATGAGAAGAGAATAGATAAATACTAACCGTATGGTACAATCTAGAGACGAAGCATTGAATAAAAATAATTTAGATACAGGAAACGTCACAATATATGAGTAGAGTATGGAACATTTATTTACAATACGGTATCATCAGTTTCTTCTGGTTTAATATTCTGCTCATGGCCACTGCTCTCCTTATTTCTACTCATACATGTGCAACTGTGATTTTTTTCTGTTAGTGATTTTGCACATCTAATGATATTTGTTATCTTAAAAACTCTTTTTTCGAATCACCCGCCGATACGCCTACAAGATTGAACTTGTTAAACAAAATAATTATACACTGTTGACTTTTTTTTTTCTCTACCACTCTGTCTGCATCCAGTCGCGGTCTTGAGTCAGGAACTAATTAGCGTGCAATATGGCGATGTTCCAACTTCAAATGCCGCAGACGGATTAAGAACATGGAAACTTTCGAGTCGAGGCAAGGGACTGTGAAAATTATATGGAAATGTATACAACTTCCGTAACTTCGAAATATGACAAGAGAAAGGTAGGACTAAATGAAATTGTAGAGCTTTCATATATTCTATGAACTGAAAACAACGTATCGAATAAAAATTAGTAGGAAAAAAAAAAAACTATCATTATTATTTTGCGCAACCGTATTGTATGCAATTGAGCACAAGCCGTGACCGGAATTCTCCGTGGCAGATTTGTTGTTCGTTCCAATTAGCTCCGGGACTCGCTCCTAGAGTCCTCAATCAATTTCGCGGAACACTAGGTCACAGATGCCGCCAATTACGTTCTGCCAATGGCGCGCCATCTTTTTTCACTCGTTTTCTCTCTCATTCTCCCTCTTCAATCTCTCTTTCTCTCTCATACCTTATACGGTTTTTTCCTCATAGCTAAGCACACAATTCACCCTCGTGTATGAAAGGATAGCTTATATAGTTCACCATCCACTTTTCGCACAAACTACTGTGCCTGAGTCCATCGGCTACGCCATAAACCACTACGAATATACTTTTCAGTTGAATCGCGCCAACCAATATTCTTCCGATAGTATATGATTGGGTAATTGAGATAAAACAATAAGCATTCAAAGTAATTTATAGAATTCTAGAATGGCGTCGATGAGCAAATTAACCTTGATAGAAATTATTTGAGATGGTGAGAGAAGCACATAAGATATGTAAATCCATCATTTTGCTGAATATTTTATTAAAGTATACTCAACTTCAAAATTGATTCGAAAATGCGATGAGTGCAATCATTCTTGGATGCAACATTTATATAACGCGATCAAATAAGGGCATGAGTTTGAGCTTAGATCCAAAAAACATAAACACAATACGCAATTCAACAAAATATTTTACAGGAATTCGAAGAATAATGTCAGAAAGATTTCCAGCAATAAAATTCTCTGTAAAAATATCTCGAATGGATACGAGAGAATAACTGGAATTTCTTTCGTACTACCTGAAGGTGGCGCATCTCGTTAATCAGAAAAAATGAGATTTCAGGAGTGCGACCAGATTTAAGCGCGACAACATTTTAGTTATGCTCTGAATAAACACTTTCTGATAAAAAGTTCCTATTCGGTTCGACGTCACCATCTGACTATATGTTTCATTGAAATCTATGATGAGTATTACAGAAAATACGATATAATCATTTCTCGACATATAGTTTTCAATAAAATTGCATTGAAATTCACCAGGAATGTATTTGCATGAAATTGATCGTCACATTTTTGATGTTTCACCTGTGTATTTCTGCGTATAAAAAGAGCTTGAAGTATGAGCGCTGTTTCCTCTCGATAAAAGTTGATATCTGAACATATGTCAATGTATTCAACTTTACTCATTTCAATGAGAAATGCAGGGGATTTGCTCAATCGTACAGAATTCATTCGCCTATGGGGAATTTCTCGTTGTGATTGTCCCTATATTGTTATTAACCTTCTTGGATACATTACAGCTGTAGCTTATAAAGTAATGGGATGGATCTATGCTGAGAGGATACGCCAAATATATAAATCGAAATATACATAAAACGAAATGAGACGAAATGAAAGGTTTTTGTTGAGTCAATAGAGTATGAAAGTATATCATGAAAATGTATATAGCATATCATTATGATAGCAATGCACTTCATTGATTCATTTCATGTTTGCTGACTTGAGTGCATTATTGCAGTTCTGTCATTTGTTTTTTGCAGATTGTGGCGGTTCATCATATCCAATGCATCCGGCACACAAAAGTTCTGACAGATCAATACACCATACGAATTTACGGTCCAAGAATCAGATGACAGGGAATGGAAGAACAAATATAAATGATGTGCAATAGTTGCTCCATCTGTCAATTACATTATTGCATCATGCAGTTACAATACTATATACATACGGCAACAATTATAAAAATTGAATGGATGGAAGTAATGGATTAATTTGGGTGATGATATACCAGAATCATGAATTGTACGTCAATTTTATTCTATCGTTTTTTCCGCACCACCGAATTCCACCACATGAAGTACGGACAGAAGTTGTAAAATATTTTATATGACAATGCAGTTCAATAAATAATTTCATGAGATGAATTATACCTCTCTTTCAACATCATTTTCTCTCCAAAACCACACCGCATTGTTTTTATTATGATTAACAAAGGAAATAAATTGGTGATATTTTGACGAAATAAAATATATATGACTACAACAAAATATGAACCATATGCAATTTATCTAAGGCGTTTCCGCTCATGTGACACATAATTTGGGCCAATTAATCCGTGATATATAATGTAGCATGAAGAGAGAAAAAAATATTGTATTGAGTACAATTAATCAAGAAACCACACTCCTGCTATGCCATACCACATCAATACGTATAAGTATATTATTTCATCGTATCGTACATTTTAACTACGTGCTCACCCTACATGTGAAGGCTCTTATTAATTTCCTTATCCATTGCGAAAGTTTAAATGCACAACACTGTGTATTGTTAATATTACCGAGACTTCACTAAGTCTCACTAGACTGCCAATTGCAAGTTGACATTGTTAATAATCCAGTGGTTGGAAATATTATTCGATGAGGCTCTATCGATAGGACTCTCGAAACTCACAGGATAGATGATGTAGTTTTTATTTAGCTTCCCATGTGCTACTTGGAAAATATAAAATCATTTATACTTTGCTTTGCTCCAAAGCAATGAAACTATTTTCCATTTATACATTATATAAGTCACAGTGTCAAAATACGGGGGAGAACATGCCATCGGATACATACAGAGAGTATCCATTAATTCTACCGTAAATTTCAATGTTGCACCCTGATCACGCGTCCAACCCAATTCTGTTGCAATTTCTAACTATTCATCTAGCCGCCGCTGGAAAAAATGAAATGGAATAAGAGTAAGCGGCGCTATGTGTTTGCCGACGATGCGCATCGTGCAAGGCGAACACGGTTGAAGGAATATACTCGTCGTCGTTTTTGATAGTTGAATAAAATGGTAGGTGGTTGGCTATGTGTTCGCCCGCTATTAAATATGCCTCGGAAAATTGGATTTGAAATTCTTATTTTTCCACAGCGTGTTTCCAAGCGATGCCTAGCAAGTTTCATCTTCCATCCCGCTCCTTCTCGTCCTCTCACTCTCTCTTTCGCTTTTCCTCTTCATACCTCTCACATCTACGACCTACATCTATCCCTATTTCACTCACAGTACTTGAGTCACGGTGTCTCTTTTCCTCGGTATTTCCACCAACGCTTTTTCCAACACCGCGCCCCATTCTGACTGCTTTTTTTCCCACCCCATTCTTTTACTTGAGTGTGCACATTATTCTTCCTCATTCTTCAGAGGTTTTTTGTTTTTTTTCTCTGGCATTCCACCGCAAGGCTAAATACTGTACTGACACTGTTGTTCAGTCTAAGTTTCAGACATATGAATATACATATGATATACGGACTAATCACAGTTAGAATCAAAAGTTCCTAATTTTCAACGTTATACATATACATGAAATGTTAAGGCGTCATACTATGAAGGTGAACGAACACGCACGTGCAATGACGGGATAGGAAAAGCAAGGTATATATAAGAGAAAATATAAAGCACTACGTGCGCTACATGACTACTCAAAAGAAGAGCGTACGTATATGGTTCAAGCAGTATAGGATGAAGAAGAGCAAGAATGAGAAAAAAAAGTAAGTAGTGTGGAAAAATATAGGTGAGGTTGGAAACAACGTGATAGAAGAAAAAAACGTGAGGGTGAACTGGGACGTTTTGTGCATGTAATGGAATTCCCTCCGGCAACACAGGAGTACACTGCACTCGTTTCGGAAGCTCTCGAAACAGCATGCTTCAAGATAAGGATGAGCGCTTACACTCGAGATTTACCGTGCGACTCGCATGCCTTGACGTTCGAAAATTTTCTTTTACATTATTTTTCTCACTAACGCGCTCCCGTGTTACTTCAATTGATCGAATATTAAATTCATTAACGTCAATTCGAATATCAATATGTGTAATGCATACTAACAATTCACATATACAGCAGATATTCTGAAACACACATGACATTGGAGATTTAATGCAATGATAATTATTGTCATGGGCTTGATTCCATTCAATATAAGATGACTATCAATAAAAATTCAATCTATCAAAGAGAAATGTCCACTGTTAGCTCGTTAATATATTAATGAGCGGAACGGAGCATAGCTGTATTGTTGAAAAGCAAAATCGTTGTGTTATATACGCACATCCACACCAACTCGTGGGCAAATTCTCGCAATACCGTGTCACCCGGTATATAATCCTCTCGTCCTCAATCCCCTTTCCCATCCACCTCTCTTGATAACTTTACGAGTTAATCTGACGTATGAACGTTCCCTCCGGCGGCCGTTAGACAGCGATTTCAACGAAAATTGGAGCTCTAACCACGCGCGCGGTGCATAGGTTGAATTTTCCATGACCTATTTAGAAAGGCAGTGCTTTTGCTTCAAACTGCGTGCGAATTCTTCTTCAATGCCAGAGTAGGGAAAAAAAAACTTTGAAGAGATTGTGCAGTTATGTGAAAAAAAGCCATTATAATACTCGAATTCGATAAAAAAATTCTTCGTTAAACAAAAGAGAACAGTTTGATGATAAAATCGTGGTTTATTGTCACCGCAATCAATATAACAACTTTGATTGACATCCGGCAATTGGCAAAAAACATTTTCAATAGTTATCAATCAAATGCATCATGAGCCTTATTGCTTTTAATAAAATTCAGAGTTTTAAGAAAATCTAATATTCTTTCGAAATTAATAGACACTGCAGGATTGATGATATTAATTGAATATTTGATCAGTTTGTTCACAATGAAATTGTGGTGGCGATGCTGCCGAACTTCATGGACCAAAGACTGGATAGATTTGTTGGATTTTTATTTAAATAAAAATGTCGAAAATAGCGCGATATCCAAACTACGCAGATTACCAAGTTTCACATAGCTTATCAGGTTTTTTTATGTAGCGCTGACTTTTGGACCGCACAACCCGATAATTGGTCCCACTCGAAAGCTAGTTCCACCGCAATTTCCAACCACAGGCACAAGCCACAGATACCTTTATATAATTGAAGAACCTTGGCCTTTGAATTTTTTTTTTCTTCATTTTCTCATATACTAGTGCCATTTCTCGTGGTTCAATGGTTCTTGTGGCTGAAGAGGTATAATGTATTGGTCGCACTCTCTCGCGTACAATACCAATTGTGGTCGTCGACATGGCCTCCGTATCGTCGAATGTTTTGCACTCAAATTAAAATAGCTATAGCATGAGGAGAATCGTTTCCAAATAACATCACAAAGATTTCTAATCATGCATATGTGGCCGCTCACATAACAATTCTTTTTTCAATTACAACATAATCTTCACTATTGTATAAAGTATACAGACCGATTTAGATACTTCCTCAACATGATGGTTAGGATAGATTCCTTTTTTCCCGAATTCGACGATTGTATATTCTACTCAAAAACTGTGTACTGGAAAACTCATTGATTCTGTTGGGTTATATATCAATAAGATGAATTTAAGTGGTAACAGAACACAAAAAAAAAGAATGAAAAAGTGAGGAGAGGAAGGTAAAAGTTGTGTTTGCATTCAGTGTGTTCTGCAGAATTCTCCTTACAAAGTTATACCGCAGAGTTTCGCATCGTAAAAGAGTCAAAAGTTGAATCGCGACGAGAGTCGAATGAATTCCACGTGGGTTACTGGCCCAACTTTTCAGTATATATATTCAACACAACGAAAAGAATCGGATTTCCGTTTATAGAATGACTCCCACGAGATTAAAGAGTATATATATATATATATACATATACAACTCGCGGATATATGAGCACACAGTTATATATATATAGATAAAATAATATGCATCATACACGTGCATTCTCAAACGGATAGCTTCATATTTTCTATATCTCTATTTCCACCTTCACCTTACATTGAGCCTTCAAAATCTACAGGTATATGTATATATATACATCGAAGAGGACTGTACAAAGCCCTGGAGGCGCCCTTTCGCGAAACCGACGCTGTATTTACGAGCTCGATGTGCGAGTTTAATTAATAACAGCTCGTAACAAGCTTCCCCGAACTTGGAGCCGGCTTTTCCCTTCTGCACTCCTTCCACTGTTTCATGCTTTTGTTACTGCGAAGTTATGCAAATTGGTAGAAGGTAGTAGGTTGGGTTTCCCTCCTACACCCCTGCATATATACCTACAGATATAGACCTATGAAACAAAGTTATCTTATCACGACCCGCTAATTGCTTAGACAAGTTCATCACCTATGAACATTCAATGTGTTGCTATAACTTTCATCAATTATTATAATCACATTCGTGCCCTCATACACAGTTGTGTGCCTCTTTGTCGTTCCGATTGTGATGGTATGGTAGAAATAACACAAAGAAAAAAAGATGATACGCAGTAGGTTCTATTAATATATATAATTTTTTTACCGCACGCTACCAAATGAATTATATTGCACGATGGAAACTATGTCGTGAATAATCCCAGTAGCTCTCATCTTATCCGTATAGGTATATCAAATGATAATATTCTCTTTTCACTTTTTATTTTCATTTTTTTTTGCTTTCTTTTTTTTCACCACTTTAATTCATTCGATGTCCAAAGGCAACCATTTGCAGATGGTGCCTCGCGCGTTATATGCAAAGAATGAGAGCGGAGCTCCGCGACACTTCCTATAAATTAACAGTAGAACTTCTTAATAGCGCTCGGCTTGATAACTTGGACGACTTATAATGACTTTGGTTAAACATTGTCCGGGAAGACTTTAGAATGGGATTCATTTTGTGGAATTGGCGCAAAATGAAAAAGGGAAAGTTTTCCATCGTTTCTGCCGATTGTCATGGCATATTCTTGGACGCACCAGAAATGACACTAGCAGTACGTATATAGAGGAGTTGGTAGATCCATTATCTTCGAGGAGCAACTTTGGAACGAACTCGCATTGACGACGAGTATATCTTAGAGGTATATAGACGAGGGTGAGCAGTGATAGGACTGATTGAAAAAAAAAAAAAAAAAAAAAGAAAAGGAGGTCGACTATATTCGAAATGAATGCGTTAACTGAACGATTCGAGATGGAAGAAAAGTTTAAATGGAAAATTCATTGTTTGTCTTTTTTTTTCCTTATTTTTATTTGCGCACCCCTCGAGTTGGCTATCATGCACCGAGTGCGTGATTGACGGTGAATGAAATGAGCTATATACAGTTAATTTTTAAAGTTTCACAAGCAATATGCCCGAATTGAGTTTCACAGCAATTGCTTTAACATTTACAAAGAATTTTTGTAACTTTTATTCGAACAATCTTTTTCTTCTCTCAGCAATTTAACTCGACTTCACCTCTACCTCATTCTAGTCCCCCTCCAACGTTTATTCTGGGCGGCGTGCCGATCCCTCGTGGCTCTTTTCCCATAATGTAATGCCGAAAAGTTATTCGCCTAAAACTCGTTAAATTTGAAATGCCCATGGTATTTTCAAGTGTATTTGAATTTTCATTCGGGGTCACATATAACGATGATGGCAACGTATATAAGTTACCTAAAATCCAGATATTTGCCACACAGTTCATTTGAGCCGTATGTACAGTGTTTGATGCAAATGACAACATGTTACGATGGATATATTGATGTGCATTCCTTCTGACGCATAAAATGATGTAATTTTACACATTCACATTTCTGTTCCTCTCTGTACAAAACAGATTGTTCAATATTTTTTTATATTTTTCAAAAAAAGATTAAATATGATCACGTGATATAATCTGCATTGACTGGTGAAGCGTAAACATCGTGGGAGTCTATACAATGGAGACTGCTTATATGTATTTTTCGAATAATTTTTGCTCGCTGATGTTCACACTTTTTCGTGTACAACTTTTATCCATATTATATTTTTCTGTGTAAACGAATTGTATATTGGTTCATTCGCATAAACAAGTGATCATTTTTATAGTGACCTGTTTGTCTCGGAGGTGACAGCAGTCAACGCCCGACTAACACTTAACTAGAATTACTGAGTGGTTATTGGTTCATTGATTTTTTCATCCCCCATGGTCGGCCTTTGAACCTCCACATTGAAGCTCATCGATACGTAATAAATTCGTTTCAAGCCGGTGTAAAAACCGTCAGGTGATTTGCGACTGCGCGGAGACCTCTCGACATTCGCTCGCGCGTACCAACATATATTATATATATGTATTCATTACACACATAAATATTCATATGTGTGTGAATAGAAGAAGGGGTGTCTCAACTCCAGGATATAGAAAATGTCAGACGTGCCAAGTTGAATTATAACCACACGAAATTCCAGAGTCACGAGCATCGCACGCTGATCTGCCTTATAGGGGTGTCACCAACGACAGTCGCCGAATCCTGATTCTATCCAACTACGACTACGTCCATCTTAAGAATTTTTGATGCATAATTTGGATACGAAACAGGGGGGACTCATTCAACCACGAGAAAACCTTCTGGGAATCTTAATCTATCTTTGGGTACCTATTAACATGGCATTTTTTTTGTCAAGAAAAAAGTGTATGTGGAGAGTAGAATGAGAGGATAAGACGTGATATAAACAAATGTGTTTGAAACATTATTTGGAGTTGTATCGCCAAACTGCAACGTTCTCCAGAAGAAAAATAAATAAAGAAAACTTTCATTACTCCACTACGAAAATCAAGAAAGAGAATAAATTTTTTTCACTATTTCGTCTCGCATAAACGTACTGAGAAGCGATTAACCGACAATGAAATTCAGTGGCTTGTGTATTACGTTGGCTGTAGAAGCGTGGATGATTCAAGCCGACGGTGGGGTCACGATTGGTTTCCGGGGCTGAGCACCTCCGTCGGAAATCACGTCAGCTCGGTGCAAGCACGTCAGTCGCCATATCCTGCCTGTGTATATCCTAGCCATATCTCCGTGTCGAACCGTGTGCTGAACGACAGCATTCCAGAAAATTTAAGATACAAATTCGACCAATTTGCGTGATACCTTTGTGAATAATTCCGAAACGAGACAATTTACCATAAAATTGTAAAATTAGGATAATGAGTCTTTTATATTTTTTCCTGGATAGTCTCAGGTCAATTGGAATTCTGTAGACTAACAAATGCGACGAGAGACAACGAAACAGCTACAAGACGAGATATTCCGCTATGGTGTTTGTGGTCTCGAAGACGAATGGATTCAGTTTTCTCCACTGTTGGTTCATCCAAGTTCCTCGGCGTGCCTGAAGATTGATACTTTGTTTCTCACAGCCTGTTAAATTTCTTCTACTCAGCATAGCTGCTCAGTTTGAGATCTTTACCCGCGCTACTAAGTTGACTGTGGTAGTAGAACCGCAGCGAGTCACTCACTTCAATAACTTTAAAAAAAACGATATGCACCAAAACGAACAACTTTCGCTACTTATGATGGGATATTGTTTCAAGTTTTATTGGAAGTTTCACACCGAGAGACGTACAGAGTTGAAATGGAAATAATCTCACCAACAAAAATATACTAGGTAGTAGTTTCTCGTTGCAAATTCTGTTAGTTGTATTTTCAATCTCCTCCGCGTCGTCCTGAGAGTCAACTTGCAACGAGATTCCTGGGGATTACTGATGCAAAAGGGGGTGGAGGGCGTTGGGATCGCTTCAATGTCTGCCAGAGTTAAGTGGGTACAAGAGCACTAATAGCGAATTACCCTTGATGAAGCTCAGATTCGAGCGAAAGCTAAAAGAACGGGATAGAGACAGGAAGATATGGTAGTTGTAAGCACTCACGTCATTTCCTACAGGAGTTCAACTATGCTGAATGTGGTATACGATATAACCTAGAGCATGACAAAAGCTACATCACTCTGTGAATTGCTAGAATGATAATAATTTTCTTATTTTGAAAAATATGCTTCAAGTCTATTCTAGGTATTTGATGTTGGTTTTGGATTCGTAAACAAATGAACAATATCATTATGAATACTCGGAGTCTAAAGTGATTCGGTACAATATATATGTATATGAATGAATAAGTTTTCGGATGTAACAAGGCTTTGAACGAATTGACGAAACGAATCAGCGCTAGTTCAATGCCTTCCCCCTTCTCGAGAAAACAATGTTTGGGGTGACGTGATCGTATTGATTTCTTGCCTTCCCGGTTGGCCAGACACAGGATTGTGCAATATATAATATATGTTTTACACGTTATAATCATAGTCGACGCTGCGAATTTTCGTGAATGAAAAGATCTAAATGCAATAGAATTCCATAAAATATGGGACTTTGATCGAGTCTGCTGTATAGCAAATGATGCGCGTCACAGACATGGGTACCACATTCCATAGGCAAGTTATATATTTTCACCCTGTATTGTTATCTGTTCAGATGCAATTCTTCATTAAAATTTTGCTACCGAATTCTTGAATTTTGGCACTCGATTCAATAAGCGCATGCATTAAGCTGCGCTTAATGATGGATTGAAATGTGAATTATGCAGATCCGTAATGTAATAACTTTTATCACAATTCATAAAAGTGTTTTATTTCACACAGAATATCAGAGTAATGGTGGATTTAAACAGTTCAAATAATAATATCCATATTTAGAATAGTCATACGGGATAGTTGCACAAACTACTTGTAATCTTATCGAGGTGTATTGTACAAGTAACTATACTGTTCTGTTAGCTTTCTCGAGTCCCGAGAAGTTCTTTGAACCATTAAAATAAATAGCAATTGGGGCCATTTCCAATAACATCATTATTATGAATGCTGAACTCAAAGCTCGTGTAACGACACATGCGGTTCTGAAGACACCACTCCTATTATTATTAGAGATATTCAAAAGTCTAACAGTGATATAATCTACTACAAAGTTTTGATTATTAAGTATATCTATGCTATATGACATTGAAGAACTCATATTTATACGAGCAAAGCTTCGTACTTATCGGAGCAAATTTTTTTGCCGTAAGTATATCTGTATTGCTCATGTACTCAGAAGTTTTTTTTATCCATTCATTTTTTCGGCTTATATGAGCCTCGTCAATGAATTTTTGTGATCCAACATAGCTAATCAATAAATGTATAAGTCAAACATTCAAGTATTCTTCCTCATATATTGAAATGACAAAACTTTATTTGAAAAATGGGTTACAAATGTTATTAGAGTTGTAGATAGAGGGATACTTGACTTGAAGAAGTTATACAGTACTATATACATTTGGGTGGATAGTAAGCTCTATGTCGAGATGGTTCCGACCTGTAAACCGCAACGCCGTTGCACGACACGCTTGGTGGGCAACATTGTTAGTCGCAAACGGTTCAAACTAGTTTATAATACTAGTAGTGAGACGATGGTGAGGCAAATATATTTGAAAGAGAGTGAGCAAAGAAACAAGAGTAGGAGGGTGTGGCTGTAGGGATGTGGTTAGGGGTGAGACAGCGTAAAGGTGCGGCTATATGCATGTATGTATAAGACAATGATAAAGACAGAGTATAAGAGTGCGAAAAATGGGAAGAGAGAAGCAAGCAGTGAGACAGTAGTGGAGTGTGCACGGTTCTGTGCTTGTAAGCTCTGACTATGAATAATGAAGTCGGGGAGTCCTGCCGGCAGAACGAGAACATGAGGCAGAATCATAGAGAAAGGAGACAAGAGAAAGGAAAATGAGGCCAAGGCGAGCAGGGGGACACTGGCAGAATGTGCTGGAATGAGAAAATGTTGGGTATATGGTATCGTTACATAGCATGATAGTCGTGCTCAAAATTCTTTGCTCTTCTTGTCTGTTGGATGATCAAAGAATGCGGCTGGGTATTGTTGCTGTATTCACTATATACACTTTGATGATATGAGGACATTTGCGTGAAATTTGACAAGTTGGCAGTAATGAAGAATTCACCTGCTTTCGTTTCATACAAACATTTCTTCCCCTTCAATTTCAGGAAGAATTATCATTACACACTAACGAGGAATTGGCGAGCAGCAGAGTGGCATACAAATGGTGTTAGCTTATATGTATCATGTATATTACGTGGTATTAAAATGACTTACTGAAAAGTATAGAAATTAAAATATTTATATTGGACTCGGGTATTTCATATACCGGAAAACAAAATTAATGGATAAAAGTATACAGAACGAGTGAAAAAAGTCGACGAAGCAGAAAAATTCTTTGAAAATCTCCGTTATTTTAGTGGTTTATAGTCATGTCGAGAGTCGGCGCAATAAAATTCTGCGTTAAGCTAACCGAACATCCTCCGCTGTGTCCGCGTGTGCCAAACTTGTGGATGTCAGTAGTGGGCCTCCTTATTCTACCCATTTTCACGCCCTCTTATTCTCTTTCGCACTCTCGCGTTCTCACTCAACGTCTTTGAGTAGAATCGTTCGTTCAACGTCAGCCCGTGCGCCACCCTCGGTGAATAATCATTCCTCGGAGTAACGAAGAAACGAGTCGTAACCGCCCATACTTCGCGCCTAACCTGAGCGCTGCCCATCTTCTACCCCCTGTTGTACCTTCAGGGAAGGGTGCGATTCCGTCGAGAAAGTTACGACTCCACTCTCTTTACTCTAACTTTACCCCCTCATACTCCCCATTCACCCTCATTGCACAGCGCACACATCTTTCATTCTTTCTATCGCTCTTTCGTTTTCTTCCTATTTCGCTTCATCTCCCCTCCAACCATACATACCATCGTGTTTTTATTTACGAGCCACGTGTACAGCAATAAATTCGCGAGATCCCCGCAGTCGAGTCTTATTCTCCTATTTCCTATCTCTATATCACATAAAAAATTTTTTGCGAACAATTTGTTAACGAAGGCCATTATCGGAGTAGCAATCTCAGTCTTACTTACAATCACGTGACTAGAACAAAGAAGTCGTAATTACTGAAAATTCCAATTCCACTATCTGAAGGTAGTATAATTTTTCGCTCTTTACCTTCATTTCATTTACGAATCGTTGAGATATGACTTGGAAAGAAGAAACCAATAAGCAATCGGGCAAAACAAGTAAAGGTACATCAGATGACACTCCCATTTTGATTAATTTTTAATGAAATAGTATTTGTAAATGCCTGAAAGGCGTTTACAGTAGCTGATATGCTCACCAATGTACAGTTCAATATACTATTAATGTGCCATCTCTCAATTAAATCAATACTCTCTACAGGAAGACCCTCTGTGAAGATTTTCTCCATTTGGCGAACATCTGGTTCATTCACTCTCATAATATCATTCGTCGTAGCTACCAGAAGATTTCTACAGATAGTTCACAAATGTCACGTGGTGCTTATATCAATTTCACATATCCATTCAAGACCAAATTCAAACAGGAAGAAAATAAGGTTTTCATAAAAATTTCGCCTTTAGTTACGACACAATCGTAAAGATATCAGTTTAGACAATCTGTTCTTTTCTCTTTGTAAAATTTTTCCCATGCCTTCTATTTTATAATAGGATATGTGTCCGAACTTTCATTGAAATCAGCACAGAAGATCCGATCGTTTACTATTCTCTATCCAAACTGCTTTTACAAATTCTCCATCGTCCATATGCACAGAGACACACATTTTTAATTACTTTTTATCTTCCTAAATGTCATGAATATTTCTTGAAGCCACATCGTTATGTGTACTGCTAAGCCTAATATTATACCTCTCAGTCTGTTGAATCAAAGCCATTATTGAACTTCCCTTGACATATATGGTTATGTACATAACTCTATGTATTTACATATCTACCACCATGAACATTATTCGCGCCGTCGTTGAATAATTCCTCGTGTCCTGTATATCCTGACGAGAGCAATTAAGCGGCGCGTTAATGCCATCACCGCACTATGGCATTATAAACTAACCTGCCATCCATTCTCACTCGTAATTTTCTTCAACTCATGCATTCACCATCAAATAACATCGGTTAGTGGTCTGCATAACGGCAACTCCACTATTGTTGTACTGTGCCGCATAAAATGTATTAAGAAAATAGTGGAAATGCGTGAGGAAGAGAACAAATCGAAAATTTATGTGTGGTGCAGGTGAAAAATCAGCAAAGAATTGATGATGAATTCGCATATTAACGATTGCTCGACGCTCGTAAATCATGCTCACAGCCGCACCAACCAATCGGACAAGCCAGAATAACTTCGCGCGATGCCACCAATCCTCATGCGGCACCCACTGGCGTCGAACGATTCCACGCCCCGGAAATTACGTGTCCGATTCTAAACTTCGATGATTGATGAGTCTACCTATCCCTTCACAGAAATAATGTGTGTACCAGCTGTCTGTCCTTTATGTATGTGTACATTTCACTAATTTCTTCGCGTAGCCCTTACATTGAGAATAATCTTGTCTTCCCGCAATGAAGTATGAATTCACTCGCTGTGAAATGAGTCTTATGCATATCATGGTAGTTTGTTGAACTTCCATTCTCGAATTCATTGAATTGTAGCCTGGCACAAAGTATCACCAGTTTTATTCATTCCTATATCAAAATTCAGTGACATATATGCTGAATTAATCCACCCCGTCATAATACGGTTGAGGCTGCTTCAATCAGTTATATGACTTCTTCGATGGTGAGTGGGCGTCTAATTTATTACAATTTTTTCCAAGAGTTTAACTGAAAAAGTACCTAGTGCAAAAGCGATAAAACGAAAGATTGGGAATCAAAAAAAGAGTCTTACTGCGCGGTTTAGTAGGGGTTACCTGTCTTGAAAAATTGAGATCATTCCGTCTGGATTAGCCATTGTATATATGATAGACATCGTCAGAAAACTAAATCCCAAGAAGCTTTAACGTACTCTACCATATTTTTTTCAAAGCTGCTACTACTACTGCTACATCTGCTTTTTTTTCTCATTTCACGAAGCCTCAAATGTATGATTCAAACTAAGGAAACATCAAAGGCATGGACCACCAGCATACTACAATAATTTTAATTCTATCTTCGAAAGTACAAGTCTTGTGCATTGTTTGCTCGTAATCCGGATGAACCGCATCAAATTTCATCTTGGTCTTTTGATCCCACTGTTAATTCACCCCTTCACTCACTTGTTCTGACTTGCAGTAATGGTAAAAGTGTATTTTTATTTGATTTCATTTGTTAACTGATTCAGATGTTCCACGAGAATAATTCCAAAACGTTTAGATGAACAAATTAAAACACGAAATTAATGTGACCACATACATATTGTATGCAACACGCACATAAAAAATTTCAATTAAAGTTCACACAATGATGTATTATCGGTCGCTTTATTCAAGTAATGTGTTATGCGGTGGTAATCATGTTTTTTGTCTATCACTCTACATATATGCGACTGTCCTTTCTCGTTACTCCAAGAGAGAAAATTATTGCACGATTTGGTTGGTATTGCCATGAAAAACATTACAAGTTTGTTAATGACACACATATATCGTTCTCATTCTCTGTCAATATCCCACAAATATTTGCTCGTTTCATTTGATTTTTTTCACGTGAAGTATTTTGATCAATCAATTACCCCAGGGATATTTTGGGACGAGAACCAATTTGTGGAACCAATAGTCTTTGGATCGAATCGACCAATGACATCTGGACGTCTCGAAACCCCTAATACCTACGCATTATGGCCATGCAGAAAGGGCGGTGAGCCGAAGGTACCGAAATCGAATAATTTGGGTTGGCTTAGGGATACATCCCAAAGAGAGCAGAAACGTCAGTGGGAGCTTTGCAAACTGGTGAGAACAGTGAAGAGACTTTAGGCATTTGACAAATAGCGTTGTTGGCGTAGGATAACGAAGCACAAGGGATAAAGCACTGAGTGAACGACAGGAAAGATGATAGGTTAAGATGGTGCGAGAAATTGCTTCGAAGATGCGCAAAACGCAATTCAAGAAGTCGGTCGTTGATGCATGCACAGTTGTGAATGGACGGGAAATGAAATAGGGAAAAGGAAAAGCTCAAAATGATAAAATCGTGAGGAAATAGAATTCCCTGTCTGGGCCCGAATGAACCTTTGCCTCGTCTAATCGTACGATCCTCCATTTCTCTCCTCTCATTTTCCACCCCTCTCAATTGTTCTTTCCAACTTTTCCACCCATGGAACTAAAATATGGTGTCTGTATGCTTCCAAAGTTGGTGTTTCGATGCATTTATAGGAAATATACTTAATATACTTGAAAATTAATATGAAAGTACAAATTGATCTATGTGAATTCAGGTGACACAAACCAACTACTTTCACATTATTATCATATGAACCATATTATGATAATTCGAGAATAAGTATAAATTCAGGAATTCATGAATTTTTAGTGAGTACTCACATTATTGGCGAAACCACAAACTTTACGAGCGCCGTTCTACAAACTATGGTTATATCCAAAAAATGAGCCTTACCTAGAATCAGAAGAAAAATATATTTATTCGTTAGTGTCATCGTTAGAGTTCTTCATGCGGACAAATATAACATATATAATTGTTTTAGTCACATTCCACGTAAAATATCTGCCCCAACTATTAATCGCGAGAAATTATTCATTTTTCAATTTGATTCGTTCATCGATGCTGCTTTATATAATAAAACCAGGATCAAAATAAACTTTTGGTACCCAATAAAACGAAATTTTGAGCCCCGGAAGAGATATAAAATTGTTTAACCATTCCGAATCCACGCTTGACGCTCTGTTCATTTCCATTTTTATTAACGTCATCCAAGTGTTGGTCAAAAAGAGAGGGTGACATTCGTAAATAGTAGCTGCATGCAAATGAAGTTAATCGTGCGATCGTTTGAATTTTAATTCCGTTGAAATGAGAAATTAAATTTTGGCCGTGTGTTATACAGTGAGTCATGTTATTTCTAGCATATTTTTATGCTGTTCCGAAGTATGCATGCCATATTCGAATATTTATATATGAAATAGTTTCTCTCTATCCATTTCTGCACTCCAACGATACCAACACTGTGTGTGATTTCTTTCAATGATTACCCAGAGATATCCCCTGGAAAACTCGTAATTTTCACGTCAAATATCACCTTCAAGTTGGTTGATTCACCAGAGGTTTAAGTTAATTTGCCGTGAAAAAAATTCATGCTTCAAAAAATAGTAATCTCGTTCTGTCCAACCTCATCATATTTGTTTTTTAATCTCTATATATTCTGGTGATTCAAATACATATAAATTTGCGGAACTGTTTTTTTATTTCTATAAAATTCAGTGACATTTCAGGAAATTTTTTTGCGTAGAGGATTATTCAAAGAAGCACACACTCCATATCGATATAAATGCCACAGAACCTGACCCTCTTTGGCCGTATCGAAAGTGGGTATTGTTCACTTCCTGTTTGAATATCGAATTTACGAGCAAACTTACAGAATATAGTGCTTTTCTGAATCTCAACACGTATAGGATATCTCGGTCGATCTTTCTTCAAATAATCTCGTACCTCTTTATACCATCCAAGCGTCATTTTTTTCCGCAGTTCTCAACTGCACTTCCAATTTCACCATGCTTGTGGATCATACCAACTTCCACTCGTAAAACTTTACTTTTGCCCTGCATTCAGCGAACAACATATTTTTATTTTAAAGGTATAACATAGCATTCTTCGAGAGTTACGAAACACGAAACATGATGTAATATCTGTTTATACAATTCACACATGAAAACACAATTGCAACAAAATGAAATTTTTAAAAAATCTTATTTCTTTTCAGTGTCGTCTTTTTGAGGGATAATATCGCAACTTTTATAGACATTCGTATCAGTAAAATCATCAGTGGGTACTCAAGCCTGGACCTATTCACTGGTGTTCAACTATTAATTTCGTTCGATGGGAAAAAAAAAAAAATAATAATAAATGATTCTCATGATTCCTATGAGAGGCATGGATGGATTCTATGTTGCGAATGAGTATCTTCTGTTTTAGGAGAACAGGAAATTTTACCCAAACAGAACTCTTTGAAATTTAACGAGTTTTTAAATGTGCTATATGATAATATAATGCCCTCGCACTACGATGTGGCACGTGATGTGGCATTTTTATATTCATTGAATTCCATATTTTTCGCAGGATCTTTTGGGATTGTAATTCAACATCTCAAATGGCTCAAATGAAGTTTAATTGTGATCTACGTACAGGCATACATATGAGTTTCCATTTTTTTTTTTCACCACCATGTGTACGGATACATCGGAAATGTTAGTTGATCGATTTTTCAAGCTCGCCGCGGGCTCACTCTTTCACACCAACTCCTCATACCCTCTCTTGCTTGCTCACAGACTTCCGTATCACTCCTATCTACGATCGTTCCATTCGCAGCAACCCTCCTGAGGGCTGTATCACGCGAGCTAGATCCACTCACACAGTCGTGATGTCTTAACATAGCTGACACACAACGCGAGAAAACCGCGCGCTCATACACACTTGCGAGTACATCGACCACACAAAGAGTCTCAATGCGCGTCACCGTAGAAAAAAGCAAAAAAGAAGAAAATATCGGCGACAGCACACACATGTATATGTATATATATATATATATATATATATATATATACTTACACACATTCACAACAAACCGCTTTTGAGAATATCCCATAGTGAAGTGGTTCCAAAGTTGAGTGCCGCAGGCTCTCGTCTCTTTCGTGCACGCAAAGTGTGGGGTGAGGGTTTGCCGCGGAGAAGGACAAGGGTAAGAGCATTCTCCCTTGCATTCAACTTACTTGAGACTCATGAACGAGGAAGTAGTCTTGAGATTGAGTATGGTTGGGGTAGGTCCAACTTTTTTACTGTCATTGTATAACTATATTTTCTTTGATTAAATGAAATAGGACGCTGTTACTGTGATTTTGTGCACTCATCGGGCTAGAACATGCCAGTTTCATAACATCTCTCGTATCACATTAAAGATTAAGAGCGTAATATTTATCATATTTTGCATAAATATTAGCGTTATAAATGCTACAAAGTCGTCACAGCTTTCACTAGCTACAATTTACATGTATTAACACTATACGACGCGATAACCTGTATGACTGTTGGTCTTGCTTGAGAATTGCGATTGCACATTAACTTTGTGAATTCATTTGAATGTAACTCGAATTCATGGGGTCATTCAATTTCTACCCCCAGATCGAATACTTAATTCCGTCGCTTTGTTTTCTTTCTATTCAATAAACTAGGAACTGCCCCCACAGATCGATATTTCCCATCACTATGTACCAAAGTATGAATATATATCACCGTATTAATCCCATCCCGAAACGAGGTAATATTTCACTTATTGCTCGAGAAGATCTGGTTGTATTGTAGTTCAAAATTTCAAACTTAGACCATCCATTTCGGTGAGCATATACCCACAAAAGACAGATATGATAAAGCTGCGAATTCACAAGAATTCCTCAATGGATAATTGTCCGATGTATAATAGAGATTTGGCTGTTTGTTATATATACTCAGTCAAAACGGATTTCAGTTTTCATTGCGAAAATATACATAAATTTATACTTGGGTGAGAAATATTCATATTGATGGTACGGTGTCAAAGCCACATAGACTCGAACTATATGCCGTGTAAATATGTATTATTTCCCCATCGATTTTATACTTCGTGTGAAAACACCTTTCGGATGCACAGTTTCAAGCCACGTTGTGGCACTTGCATAATTAGTTTTGCTTTTCTACTATATATTGTATTAGCGTCCGCTCCCAACTCTAGGAAGATTTGGCGAACGGTGGCCCCGGCACTTTGTGACACCTGCCCAAGTTCTCGTGACAATAGTGAACAAATAAGAAAAAAAAAAAAAAACCAATAAAAAGATGAAAATGATGATGAAGCGGAGCAACTTCAACAGGGTGGAAAAAGGGGGCAGTGTTGAAAAAAAAATGAAAATAAACGAGTCAACGGTGCCCGGTGATGATGGCGTACGCAGAGGTTGTGAAAGCGTATAAAAAGAAGACGCGCGTCGTCGAATAAAACTTCATCTTTTTACTATATAGGTCCCTCTCACCTTTCGCCTATCTTACTTTCGCCTTTCTCATTTTATTCCTTAGCGACGACTAATTACGCGCGAACACGACGACAAGAATTTTACTCCCTCATGAGAGAAATCGCTCCAGCTCTTGTTCCTGAAACTTTTCGTTGTACGATTTTATACAGCTACATATATATATATATATACATGTTATGTCACGGCGTAGTAAAAAATGCTTCCTGACTTAATTCTCTTTCATTTGTTATTTTTTTGTCTTTTTCTTTCCCCACCTATTTTTTCCACCTCAACGTCTTCAATGGATATCAAGTTGCATCCCAACGGAAATATATTTTTCTATAAGTTAGTTAAACATGATTTCATTAAACCTCACGTCTGACGAATATAATCATTCTCTCTAAATCATATGTAACAAATGCTTTTTCCCACGTGACATCTCAATGATGGAGGAGGCATTCGGGGTTTTATAGAGTGAGAACATGACATAGATTCCTTTCACAAGTGTACACATTCATTTTGCCATTTAAGAGATATGGTCATTGGTATAATCGACAGCTCTGGAGTGTTAAGTTCAAATTCTTTTCCCGTATAAAGCGCAAGAATTACGCGCGCACGCGTTGGATTGTAACGTGTTGAGAGAAAAATCGCGTGAGAAAAAGAGGGTTCGGAGCAGCTTGTACGGTATGAAAACAAGAGAAGTTGCCAGTAAATGAAGCGTTTTCTACTCGGACAAATGAACGAGAGCGAATCGCGATGTGCAAAAAAAAAAAAAATTGAATGGCCGAGCCAAGATGGATTATTCTTGAAAGTATAGTCACACCAATAACATTCATGAAATTTTAGATTCCCGTATGTTCGCATATACATATATACATATGTATATAGAAGTGTGCGCATTGTTATTGTAAACTAATGTCTCACATTTTTTGCTATGTTGAAATACGGTAAATCTTTCTAGCGTGATTATTCCTGCCTACCTATCGTTAACATTCTCCATTTCAAGATTTTTTACCATTTCATTCCCATATTCAAGATGAATTCGGTTTCCCACTCAACCCCTCGAGGAGCAAGAGTGAGAAGTTGAAATTTGAGGGAAATTCTCAATGGATATTTGAACGAATGTATCCTATTTGCTTTTTATTTTTAACTTCCAATAGTATTACAAACTCCACATTCACACTTACACTCGGCTGAATTAGATCGGAAGACCTCATTTGTTTCGTGAAGGCAGACGAACCAACTAACCCTTTTCATCACTTTTACGTGTCCATTCTTTCTCTTCTCATTTCCATACATGTTAATCTACTACACCTTCTTCCTCTCATAACGTTTGCACACGCATAACAAAAACTTTCTGCATAATCGATCGCTAAATATGAAGATGGAAGAACCACTGTTGACTAACACAGAAGAACCAGTTCCATACCTGGACTTACAGAATGAGGAGCAAAATTCTATCTCCTTACTGGGACAAATATTAATTTATATAATGCACGCAAATATTCTCATAATCTAGACAAAATGATCTGGTGGCTGCTGTAAGGCTGTGGTGGGCTTTATTCTCTCTTTCTCGCTTAATCTTCTCCCATACAGTGGATAGAAAGTTCAAGTAGCTCTCGCCCATCCTCTCTCTTTCTCTCTCTCGCTCACTCTCTGTGAGCCTCTTATCGCCCACCATTCGTAATCAATTCACCTCTAAAGAGCCGCGCTTGCATCACGAACAAGTAAATACTGCTAAGTAACTCAAGTACCTTTGAATGTTATCTAAGAAATTTCCGTCTACTAACTATAAATGCGCATATCCTATAAAGATCATTTTTCCAAAAAAAATTTGAGTTTCTCTTTCTTTTTTTTTCTTTTTTCTCGCGGGGCACTATTCTGGGCTCAATCACTTGGTTGGCGGTCGGCTACATACTTATGCTAAGTTTTCCACCAATTTTTGTAGGTGACTCGTACCGCCAAAATCGGATAAGAAAAGTTTTCAACAACAAAAATGGGCAGGGAATAAACATTTCATATAGATGTATAGCTGAACATGAATGATAATTCATGTTCATGCTGAATTTACTTGGGTTGAACATGTAATGCTGATTTCCAAATAATTCATTCTATATTTTATAATATCATGTATCATAGATTAGGAGGTACTTGAAATATTTACTGTCAAAAACAGTTTTCAAAACGTAGTCGAATCACGCCAGTTCGATAGACCCTTCAAATGCACCTCATTCACGATTTCACTTCCCCACACCTACTTTCATCGCGTTACAAGTCGAAATGAGTTTCGTTGAGGTTTCAAACTCGCTTCTAAATGTCGATCCAAGAGAATTAAAAGCCGCAGAAACGAATTTAAGTTTTCTTAACTGCTGGCACGGCGGGATGGACGTAGATAGTGGCAGCGGTATCGGTGGTTGAAAGAGAGGTATGGGGTTGAAAGCAAGGTGGGTCTGGATATAGCCTCGGCTCGCCACAAAGCTACTCTCCCCCCGTTTCTTCGCCCACCAGTATATCCCTGTTGGACTCGCGGAGTGTGAGAGTGAAGCGCCTGATAAGATAAGGGGTGAGAAATCGCGGCGCGACTGAATGCAATAACACTGAAATCGTACAAGCACTGAAAAGTCCCAAGTTGGCACGACACTTTTGTCGCTCCTGATGATACCAGCTAGCACATATATACACATACATCCGAATGGAAAGATATACATGTATCAACATAAAAGTGTTCAAGTAATTCGCAATTAAATTATAAGAATAATTAAATAGTACATCTTGCCTCATAAGTAAATACTTGAGTTACACGAATGATGTATATCAATATACCAATTATCTTCGGGCACCTGAAGAGCACCGAAGAACGACTACTCACTGGTCATAAAGTTCATAACTACATAAAGGAAACAGATAGACAAGAGGCGCCAGGACAAAACTTTTTATTACAAAAAGCTCATAAAATATCAAGTGAGCTTGATACAAAATCACTTGACTGAGTTGTAATCATTGCAGTATTTCCAGAATACACGTAAACTTTGTTTATGGTGACTACTGAATTTTTCATAACGCTCTACACGCTTAACGAGTTAATTACAGTAGCTGAAGAGAGGATGAAAGTAATGAAAATAACATGGAAAGAGTAAAAAAAAAATGTGCATTTACTCAGAGGTGGAGCTGCCTGTTCTCCTTTTCCTCTTCTTCTTTATTATTTTTTTTTTTTTATGGGAAAGGTGCGAGCAATTATTAAAGGGTATAGTTAATTTTTTTTTCTTCTCAATTCATTTTTATGAAGTTCCGCTTTCCTCACTCGGGAGCAATTATACAAAGATGATATACATGAACAATATAAGAGAGGTAAAGATCCCACAATGTTGTTTGTGGTTAAACAAGATGCGAGAGCAATGAGGAAAGACTTATACAAGTTGAAATGCATAATAAAAACATGAAGATGCGTGGGACGGGGAACAAACTGATAGGGGGGAACTGAGCGGGCGAAATTCAGTTAATAATTTGCAATGCAAATGTCATAGTGGAAATATATTGTACACAGTGCATACAGTTAGACATATATGTATGTGTATACATAATATAATTTGCGCCGCGAACATGTCTGCGTGGATCGTCTCAAAAGTTCACATTTATAGCACAAGGCGGACCCCTCGCCACATACACATGAACACGAGTACAGTATGTACTGAACTGCGTATTCAACCGCAGGGCGAATATTTATTATATATACAGATATAGAGCCCTATTTGTTGCCTCCCTCTTTGATTCGATACATGGATGTATATGTACAGAGTTTCAATTTACTCAAAATCGTATTGAATAAGATGGTAAGGGTAGTGAAATACAATTGCTGTCAAACTGCAACACGATAGGCTCTCTTGCACTCATCAATTCATTTTAAAAGAGCGAGAGGAAGAAAATTCTAAAAAATTCTGCAACTTTTTCCGGTGTAACATGAGCAATATTAAAGAATAATTTTCATATTGTTCAACGATGCTGAAATGCTTACTGGTAACGAATTGAATAATAGTACACGTATCTTGCCAACACACCTTATCGTGTGACTCGCAAACTATCAGAAATATAGCGGTAGAGGGCGAAAGCAATGTACCGCGGGAACGTGCGCGTAAATACATCACATGAATTTAGGTTAGCATGCAAGGCAAAACCGCACCACTTGGAAAAGCGCATTGGGGATTAATTATTGTCCGAACAAGTAGCTTGATAATCATGAGCAAAGTAACCTGTAATGATGGTCAACTATTAATCCAATAGCATACCCACTAACAAACAATAATTTAACCATCATGTAACTAAAGTATAAGATAATCAAATAATAATTGGGCTTCATTCAATAAAATTCCTCTCATGTTTTTCCATGTACTCATTGAATGCAGTTTTGCATTACGATTAAAAAATTAGTAAACAAGTCAATTTTGTTTAGAAAGTTTATTTGAAAGAATTGGAAAAAAATCGCGAAAGCTTCTCTTATCTGCCACAATATCTGGTATAAATTTATAAAATATAAAAAAAAATAAAACGTCTCAAAATGGTTGATTTAACACGAAACATATGTATGTGATTTTTCATATATATTGTGGTATATATATATATTTTCACTAGTGTTAGACAATATCCTGATAGAAGTTTCTTGTTTCATTCTTCTGAGCTTCTTATAGTTGTTGAAGAGTACGCGCTCCAACCAACCCTTAACTCTACCTTGCTCAACAGTTTCCACTGTATCCTCCCGTGACTATTTCATTCGCTTCAAGCGCCTGAACTGTGCTGAGAGGCCGAACGTGAGAGGTGAACAAAATTGTTTAGTATAGAGCATGTCCTTCTGTCTAAGTACTTTCATCAACTGTGAGCTTTCCTTTATTTTTTCAGCACGTACAGAGCGCCGCAATCAAAATTAGTGGAGAATAAAATATTTTCTAACTACCATGACCTCTAGACAATTTTCTACACCGCAATTTTACGTTAATTAAATGAATATCTCGATCTCATATTAATCTATGAGCATCAACTTCAATCAATTTTACAATAATAAATGAGAGATTGAGAATGAAATACTGAACGTTGCCTTAGTCCATGAAGGCAAACGTCAAAATGACGTTTTGTATAAGTGTGAATGTGGTAGACATTTGGTAATGTTGAAAATCGTGAAATAGATGAATGAATTGTAGACAGAGAAAAATGAAAAAATACTCTTGTAGAGAATTTCAAAATTTATGCGAGCATCTCTTTAAAATTCCATTATTTTACTTACTCAGTTCACTATTCATAAACAAACATGGTCTTACGTCTGTTAAATTCACATCCCTCATTTCTTCATATATATTTCAAATAAAATTGTATAACGTAGAACAGATCACGCATGATTTTTGTATTTATGTATTCAAATAGTTCAATATACTCTATACCCATTCAAATATTGGAATTTCATATTTAATGCGAGTGCATTTATTTATAATTCATTATGGATCTCGAAATATTGTTATAGATGATGTGAGGGAGGAATATTCGGAAATTTTTGTGGAAAAATGCACAACCCTGAGGCGATGCAAAACATCAGTAGCTATCACTCAAACTCGGTAAAAATTGTTTGTCAGGAATAACGAGAATTTTCCATATAAATGCAACCGCTATCCGCTTGACGCCAATCATACGGACAAATAAAGTGTGAGAACATATTTTGCATTATGTTCAAACACGCGAAAATGTATTTGTAGATACATTCTGTTCCTAACACTTCTATTTATTGTTCATATAAACACTTTCATCTGAGTATTATATTCTCCGGATATTTTATGCTAATACATTCGCAATGTCCTTTCGTTTTATTTCTCCACCATTCTACCATACACATGCAATGAATTTAATGATCCTTAACTCCTATCACTTGGATTATGGACTCTACAATATTATCACGTGACTTCCACATACAATATCATTCAGTATGCTTTAAATGATCCGAATAACGCTGAGTACAATTTCCATCTCTCTATTTTTGAAACGGTCCCCACGTATCCATACTGCATAATTCATAAACTCATAAATTTTATTCGCATTATAAAATTCGATTTTTGATTGAAATTGGTCCATTCAATTCTTATACAGCGTTTTGCTGATACAACTGAAAATCACGATATGTCTGACCGGGAACTTTTCTATCGGGTTCACATGGAATTTGACCGAACAGCAAGTAGGAACTATGTGGATGAAATAGTAACACAAACAATAAAAAATTAATATTCATCATGTGCAGGATTTCCGATATTCATTTGAAAACTTTCATCCACATTGATACAAGTTCGAATTTATGTCCATTCAAATATTAATCGAATCAATACACCACACTTTGCAAAACAAGAAAAAACGTAATGCTCATTATTTTTTCATGTTACATACAGACATGAGATATACTCTTCCATTCAATTAAACATCACCTCATTCCATTCTCTTCCAAATTGTGTAGAATTCAATGAAAACAATCAATATTGTTCGTTCATTGAACCATAAACGCGTCGAGTATTTTCATCAATGCCATTCCACAACAACGTTGTGACGATAAAAATATTCTTGATAGTTTTTTCTCCAATTATAACAAGCCTACTTATATCATTTCAAGACACAATTATTTTGGTAGACGTATCGTGAAAATGACGGGCAATCGGAAATTGAGATCATATCGTGTAACTGCGAGAGTGAGGATAGTCTGGTGAACCAATGCGGGTTTACTTCCCATTAGCGTACCGCATAACGATATACTGGTATGAAATAGTGAAAGCCATTATCCACGTCAAGTGCAAGACGATGCGGTCTACTCTTGGGCAAAAGGCATAGTCAACCAGAGTCCAAGTAGATTTCATTTTATTCTCTATTGCGAAACACTCCAATCATTTTCTTGTATTTAGATAACAAAATTCATATCCATTCTCCTTCAAATTTGACATGCAGACATAGTAACGAATGATATGAATGTCACACGATTGAAATACTGGAAGAATTAAGATTATAAGAAATGACTGAATTAAATGATGGATGGCTGACGACAGAATGAACTCAGTCCATTCTCCGAATAGTTGAGCGTTGCTAATTGGGCATTTGGAAGCTTCGCTCGGACTTTGTAAATATGTTTTGACTGGGTCTATAAACATATTTATACAAACGTATTTCGAGTAGTCAAATGACTGTGATCGAGGGTAGTGGATCATTCTAAGCGACGATGTATTGATGCAGTAACGACAAACGGACGGAGCTGTGTGAGCCACTTGCTTAGTCGTCCAGTGGACGCTCTGTCAGCCAGCTTGTATCGACATGCTTGGGAATTGGAGCTGCTAGGGCAGCTGCTGTTAAAGTATGCATGGGTAGATACTATTTTGTATCGGTATACATACGGTGCGCAGGTACCTCGAGGCACTTGGATATAGCTAGATTGCTGTACAGCCATTGTAGTAGTTCGGTAGTGTGCACGTAGCTGCATCAGTACGGTGTTTCATTACCAGCTATCACGCATATCCCGTTCATTGCACTCTATAACATTTATATATATCCCATCCCTTCAACAAATGCATCAGTATGATGATTCTTACATCCATAATCATTTTTCATCTCCACGTGAGCCAATTTTTCTTCTGTCTGATCAACAAAATTAAATATTTCTACATGAATTCTAATGGAAACATTAATACTTTGGGTGTAGTTTTTGTTTAACGCCCGAAAATTTTATGACGCCTCTACCAATATATGCTGACATTGTAACTTCTATATCACTGCGAATATGCCCGTCCGTGTTGATTCCTCAATGTTTTAACCATATGTAAAGCCGTATAAATCGAAATACCAATTGGAACGTTTGCACGCACGTCAATTAACATACAAGTGCCAGGAGATTGAATGCCACAAGAAAGACTGATTGTCAATTATCGTTCATACCGATCGATAAGCTGCGTCACACAGATGAGGCCTCGCAATTACTCTACATTCAATTGTACACAGCCGGAAATTCAGTGAACATGAGGAAACTGTATATTGGTCAAGGTCATGTCTATTGGTAATTGCAAACAATCGCAGCCACAATATGAAGAGACATCAACAAACGATAGTTCTATTCCTCAAAGGATTCGTCCCTTCATATATAATTCGATTCACATGCAGCAAGTGTGATCTCAGTGCCTGACCTGTATAACGTTCATGTTTATACGTCAAACCTATCCATCGAAATGCTCTGTACGCGTTAGCATCTCTGTCAGCTTCATGATAAGCTTATCAAAAGCTTCATTATATGCGTCATTTTGAACACGAAGATTTATAAATATTCGGGTCATTATTTCTATCATAATTCTTTTTTTTTTGCCAGATATGTTTTTATTGAGTCGTTATATGGAGAAAAGACCACTTTTCTGTGTTCTCTCCTCCATATAACTAATTCATATTATAATGAGGAGAAAAATGACTGGACAGGTAAAGTTGGAAGGATCTGAGGTGAAGTGAAACGATTATATGATGTCGCTGAGAAAAACTTTTTGATAGGCCAAGTTGTGAGTCAAGAAAAAAATTTATGTCAAGTTGTCTACTACGTAGGATCTCCCGTAGCATCAAAAGCAAAACGAAATGTCGTAGAGGGGGAGAGCTTTTCCTCTAATCAAAAAGACATCAATCTATGAGTTTTAAAAGACCTCAGTTGTTGAAAGATCGCACAGCATTTTTAAATCTTTTCCTGAATCATCAATGGACTTAATTTTCGGATCGATCGCGAAACGCAAGTAGTATAAGTATATGTGGTAGCAGTCACGTTGCTACATACGTAGCAAATCATATGTATTAGATGCGTCCAACAATAGTTGGCGACTACATAAATAAAGTCTCGGTGTGACGTCTTGCTTCCGTGTTGATGAGTATCACTATCGGCATGAGACTACAGTATAATGGACTATCCCATGTACCTGAGCATCCCTCATTCATACATATTATTCTATTCAACAATACCATTGACTAATTCACCATGATTTAACGTTTGCAGTAGAATTCCATTTTGTGCATTGTGCAATGAAGATATTAAAATTAATCTTATAATTTGAGCAGATTGAAAGACAAAGACATAACAGAATCATGTATATAATCATGTGTATCAAAAAATTCAATTTGAAGCAAATTGAAAATGGTAGGGTGGTTTATTCCGAGCTTAAATTCTACTCTATCATCTGCATTGTGCATACCCTATATTCGTTGAATGATGCAAAGACCGCTGGTTGAGGCTTGTAATCTGCAATTGACGTTCTACATGACTATACTACCCCATATTCTAGGTTGATTACCCCTCAGCGATAAATCGTTTTACAGCTCGACTGAAATCAATTATCCATAGATAATACACATATGTGCTGGATGCTTATATGCAATGATTATTACACATCCATACATATCTATTCAACATACTTATAATATCGATGACAGAAATAAAATCAAGTTAATAACCGATGATCCTTACAAATTATGTTTCATATATCATTCGATTATTTATTTCTCCATCAAATTAGTTTGTCATTTTTCTGTTACTTTAGCTATGTACGAAATTTTCATCGTATGGAAGATTCACATTTCTTTTCCTCATCCCATGTTGCATGTATTAACAAATCGTTCTGTCATGATGCTTTTTTTGCCACCCAAATCGATGACAGCTCCCATCAATAAACTAATGTCACAAAGACAATATCAAAACCAGGAACTGTAATTTATTCGGAATCATCTCGCGAACCCTTATAAACGTATACATGTGACATATTTTCTTTTTATGTTCCACTTGCGAGTTATCTGGACATCCTGCCCTGTGCTTGAAAGTGCTTTTTCAAGATTCTCGTTTTATCCCGAAGCAATTCTATAAACCCATGTGTGACTGCAGCTAAGCTAAACCGGGCGATAACCGTTAATGTAAGAGTCGTGTTCAAATAGAGGGTGAAGAGTTGGCACTAGATACTTGTATATATGTGTATGTGTATCCGTGTATCTGTGTCTGTGCCTGTCGTCCCTGGAGAAAAGTTTAGACGATATACACGAATAGAGCTATATAACTATTAGTGTATACCTCCTGGCGGTGGATTCCCCACTGCTCTGAATCGTAGCTCACCGTCTCGACCTTTCTCCCTTTCTGTCCCTTTCCACGCAAAAGACAGCAAATTTTCCAATCCACATACTGCTTATAGAGCCTAATCTCATTCAAACTTCATCTCAGTAACGTCCATTATTTTCATATACATTAGAATACAGACACCGAACGCCACATTATAACACAAGTATCATAAAAAGAAGCTTCAAGTAGAAAGAGAAATTCGGAATATGAAACTGAAAGGATTAATTTCCATTGTACTACAGTCAGGTGACACGAATTTCAAATTTAATAATGAGATATGGTATCAGCCGGTACGAGAGAATTCAATACCAGTGTAACGTGTACTCTTTTTGCTCGGTATTTCATTTTGTGCTGCGCAAGAAAATATTCCTGATGAGAACTGAATGTTAGAAATAATTATCTACACTTTGCTCATTGTAAAATGACACCAAAACATAACAAATGACTCCAATTCACTTCATCTCCTATCGTCCCTTCCTTCTACTCTCTTTTCGTATACTGTGCATAATGTGCATGCCATTTGCTAAGTTATCAATTCCGTCGTAACGAGTTGGCTAACTCGATGAGAGTTGAAGGGTCGTACAGAAAATATAAATATAGAAGTACAAATATTTGTTCACTTATTCTACGAATGAGGAGACTTTCTATATAATTCGTTTTGATAATTCAAACAAATATGATTTTCTCACTTCGCAAATTCAACAACTAACTTTATTTAATAGTGTTGGGTCTTGTGAAAGTTGCAATTGTTATGGACCACTTCAGTGGTGTTTGGGTAAAACAAATCTCATGCAAGACACGACACTTATATCAGAGCAAATGCGTGCCTTATCAGCTATTAGATTTGCCTCAGTGTACGTGTAGAATTAATTGCAGAATTCTATTAGCATCGCTATGCAAATATTCTTCACGATCTCGTCTATCAAGTCGAAAATGCACGTTGGCCAATTAACACCAGCCTCATCGCCTCCATCAATCGTGAAGCGTTTCCGTCCAGACTTTCTGCGGCCGAGAACATACACGAGCAAACAAACTCATCTCTAAAATTTCATGTATAGAGAATTCAACGCACTGGTGCAGCATTATTAACCAGCGAAACTTTATCAGTTACCACTGTAGTTAAGCCACGAGCAAACACTAGAAACAGCTGAAGGCATACATAGATGATAAATATGCACTGTCTGGATATGGTACAAGAGAGTTTACACCGAGGTTTATATGAACATATATGGAGCTGTGGCGAGCTTGATGGCATATATAATGGAATGGATATCATTCGTGTACCAGGTTTTGACGTTATGTAACATTACTGCATACTGATCGACGGTACTGGACGCGTCCATTACGATTTGGAAACAACACTGCTACCAAAACTGCTGTTACTGACACGAGAGATAATGCGTAAGCAACAATAGTCGTCTGCTGTAGTACAATCTATCCATATCAATGATACTTTTTGACAATTCATTTTTTTGAAAGGAAGAATAATGCTGAATGAATCAGTATACTCGTTCCACGATTGTTATGAAGTAAATGTAAATTCCGAGATTACGTCGTGAAATATTCTCAAAAATTCGATAAACTCGTTTACTCTTTTGTTTAAACTAAAGTGAAATGCGATTCACTTATCATTAACGGTGAGCAAATTTAAACACATACAAATTCAAATCGAGTTTATGAAGCATTGTTCGCTAAAACTTCACATGAAAATCGATGGATAACGGCTGTTTGTTCAAAGTATCATCTTGAAGTATTGTTCTATCAATTCAGTCAGTATGCATCGCTGAACTTTGAACTCAATTCAGTTTGAATTTGTTCAAATCGACTGATATTTCGGAATCACAAATATCAATTACTCTCATCATAGTTGTATTAGAGATAGAAGTAGGACTGGGCAAACAGCGACTGAGAGTAAATTGGAACATTTTGGTAGATTACCAAAAAGAACTATTGAAAATGTGTCTAACACGGTTATGCCATCATTCTGTAGAATATGTGGCGATTTCGGAAGAGGGTAAAAGAATGCCTAATCAAGTAACATAAATCAGCCTCATGATGACGGTTATTGATGACTAATAATTTTCAATATCCAATGTTACATGTATGTGAATTCGTTTACCGCTGTCCATTTTTTATGCCAAGTACGCGTCGTTAAATCGATCATTTTTTTACGTCCGACGCATATTTGCTGCCTTAGTACATCCATATACATATATGTATGATAACAATCAAAGCAAACAGAGAGAGAATACAGATGAAACTGTAGCTCAAAGCTAAAGTCGATAACCCTCGCACACGTTCACATTGATTCATATACAGTACACTCGACTGTGATCTGTCATAATATTGGTAGGACACAAATGTCGAAATGCGAAAGAGTGAAGGACACTTGATAATATGCTACGAATCCGGCTAGCACATATCGATGCATGTACATCTATCTCTTCAGAATGCGCATATATACTGCATATACAATAGATAGATATATAAACAGAGTATGAAGGAGAGAAAGCCACATGGCAGAAGCTCGCGTCGTCGACACGAAACTCGGCGATGGAACCGAGGAATATTAATCGCAGCCACTGTAACCACCCTTTACTTCCTCTCTACTTGTCTCTCTCATTCTCAACAAAGCCATCTCGCGCCCCCGCCGGCGCCTTTGTCACGACGACCGTGGACTATCGCAGTAGCGATGTTCGTGTGCAAGTATACCACAGTTAGAGACAGCTACTAATGAGACCAAAAACATCAGACGCCTCAAGTTACGATCGTCCTAAAAACGTAACCGGTGTGATTTACAGGATGGTAATGGACCTTTTCCCCAATTCCGTCCCACTACTACTCTCAACTCTCACTAACCAGTCGTGTGTATATACATGTAGGACTTTGTGACATATACACACACCTCACATATGTATATCAGCACAGGTGGCTCTGGCGTAAGGTGGATTATACAGTGGCAATGGAGAATAAGAAATAAGGTGTGAAGTATAAGGTACGTTCATATGCTAGCAGCGAAAGAAGTCTTTTTGACATAACAACCGTCGGATTAAAGAAAAATTTATGTGTTATATATGTGTGTGCACCCAAACTATATTACTTTAATAGTTTTTGTAGCAGACATGAGCTCTATATGGAGACAAAAAAAAAAAAAAGAAACAAGGTCAATTCATCGAGGGAATCGTGATAAACGAACAAATGAACTAATCAGTTTATTGATATATCCGTGGCATATATTGTTCAGTCCCTATTGCGGAGACTGATGCTCCATCGATTTCACAATGGAATAGAGAGATTCAGCATCAATACAGAATAGATTGCAATTCAAATATCAGTGGTATGAATGCATGGATGGCAGTGTGCAGTAGTGTGATACTATTAAACTTTATACAAATTCAACTCTATAACTTAAGAATTTTATCTTCCAAATGGATTAATTTTGCGTTTAGACTGTGATTAAATTATTCATCGAACGTTCGATTGGTTTGTAGCTTCAGGGTTGCAAGAGAATAAACAGCCGCAATTATGTGTTATAATTTATATTATGATTCGCCACTATCATTAATTCTTAACTTAGTTTTTGTCCCAATGAAATGTGAATCTATTGTGGGGCTAAGTTCACCTATTGGTGCTCGGTTTCAATTACTACCGTGAAAACTCCACAATCTAACACTAATGGGAATCTCAGTATTACTAGTGCCTGCTATATAAACATGAATAAATGTATTATATATATTCAAACATGTATAAATGAATATATGTATATGGAAACATGTATGCGAAACGTACAAACATATTTCAGTGCACAAGGCTGGCCGAAAGCTCGTTAGCGCCTGTACACATAACACTCTGCCAGCAAACAACGGATCGTTCAGTCCCGATTTACGGAGTCCCTCTAGGAAGCCCTGTGCAGAACGAGGTATGGGAGGGCACTAGGATGCAAAGAGTGGGAGCAAGAGAGAATAACCAAACGAGCATGATGGCTGGTCGTTAACGCCCGAAAATCGTTACATACATTGCGACCGGAACCCAGATTACGCCACCAACTAATTACATTCCACTCTCCGTTGACTCTGTTCCCCATCCTTTCGCCATCGGCGCAGGGAACGAAGGGTGAATGCCCCATCCGCTCTTGCACTTGATTGGAGAGCCCATTTTAATCTCCTCACTATTTCTCATCATTCATTTAAATCGATTCATTTTATGTGCTGGTTTTTTCTCAACGCAAAAAAAAATCATTCCAACACAATGTGATTTCTCTGTCGCATTTCAGAAAGGAGAGAATTGCATTGATCCGCGAGCGTTACATCATCTGCCACTACATCATATATACGAAAATCCATACCATGGTATGATTGTGCCCAAGATGCATTGCCAATTATTATTTCTCATATATTTCATGAAGAGAGCTTATTGATGCGACTAATCCCAAGAGTTCTGCTATTTAATGTCTTTCTGTGAATACTCCTGTAACTTTTATTCGAATAGAAAATAGTGGCCATGGTGTATCTCATTAGTTGACGTACATCATACAAATTCCCTGCTGGTATTATTTATATACCAAGTAATTGACAATGTTGTACAAATGGAAAAAATTTGTCCAATAACATGCGAGAAACGTATGGTATTGGCACGGCTATGAAAGCCTGAAAATTAGTTGGAGCGGAATAACACACGTACGTGTATTGAAATAACATTCTTGGATTTGCTGCGAAGATGACAATGCGGATGAATAATGGGTATAAAAAATATAAAACTTGAAGGTAGAGAGGGTGAAAGATGTCACTATATATATAGGCGCTCTTGAATGAGCACCCGCTGGGGAAATGGGCAAGGTAAACGGATCGCACCGATAAAATAATCCTCCGCGGAACTTTTAAGAGATTTACGACGTAGTGGTAGGATGATAGAGGGCAGAGGGGTGCACAAACAAGGGACCATGAAAATATACATATAGCTGAGATGTCTCTTTATACACGCATGTTTGACAACTTGATTTTATATCAACGCTTCTCAAAATCACGCAGAACTTTTCCTCTATTCTGTATATTCCCATGCGCATTTTGCCAATTTCTCCTCATCGTTATCTCCGTGAGAGCCCCTATCTGTATAGTTATCGTCCGTTGGGATTGGTGTTCGTGTTATCGAGGTCGTTTTTCTTCCGAAGGAAACAATGGTAGTAACATGGCGAGTAAACACATGAGTTCAATAAATCATTGATGCATCATATTTCTTTTTTCGAAATGTTAATGACATCTCATGCATAAACTCAATTGTTTGTGATGATCAAATCTATACAAATAAATAAAGATGTTTATTGCCATTTCATTCACCTATAATTTTGACATTATTTCAATTCATATAAATACTGCGACTGTGTACATGGACACGAACGTGTAGTTGGAAATTCAGACAACGTTCCAAGCTCTACACAATATATACGCGAAGCTTTTAGAAGCTCTAAAATTAATCACAGTACTGAAAAAATATTGCAGACAAAATTCAATTGAAATAATTTGATTGTAGTCAAGAATGAATTTCAATAATTCATCACCCAGCATGTTGCCACCAACAAAACGAAAGGCAAATATTTCGTCACAACTTTTCCTAACCGGAGGCAGTGCAGGGGATATGACTGCATAACAAATCGGTTTGTCGAATGGCATACGAAAATCCCGAGTAAAGGTACGTGTGCATTTCATCTAAACTTTTACCTTCGAATAGACATATATGTCGTCCCAAAAAAGTAAGTGTGTTCGATATATATTCACATTTCATCTTCGATTTTATAATCTCGAAACATTTCAGCCGCATCAATTGACGTATTCAAGTCAAATATAGAATAAAAAAAATTGTGAACTGCATTGAATAGTGTTGATACTAGACTGTCGCAATAATACACATTGGTGTTCACGATTTTAGACAGTTTCATTGAATATATATTAATTATAACGTATTTAGTGAGTATGTTTGTGTGTTAGTGATTGAATTTTTCATCAATTCGAGCAGAATATCCGCACTGTATGACCCTTTCCTAATTCTTCTCATTGCAACTTAATAGAGGTTAAGCAATCATCTCATAATTCAACCTAAACAATAAGCAAAAGCTATGTCTGATGAGATGACAGCGACCCAGCGATAAACTGGGCGATGAGTTTGTGGTATGACGTACAACGACTAATTTACGGTAATACTGTCATAAATCTTGAAAAAGTGATCCATAGCATGGAAAGTCCTGAGCCAAGCGCAGGTAACGCCGCAGAAAATAGCAATTAAATTTTTGACGCCCAATTTATCGCGACGTCGGCTCCGCGTTTCACCCCTATTGCAATAGTGAGCGGTATATACATATATAAAAAACGCTTGTGCACACGAGCGCCAATAAAATCCGAAAAAATTCTGGTAATATGGCCCAAAAGTAATTTTACGCTATTTCCCACGAGAATTTCATGGGATACAGGTATATGGGGTGGTACAAAAAAAAAGTTATTACATCAATGATTAATGCATTACTGAGGTTCTCATAGATTAAATACTTTGTGTTTTTTTCCAGCCCATTCCAATGAATGAAAGTAAACGATGCGAACCAACCATGTTTCAAATAGTATTTAGCAGTATATTAACCATTTGACATTGTGAAGAGAAAAGGTCTGACCGTTCAATCGTTTTAGACAATCCCAAAACTATGTGATCAAATGTAACAATTCTTTCTATATTGGATTGTTGTTTTTTCTTGTTAGGAAGAAGTCAATACACCATACAATATGAAGTGCAGCGTCGAACATGTTCTGTAAAAATATTTGTACAGCGTTGCAGAGACATCACTGAACAATACAGTCCTTCTTACAATGCTTTTCGATAAACTTGAAGACAGTTAATATAACCGTCTCATATTGCTCATGCAACAATGCGTATTGTCATCCAAGCTATCTCCTTTTAGCAATATGTTTCACCGATATTATAGCTATACTCTCACTATTGTATAATAAAAAGCGCTTTTTACTTTCTCCCCTCTAAAGCACAGTATAGTCAGGGTCAGAAGAGGATTAGTATGAAAGTATCCGATAAAAAGTAACTTTCACGAAAAATTTCCAATGAACTGCCATCATCGCAAAATCAGACTTCATTATTCCCGAAAGTTCAATACTAGTTGCAGGTTGCAGAATTAATTATGAGTTATTTATTATATTATTATTATATTATTATTTATATATTATGAGTTATAATGAGTTATTCAACCAAATGTCTCGTTGAAATAGATTTTGTATCCACAAAATCGTGAAGAAATCAAGATGATCTTCGTATAAATTCAATTATTGAATAGCATTTAAGCACATGCATAAGCAGTATGATTAACGCCCATCTATAGATTATGGACCAGAAACAAAATTTTATTGCCGATATGGTACGGGTTATACATCGTCGCTTTGTTTCATATGATTTGTTTGCTGGATTGTTATCAGTGCCATTATGCAAACATAAAATCAACGAATCATATAATTTATATGCGAAAAAGAAGGTGTATGCAAATCCTGCAGCAAAATAAGGATAACAGACGCCATATATACTGAGCAATAATCGTTACCAACGAAAGATAACATATCGTGAAAACTAAATATATACATATATATGCACATTTTGTGCTAATACTCTTTGGTTTACGAGTATTTATATACATATATACGAATTCATAAAAACCTGGTGCAATCAAACGATATATGTTCATCATAAATTTTTTCCCATACACTAGCAGACAAAATTTTTTATGGAATGCCTTGTGGGAATAATTATGAAAAGGACAATATGTGCGTAACGGATAGTTTGATGTTTTTCATTCGAAGATTCTGAAAGTTGTTTTCTTATCAAAGTCAAGGAATCACACATCCAGAGAACTTTTCATATAATCATGAAGATGCACATTGCTCAGTCGTTACTACTCTTTGACTCATTCATCTTTTATTCTCCTCCAGAAAAAGATAAACTAAAAACGCAATCAAAATTTAATCATGAGTAATTGGCCTTGGTTGGTGTTTGACTAGAAAAAATAGCTCATCTCTGTCGAGTTGCCCAGTTTGTATAGAAAAATTCGGAAAGTATAACTATTTTATTGAGATTACTTTGAAAATATGAAGAATATGAATAAATGGTTCTTTTAGCATTTTTCCCGAGACGTTTTTCTGTCGCTAACGATACACTCATGTTATTATAGAAACTTTTCTATTTTGTGAAGTCAGATCGCTGTAGGGAACCTTGTAGATTTTGCAATTAAAAAAATATCTGGGGAATCACCCGAGGAAGCCGACGTAACTATGCTCTATTTTCTTTCTTCATCAGTCAGAAATTCGACAGTGGAGTTCAATTGAAATATCAGAAAAATAACAATTTAAATTGTACTTTTTGTTTTTGTTTTTGTTATTTCTTTTTGTTGACAATCAATTGAAGATTAATAGTGCTATTCCGTGTGTTCATAACCAACCGCAAACTCGTACGAATCTCATATATATACTGGATATATTCAGGCGCAAGACATTGTCGATGCGATGATTGGAAAATATATCCGGTACTGCTTCGCAACCAGAAGTGGCAGCTACTGGAGGTGAACAGTGATGCCAAAATGGGCTTGTTGTATATGTTTGTACAGTCGAGACAGGATACGAGATGCGCGAGGGTATAATGCTATAGTGAACGAGAGTGCTCGACTGCGATTCGCAACGTAATCTCGAAACAGGATCGATTGTCTCGCTGCCAGTCTCGCTGCCATGAGACCTTTATCTTTGACATTTTCTAGTCATCGTTTTACATTCATTATAGCCTGATAAAAATTGCACATTTTTCAAAGATCATCATATATTCATCACTTTTCATAGATTCTTCAATTCATCTGAACGAATACAAATACATGTATTTATGTAATTTTAAAGGTATTTCGCATTCAATATCCATACGAAATTCAACAGAAGGTCGACTTCATTCATATGTCAATATCAGTGTGTTGGTATGTGTACGTTGATGAAATATTCAGTCGTAAAAGGGAGGCAATGAAAAGAGAGACCATAGTGATATGAAAAAAAATTGGGAGAGAATAACCATATTGGAAAATATGAAGAGGTATGGCATTGAATTTTTGTCTCTATCGGTCGGATTTACATCCGAAAAAATTCATCGAAAATTATAATTCATGTATGTAAAAATTATATTAGTTTCAACAAAATTTGCATGACCAAGGCTATTGTTATGCGCTTCTATATGAACAGCGCAAACATGATCAATTTGTTCGCGCATTCAGACCAATAAATTACTCGCGTAAATAGGTATTACCCAATGTGGAAAATCAGCGGAAAGAATTGTGTAATATGCTGGTATTCCGCTCCAAGATACCGAGAAGTAGTGTCATCATGAGAAAATAATGACACATATAACCATCTACGAAAAGACTTTCTGTGACTATGTGTGAATATGCTCCGATTGTCTCTTGGAAACTTCAATGGGATCATTTTGATATGCATCCAATAATATTTCTCAACCATCTCTCACTTCACTCTCACCCACTACGATCAGCGTGTTTCCACTATAAAATCAAGTACTCGAACGTTCAATATGTTCCAGTGTATACTCATTAATGCAAGATAAACTGAAGCAATATTAATTATTCTACTAAATTCAGCAAATATTCATCACGACGCTACTACTCAAGTCATACATTATAATATCATCACATTTCTTTGTGAATACAAAACATATACCGGGACGTCAATATCAACTGTTAACGAAAAGGAAAATACAGAGGCATGTGCATACCCATATTCTGAAGGTTGCCAGCTTAGCTAAACGCTAGTATTGGTAACTATGTAAGCAATCTGAGAGTATACATGCATAAGAACGGTGATGTTGAAGACGACAAAGACAAGGGGGCGCTATCGAGTGTAGAGGAGTTCGAATTCTCGTCGGTTGAGGTTTTGTTTCGCCATTGTAACAACTCAAACAATACAACCTCGACTGCGCGTTTGAACGCTAAGGGGGGAAATGAAACAAGGAAAGGGTCTCAGACCATTCTCTAGTGGCCCTCCAAACGCTTTGCTGTTTCTCTCGCTGTCGCATCTTCCCCATCCCCGTTCACTCCGGCGACGTCATCCTTGTTGTTGTTGTTACCATCGCGACCTCTCTTTCAGCTTTTGCTGGTCGCTTTGTTCTCGTTGTGTCTTGAATGCTTTGGCCATGCAGACTTGGAGAAAACGCGAGGGAGTCATGTGGAATGTATGAAGCATAAACGAGAGTATCATACATTTCAAGTTACAGAGTTTCTCACATTCACCATCGATAAAAAAGAGCTATGATAGACCAAAAAATAAATGCATATATATTCATGATAGCGCAAGTAGCTTCTATGATATTTTTCAGAGGTTGTTCACATAAAATGACGATTTTAGCGATGAGAATCCGTTGTAAAATCATTGTAGCGACACTATGTATCTCAATCGTGTCGATTTGTATTTCATTTCTTATTTTATGGGAAATATTAACGTACGCAAAATTTGCGACTCGAATTGTGATTCACCAGACGAATTTCCGACGATAAATAGATTTGTACCATAACAATGTATTTTTCACGACGCAAACGTGACGTATGAGAGAAAACTACTGAAAAAGGGGAAAACTGGTCATTTTTAGAAAATCAATACAATTGCGATTGCTTTGTAGTGGCTATGAATACAGTTCTATTCAAATATAGTGTTTTCGTTTTCTCGTATCATAAGAGAATAACGTGACTGTATGTGGCATTTCATGGCATAAAATCGTTCACAGGCCTATGAAAAAAATTCATCAAATTTATAATTCGTGTATGCAAGTGTACATGTGCTCACTATGCACATTCCAAATTAACTGATGCAATATCTCTCCATTTTCCAATACTTCACAAAGTTTGTTACATTCACGAAGAATATAAAAGTGCTTCGATAAACAAAAGTTCATATATATATCGTGTGCTCATGCAAGTGAAAATAATTGTCTACGTTATATGTTACGTGGGTACTCAATGGGAAACAATAACATTAGTGATGAGAACGAGCTGCACGTGGTTGCGGATTCGCTTTCTTCCTGAGATATGTACGTTTAGTAGACCGAGTGAGTGTATGGTCAGACCGTGTATGCATACATGCGGATAACCATATCAGTGTGTATATATATAAATTCATGTATACATGCAAACTACTATGATAATATTTTTACCCACGAAGCAAGTCATACAGTCAGCTTCAGTCAGTCATTTGAATAAATGATTCTTTGCGTGTAAAGAATGCAAAACGTTATGGAAATCGACGGATTTTATTAAACTATCATCTATATGCATATATTATGAAACATTGTGTTGATTAGTGCATGATGGAGATGTTTCATATACACCTCAAAGTAACTTGAAAATTAATCCACAATTATGTATAGCAAGGATGCGTGGCGTGACATGGCATGACGTGTGGGAGCGAGCCAAGAAAGAGAGACAGAGAAATCTGACAGCATCGTATACCTGCACTGTATCAAATCCATGCTCATGCATCAACCCTATCATTTCCGGTCGGCAGTTTCCGGAGACACGTCTATATCCATATAGTGTCACCTTCTATATCTTCCCTGCCATTATTCCTGTCTCGCTCACTCCCTCTTTCCCTTATACGTTCAGACTGTAAACGTGTTCCATCTAGGATTTGCCGCCCACGTCAAGCGAACCGTCTCCTCGCCATCGCACGCCCTGTGAAGCTTCTCGCTCTTCCACTTTACATTATCCAATCCGCCTTGACATCAAGCCTCTGCCATGCTTCAGTTCGTTCAATCCTCGTGGTAGACTTGCGAAAGGTTTATCGTGACCTCACGCCTCGACAAATACACATCGACATCATTTATATTTTTATCGCATCATTTATTACGTATTTGCATAAAATATATATGCAAAATATTCCATATATATTTGCATCTGTATGTTTTTATATCCAATATTTATAATAAATATTTGAATGAGAGCGAATTAAAACATAAACGACTGTATAATGAGAAATTTGCTTGAGAGAAAAGAAGGAATAGCCACAAATAATATTTTTCCAATTGGAACATTGAAAGTATGTGTACTCCATGATTGAACGATGTGAGTATGGAGGTTAGGCACGTACATTACACACATAATAGATTTGTGTGCAATATACCTACAGACCTACATCTTCCAACATGAGAGAATGTATATGACAACCATTCAAAAGCTTTCATATATGGATTGTATGGTAGGTTGGTATTCTATCACAATATGATGGATCATCCCAATTCCACAGAAGGATGAAATTAGACCCCAGCGGTGACAAGGCAACGACATTCTATATGGCTAGATCGATAGTGATATGTACAGACTTACAGCCAACGTTGTAGATTTCAGTGCGTCCGTTAATTTTGGATATGAAACCATTCGAATATATTGCATAATTTCGATATGCAAAATTGATTCGTTTCGAATTCTGCGAAAATTATATCCACTCAAGCTCACCATGTGTAAACTTGATAATGAAAATCAATTGCGTTAATAGTCGGAACATTCAAATTCTTAACATAGCCCCACAAATATGTCTTCGATCTCACAGATAGCAGAATGAAAGCTCATTTTCCCAATGGCTTTCCTTCTCTCATGTCTTTTCATACGAATATCCATTTTGCAATTAATGTACAGATGGCACGTATTAAATTAAATAATTGGCTGGAAGTAGGACATGTGAAGATTTGATATAGCAAAATTAAATAAGGTATTCAAGCTCCGAGAGCGAAAAATCTGAATATTTAAATAATGGAAGTAAGTAATGCGGAATAATAAAATGAGAAGTTAGAATTCGTTTGGAAATGTGTATAGCGATTGTGTTACAATGTGCACGATAAAAAGCCGCCCTGTTTGCATTATTAATATACTCAACTGATAATCAAACATGCAGAAAGAGAGAACACATATGGCGCGAGATCTGTGGTCGACACCAGTGCCCCGTGGAGGCACTATGTATGTATATATATTTGTATACTGGCACCATCCTGCAGACAGAGAGAGAAATATAGGAAGTAATATGCAGATGCGTGTAGTCGGCATTCCCGAAACTGTTTGTGGGTACATATACCCATTCCTCATTCGTCGCACTCGGATATGTAATCACATGAGGACACGAAGAGTAAAGAGCTATATGCTATATACATATATATGTAATTGTTATATACACCCATGCATAAAGTGAGTGTGGCGTTCCACAAGCATCGCACATTGGTGTTTGTCACTATGGCGAAAGCTCACAAATACATTCATACATATAATACATGCATGTGTATACAACGTGTCCCAGAATTTGCCATACATCAAATTAATGTGCATTCACTTTTAAAGTAAATATCTCCACTCAGTATATGAGAAATAGGCAATATATATATAACATGAATATAATATATAAACTTTTGTCATCAACATAACAATAAATAATGGCCATTTGACATACCATCATTATTATAACATTTTCTGTCATTATTTTCTAATAACGCAAATCGAAATGCCTTGAAACGTAGTTCTTATTTCATTTTACATTTCTCATTCATAAGTTGTGAAAACGTTGGGAGGAACGAAAAGTGAAACCGATATAGAGCGCATATGGGTGTGAAATTTAAGACACCCTGTATACGTATCTACATTTGTATGTGTATTTGGAACGTACACCTGCACATCCATGGCACTTTATCCACCCTCAACGTTGCTACGTAAAATACCCCGCTGTACCCGCGCCACTAAAGGGACAAGGCAATGAGAGGTGAGAGGTCGGAGGAAAGTACGGCCTATACCACTCCGCGCGACACTCTGCGCGCCTATGTGTATTGGGGTTGGACGTGTGCAAGCGCGACTGGCCATAATCACCGCATACGCCGCGCCGATGAGATTAATGTCGCTGTCGTGGTGCTTGTTGTTTCACCACCATTGCTGCCACCCCTTTATTCTAGTGTTGGGAGGGTAGAATTCCGTTCGTTTACGAAAATTCGTGCACAATCTCCCATCCGGTACGGTTTTCATTCCCTCCCGCTTTTCTCCAAAAATCGATATTGTGTAGGCAACGCACCGAGCCTTGTTAGAATACTCGTATTTCATCATCGAATCGAAGAATTAATATTCAAAGTTATTAGGATATTGATTATAATAATCGAGGAATCATCCATGAATTCACAGGACGTGAATAAATCGGATATGCAGATTCACCAATAACGTTTGTCTTCCCGCACTTCATCGGAAAAATTGTGCTAAATTTCTCCAGACGATAGTCAACATTCAAATCATCTGACTCGAATGTACATTTATCACTACATTTTTTTTTTTATTTTGAAAAGTTACATCTCTCTGGGGGGATAAAAAACGATCGCAATAGTAACGAGAGTCCCATCGACGAAAATGAAGCTATCGACAGATAGGCAGGAATGCCAAGATTATACTCTCGGAATACCTAAGCACGCCATAGATCACAATCTATGAGATACGATTTATAATTTTGTCTATAAAATGAGTAATCATTCAATCACATTTTATGTCAAGAACTCTCCACAAAATGTTTCCATATGTTATCAAGCAATGTTACAATGTCAATTAGCCCTAAAAATAGTACTGCAATTAAATATTTACGAGAAGTTATCATCGAATACATTCAAAGATGAAGTGGCAAAGAGTAATGTAAGAGTCGTTATTTTTACAATATGCATCGTACAACTGCGAATGAGAAATGCGAGAGCAAAAGAGGGAGCAAACATAGCAGTGTAGTTGAAGAGAATTTAATCTTTATAATCTTGATCTATCCACGGTGTAGTGGATTACGACAAATTTTGAAACGTACTATTAATCCTCTCGAATACGATCGAACAAATAACCGGAATCAAGATAAACGTAGATAGCAAGGAAAAACTCCGGTGAAATATTACAAATATGGTGTTGCAGGAATATGAATCAGATAAAATGAAAAAAAAAAAAGAAAAAAAACATAGAGAAGAAGAACTGAACAGTAAAATATGTGTGATATATGTGGCTTAAAAAGTTAACTCTAACCGCTATCGTTGATGAAGTTGAACTCAAATGTCTGAATGAGTTAGGGAAATAATGGAAAATTGTGGAAAAAGCCGAAAATACGATGTAGAAATACGAGCACCGTATCTATATTGGGTATCATTCGAAATTGTTCTGACAAGTTTCATTTCTGTACAAGGTTCAACGAATATTCTTGAGGATCAACTAGTAATTGATCGATTATAGGCTGTGATTTAATCTCTGTGAACAAAAACTTTTATCCGCTACTCGTTACAAACATCTGAACGCATAAGTTTCTGATCGGTGTTGTTAATGAAATCACGATTATAGTGAATTGTTCAATTGTACACAAGTCGCATTACGAATCTTTCAGATTGGAAGCCATAAAATACTTCATATTTCACTATAGTTTGTTACGACACCCCAACGCGATAGCTAATGCAAGTAATAGGGATCAGAAGAATTCTTGGGATATTTTGTTCTGAATGCAGATCTTTTCTTTCAAAATCAATTTTCCGATTGATTACTTCGGCACAACGCCGAGACGTCAAAACTAATCAATTATAATTTCAACATTGATTATGTATTGACCATGATATTAAAGAATGAACATCGTCCGCAGATTTTTTGCAAATTAATTACGTGTATTAAATATGAGCAGCGTATGAACTACCAGTCAGGGAGATTAATCCAGTCGTAAAACCCGGGGGGAAGGATGATGATAATATGAGCAGAGCATACGAGCTCGATGGACAGTCGAAATTAATTCGTGATACCCTACAACGACATCAGGGTTTTAAATAATTAGCGCTTAGGATGCATGGCACGGTTTTGGCCGAGTCCCGTGGCACACGAGAACTGAGACTGCGTGACGATAGAGGGGCCAGAAGAGGGAGTTGGGGAAGGTGATGTGGGGGTGATTCAGGGGACACCCAACTGACATAATTTTCATGGTGAAAATTGGTAGACTTAGGCGCGACAATTACGTGGACATTAGAATGTTAATGAGCATGGTAAAAATGTAAGGGACTTTTCAGTGTTAATGAGAGAAAAAGAAAAAACTTGGAGAGAAAATGAATAAAAATAGTTGCGAGAATTTAATTGCTGGGACAATATACACTACCTTGTCCATAAATCATTTCATTGTATAAGGTTTTTTTTTCATAAATAACGAGAATAGAAACCGTACGAATTAAACATTAATTGTTACGCCTTTGGAATTTGTGAGACGAAAATTAAAAATTCTAAACGATTCACCATAATTTCAACATGACTATAAATTACTATGGAGTAAGAATATAAAATGACCAGTCAGTTGTGTATTATAGCTACATATATTTTCAAGAATTGACGTTCCACAATTGCAATACTGTGAAAGGAATGAAATTAGATTTTGTATGCTCAATTCAGTCGAATAATGCAGTTATGCTATGACGTGTACGGTTTCTTCGCAAAGGAACACATATGTGTTCTTGGAATATACAAAAAGAGTTCTATCTCTTCTGTTTACAATAACAAAATAAAATTGTACAGTACAGTACAAAAACAGTACAGATATAAATTTATATTTGGGTGAATGCGAAACGGCTCTTCCCATCAAATTATAAAAGTTGGTGTTTTTTTTTTTCCATCATGTAGCTTCAACGCGCATTCGACGCTGAGTATTGAGGTGCTTTGGTAGTGTAAAAATTGCAGGAAATTGATCCTTCAAAGTTCGCTCTAGCATATTAAATAAGACAAAAAAAAAGTTCACGCTGATGCAACCAACTCGAACGAGACTCCTACATTTCACGCTGATGAGAACACTCTGAATTTTTATGAAAACATTGAAAAGGTGATTTGAGTGCGAATAAGCTTACCGTAACTGCAAAACAAATGTTCGTTGTGATCTCTTTAGTCCAGGCGTTGAATCACTACATGATTTCCCATATCTTTGAAATTGTAGCACAATCCACACTTAATCTCTGGTAAGTTCATCACACTTATCACTCATTCATTATTTTATGCACTTGAAAATAAAAAGACTCTCTATACACACTCGTTTGAGGACACGTAAGTTATTTTGAAATATTAATTATTTTAGCTACCGTTACTCAATGAAGACTCAATAGCAGGTTAGATGGAACGCGTTGAACAAAACACGAGCGCTGTTTATGTATCGTGGATAACAAAAAAAAAAAATGTAAACACGAGCGCTGTTTAAGTATCGTGAATGATAAAAACAAAATGTAAACACGATGAAATACCAGAGAAGTTCACACGTAATAATTGAATTTGAATCCGTCCGTAAGTTAGATACAATACAAGCAGCACGGAACACGCCGGCAGAGAGAAGTCGAAACGCGGACTCACCCCAACTGAAACTCGGAGTTTGACTGAGTGCGAGACGACGCACGGCTTCGCCATTTGTTTCGCGCATGCGTCGCTCGCTCACTCAGTTACTATAGTGTTCTTATATCAATTCTGTGTACGTGTTTATTTGTGTAGCTCTGCGTATATGTGTATATATCTCACCATACGTGTATAGACACGAATTCATACACACATAAATGTGTATATATAGCTGGAGGGTGTCATGAGAGGGAAGAAAAACGTGGGGCAGATTCATCGTGGAATCACTCTTATCTTGAATTTCCTAAATAAATATTTTTTGACATTCACTCAGTTTGGTTTTTGTAACGCGCAGTGAATTCACACACAAGTTATAATACTTTCATATTTATTTAAGCGCATTTATTTATATATGAATATAAAATATTGAAAAGGAACTTCTAAATATGATTCAGAAGAATATGAGAAGACAGCCGTACAGGTGAAACTTTAAATAAATCGATCAAAGTTGAACCCAAGTTTATTTTATTCTCTTGTCATCATTGTATTTTCATACTCGTTGTGCGGGAATTCCTCAGCCAATGCCATTTATATGCATACCTTTCGTATATGTTATCTCCCATTCTTTCTCTCTTTCTTGTTACTGATTGAATCCACTGGGAGATGAGTGAAGCCGCATTGCGTTGACTGTAAAGAGGACGCACAGGATTCTACTCTGAATTGAATATAAACTTCAGTGGTATACTAATGTGTAGGTAATGGAAAAAATTTATTAAACAACGAAATTACGGGGGCCAAATGAGTGCGTCGGAAATGACTTGATGTCATTCGCATTCTCGGTCTGACTCACATATTTCTCTCCCGCAGACTTAAAAAACTCAGTTTTATGGAAGTCAAAAAGTATTACAACGAAGAAAAATTATGAATTTATTAATATCTCCGGGAATCTTCAATATTCATTTGTTTTCATATCTTTTATAACAACAAATTTATCGTAAACTGTTTTTCTTTGTTGGAGAAACAAAGAGCTCGATTGATTTTCTATGAATTTGATGTTGAAGTGTATAGTGATAGTTTGCGCTACCAGACTACAAACACCAATTCTCAACTATCCAATATGATGGGGGTGCAAAAGCTATATCGACAATTGGTGTGACTAGGCAGATGGTCATGCGAAGCACAGTGATCTAATGTACGGTTGCTGTGATTATCTGTATGCGGTAGCAGAATTGCGTTAGTCGTAGATGCGCCTAACGATAATTATGGACCATTTTCATTGGTACTCGTGATTTATCATTACATCCATCATTTAGTATGGATGAATGGGTAACTCACAAATCAACAAATTATAATCTGTGAATGTGAGATTGTGTGTCCAAGGAAATTAGAACATGAAATGAATTCATATAGTCTAAATCTTGATACAATGCTAATAATTGTGATAACATATAGGGATACGCAGCTTCAATTTCTATCTTTAATCATTCGGTGGAAACCATTCCGAAATAAGGGAAATCAATTATCGGTAAAAGAAATCAGTTGTAGTAAACCCGATGTATTGATCGATGATTTTGTAGCGGTGGACATAATAGTGTCACTCACTTCCTCTCATGGTTCTATGCAACCCGTACGTGCCATTATGTGAACATTCATATACTCACAGCTATGTGTGTAAGTCACAGTATATAACATGTACAAATACTCACTCGCTAAATTCAAATTGTAAAGTGAACCACGAACGTGGCCGCAGGGGTACACATTTCATTCGCGGCTCGATAAATACGTGTATCGCGTTTCGACGCGCATAATCGATCCGTGGGATATTCGATTGCTCGCTTTGGCGAATCGGAAGCGAGTTGCGACGACAGACTATTAAAAGGATAGCTTTTCTCGTAATAACGCGATTACTATAGATACACACTCCTCTAATAATGTATACACGACTCTTTGTATCCACTTCACATCTGTTACCATACAATTTTTTACTCACCAACAAAGCAAAAACATATCTTCAATTGACAATAAAATTATATTTTTGAACATAAGAAGTATAGATAGGACGTAGTGGAATACAACCCAGCAATAAATAATAATCACTGTACTTGGCATAGTGAATTCGATTTATATACGAAATTCTAAAAATGTGTTATGTGTTATATGTTATGATAAAACATAGTCTAGGGGCTCGAATTTCCACTACATTCTTGACTACACCTGATTTCGACAAAAGTCTTTACTAAATTCGTCCCTCCCCTCTCTATGCACTCCGCATACATGTATATGTATCTATAAATACATATTTGAACGTATACTCACATAATATGTACAATATATGGAAATAATATGAGAGCGCAGATAATCTGCTATGCGAATATGTACATTCTTACCATCTTACGATTGCTAGGCATCTTATAAAGTTCGTGCGAGAGTTTCTCGTAGGATGCAAGTTTGCGTATCGTTGCACTGCAGCTGCTCACCATCACACTTCACTCCATTATAAAATCTGTGTACGGTAATTTGTATGCTCCATATACTTACATATTATTCACTTATATAATCTGTAATTAAATTCAATATCACCTATAAAAATTCAATTGTCGAGAGAGGCAATTCAATATCATGAGCTATTCATCCAACATTGATATGAAATCAATATTCCATTCATACATAATCAAACTTTTATGCTGGATTCGTTAAGCAGGTGCGCATTCATATATTCAAATTATTTTTGGTTCACATATATATATATACATATATTTTTTAGTACCAATTGACAACACTGAGAAACGAATTAACATGGAAAAATACAATGCGATAATCATATGTTGTAATAAATAAATAATAAGTAACTCATTTTGAGTATTATGTTTTTCACCTTCCAAGTATTCTATCACAGTTGAGTAAAAATTACACAATTGTCTCAATTACAAACTATATTGGTACGTAGGGGTCCAAATATTGATTATTATCATATTTTCCGATACCTTTGTTGAAACTTAATTGGACATTACCCATTCTCGGGCAACACTATCCTGGATTATCTAGACTCGGTAATTCTGTTCAGGAGCCCAACCATCATTATCCCGACAATAAGGATTTGATCCTCTCGTCCCCACCCAGCTAACACTGAATCACAGCTCAAGGGGTTGACAATTCTGTTGAATCAAGGAAGATATGCAATGCCTGAATAGATTTATGAACATGTCGAATTTGAGATACATGTGATCGAACAAAAATTCAATTCTAATATGTAGTCGAATTACCAACATTCATATACAACAATTGAGCAATTAAAATAAATGTTTAATTAGATAACGCGTCTGGGTATTCATTAGTTGGAACTTTTGCTCGAGTTAATTTTGTTTCATAACTCACTAATTCAAGACTTCGTCACACATCAATTACAAATACATACCCTCTACCCGAAGTCTAATCGTATAAAGTATTTGAATTGTTACACAATTTGATTGACTCCAGTCTATACAGGATATCTAGTGTTATTCAAAGCCGTTTCAGATATACTGTCTTCACGTGCCTATTTATATGGTGTGAATATTGTATACAATATCCACTCACACATAAAATTCATATGTGGGCAAAATTTTTCTTTGCATGTTCATGTGATATATGTATATATTCAACCATGCAGTAGGAGGTAAAGTGTGTATCTGTCTTGAAAGACCTTAAGCAGGTTTGTGAACTCTTGTTGAGTCTTCTGCTGTATACGTGCGTTGGTCTTCCTTTTTTTGCATCTATCCAGAACATCTCATAGATTATTATTCATATTATTGTTTTTTTCATCATTTCTGCTATTATTTTTCCCATTTTGCATTGGTACCGACGACTCTACAAAGAGCAACGGATCATTACTCATTCATTTGGATTTTCCAGTTCTGAGCTTTCGTCTTTTTTTTTCTTTTTTCTGAAAACCCTCTCGACAACCTTCACACACATTTTTCTCATCAGAAGTTTTTGCCCATAACGAGATTAGTCTACACAAGTGTCACGTCAGAACGAGTTGTGAAGAACAACTATATATCTTCCATACTTATTTAGAGAAATGACTATTTCAAATTGTAAATCAGAAATATTCATGAATAAATATTTCATAGTTTTTCAATGGCTGGTAGATGGCCACGATTCTGTCAGTACACAAATAATTAAACAGCAGATATCAGCCGTTTCTCATACCAGATGGCTGATTAATGATGAAATCAATTTTGCTTTATAAGTTCACAAACCGAATATATATATATACGACCTCAATTCTGTTCAACCCATCCCTTCAGTAATTTAACGCTTTGCCACCATGGACAACGTGAAAAATATAAATAAAAACTCAGACTGACAGTGGCTGCACATAGAAGTTCAAATGTCTATATATAGTTAATATACATAAGTATATATATATATATAATATATATATATATATATATATATTACATACATAAGTGCTTTCACCTTTTGCATTCCATTTGCGGAATTGTCATATTCACTAAAAGTGGAAAGTACAAGTACCGTTGTGGAGAGGCTGTTGAGATTGGAATCGCCCTATAGCATCATCATTGCATTCAATTTCAATTCACTTTTGCATTGCCCAAGCAAATCTCAATCGGCAACGCTTGCGTCCGGACAGTTAAGTGCGAGACATGTCGGGGGCTGGTCGCACTATCACCCAGATCGAGTGAGTCGAGCATATAAAATTAAACTGTAGAGTGAAGAAGGCTGAGAGAAAGAGAGAAAATGCAAGAGCTATACATATAGATCAGTGTGCTATATCGTGAGCACCACCATCATCCCCTAACCCCCGCATTTTCTTCTTCTTGCGTCATGTCGCAACGTATATAGCTCTGTGGAGTCTCTATGGCAACGTTCTCAAGCTCGCTCGAGCATTCTCGTCTCGGCGCCGTTTTCCAACGGTGCATTATGTATAGATATAGAATGAGCGCGACGAAAAACTATTGTCACACATAGCGTGCGGTGGATTGAGGAGCCCAACTACTATCTCTTCACGACCCTTTTGGCATTCTCAAGGGAAATAGATATATGTATGTGCACCTTGTCGTCTAGAATTTGACTCTTTAGTCGTTGCCGCGGGCCTGCCACACCCCATATAGGAGAGGGATGGTAGCGCACCTCTAGTCAAACGCGTTATCATTGGTCGTTACCCCAAACTAAACTCACGGCTCTTCACCCCCGTGAATTTTTTTTTATCTCCTCAATCCTCAATACTGAGTTGCGAGCGTAAATGTATTAAGATGTAATTTAAAGCAGATATGAGTGCAGGAACCAATTAAATTTCTGTTATGAAATTTCATCATATCAACCAATTTATTTTTGGTTCTTGGAAAATCTAATTTTGATGTACATGGCAAGTTGCATGTGAAATAGATTGGTTATTCATGACGGCGAATCATTCGGATCACCCTTCGATAGTGCGAAGGAGATTCCAATTATATCTGTTGCAATCTGAGTAAGAGACTGAATGATCATCCAGCACATAACAAACAATGATTCATTGATATCTTTATCATTCTTCCAAAGAGTTGGTGAAATCATAGCATGTCTTATTGATATATATGATCGAATCGATAAAATATTACCGGTGGAATATTTCGGGGAAAATTCGAAATTATGAATTCAATTGATTGTAGGAAATTATTCTATGACAGCCATCAGAATTCACACTGACCTGCTGCTTTATCTATTATCAATTGAATATTGGCATACTTGAAAGATCTCATTAACTGTTATTAATTAATTAACTTCTATAAGGAATCGAATGATAACTTATTGAAGCTGGATCAATCCTCCATCTATTCTACGCTCATCGCATAAACTGATTCCGATATTCTCCATGTAATAGTAAATGTTCCTACTTCTGTGGATAATTTGCAATATAATATTTGAATCAAGAATGAGAGAACAACAAAGATGCAGTCATATGATGAGGTACGGAAAGCAAAAGACAACAGGAAATAATGAGATACTGAACTATCGATGATATTCCAATCTTCGAAAGATTATGTCTCGATTATTTATCTTGCCGCGAACTTGTGGATTTTCCAAACGCTTGGATATTGGATCGAAAACCAATAAATTATAAATGATACTATCTGGTGATATCTACCTGCTACAATTGAAATGTTTCTTCCAAATGCATTCAACCATATTCTAAAAATAATAACGTCATCAACAATGAAGCTTTATATTAAACTCATAACATTTACACGAATCTATTGGATAATTGATCAATCATTTACTACACAGCATATGAAGTAATTATGAGTAACCGTACAAGTCTAGAATAGTCTATTCATAATCAATTATGAGTTAAAGATTCATAATGAATTGGAAATGTCTTTTGGTGACTACCAATGTCAACAACATAAATGTTATGATTGATAATTTGCTTAACGACTGATGGTTCATTTTATACATACACAAACGATACATTTCGTCGGATATAATCAGACTAATTTCAAACTACCATCGTGTGTAATTTCTTTTCCCTCACGAGCACGAAACCACACTCAACAGCAACAAATGTCGCCGGAGATTGATAATCGTGGTTGACGCGTGTATATATAACAGAGAAAATTGGTATATTACCTGTTCATAATAGAAAAAAATTCGCTTTGATTATTCCATCACATTGGGGCGGACCTCGTGGCTAGTGATTTTTCGTCTCACTATTTCTTCCTCTTCCCTCTTCAGCATCGTGCTACCATAAACGAAGAGCAGAAAATATAAGAGTAATTTATCACAAGCAACAAACAATGTTTATATCATTTATATATTGCGGCATGCACGCCTTATATATGTATGTATGTATGTATGTATGTACGAGCAAAGTAAAATACACACGTTCCTTTCTCATAATCAATACAGAAAGCGCACTCCAAAAAGGTGACGACATAATACAACTTGTAATGACAATATTCACTGTACCCACTATTCATATTGCGTGCAATAATGACATATACTGAAAAGAGATTCTTTCATGTATTGATCTCATAGTGAAAAAGATGTTGCATTCGAGAATAATAGCTTTCAATTGTAACAAAGATCACCTGGATAAAAATACGTGATGATGTGGGGTCAACCATACTTCAGTTTACTGTTGAAATAACACAGCTAGATAATTCTTGTGGTCAAACAATAAGAACCATCTAGAAGATTGTTGGAGGTTGTATAACTGTGAAATCCATCGTGACTGTCAAATTACCGTGCGAAAATACCAGCAATGCTGCTGTGAATAACAATATAGTTATAACCAACTGGATGACATACGTACGAGCATCATTCAACTATTAGTGCTATTACGTTTTCATTCTTGAAAATTGTCAATTCCGACCGTCTCGACAGAAATGGACAAAAAAAATGCAATGATAGAATACTGGAGAATGAAAAACTCGATACATCAAATGTTAAAAATGATATAAATATATGCACGGAATTAGAATATATAAGTTATACCATAACGTAGGGTGCACATCGTTATATTATATCGAATGACTTCACACGAAAAGTTATCTTTCTGATGTTTAATTCTACTTATACAGAACGAATCCATTTGTAATATTTATGTGATCATAATGCGCCATCGGAGAATATTGATCCCAGGTAACATTGTACATCTCATTTGAAATATCAATAATCGTTGCTACTAACAGATAGCTACAGCAACTAAATATATACGCACATCACAACTACATATATGATTTATCGGGCAAAAAGCTGTCCAATTTATGCACCATCGTTCGATCACATGACTTTTCGATATTTCTAGTCCCATAAAAAGAAAATGTGAACATTTCTAGAAAACCTTCGAGCAAATCTCAAGGCAGTCAAATCCACCGAATATTATTTTAGTATTTCGGATCGTTCTAATATTAATTTTTTTTAGTGCCATAACACAAAGTTATTGAAAGAACGAAAAGAATATATATTAAAAGGAAATTGAATAGCACCCGCATTTTTGAAATTATCAGTTAAACGTTCACAAATTCTATTTAATTTGTGATGTACCGCTCGAAAAAGGTACATGAATTGTATGATAGAATGAGTTATATCTACCACCACCCTCCATATTTCCCTCGGTCATTTCCCCTTTTCTTTTCCTGATGCGACCTGCACACAGACACAGTAGCATAGCACGCGCACGATAAATATGCCATCGTGGCTATACCATAAATCCCAAGTAATTGAATTTTCAACATCCATAACTGGTGGATGTATACGACCTCAGGAAATAGAATGTAGAATGTATCTTTCGAACAGCGTCTATAGGTATCTCAGCTCCATTCAGGTGGACGGAAGACTGAAGAGTTGAACTAATAGAAGAAAGTATAATGACGTTGATTGTGTGTATGATCAATCGCCGAGTGCCCCGTCTTCGAACTTCTGATGAATGTTTTTAATTTACTACCATTCCAGGGATCCCTACAACTTCTTCTATCGTGGGGACAGCTAATCAAGGTCTACTCTGACCTTTTCTTCATGCCCTCCCTTCACGTCGTGCGCCTCCCCACTGCTCCAGGCACTTAAGATAAGAAACTTTGATTGTACGTAACCCCGAAGAGAAGCGAGTAGCAATGCAATGTGACGGCAGAATTGAGTTTGTAGAAGCTGCCAATCGCAAATAATGATTTCAATTCGATTTTCATCATACTGCTTTACTCAGTTGTCCGTAATACGTTAATGGTGTTTGGTGCACCAACTATTCTAAGCAACATCTGTTTCTTCCGTCGCAGTGAAATAAAATGAAGATGAGAAATGATGTACAATTCTCGGGAGAATTTTTTTCTTTTTTTATCTGTTGACAATTCATGAGCGTGAATCAAAATGGACGATCAAAGAAAAATTCTATCCGATATCATGATTCTTAAAAATGCGACAGTTCCATAAATTGGAACGAGAGATCGATTGACGTTTCATACATTTCGATTCTCACTACAACTATGGAACATAACCCAGAATAAGGACCTAGTGAATGGTGACGTATTACCCATAGATTATGATAAGAACGTATTGGCTATATAGATATATATATATGTATATGGGCACGGACATCTATTGACCCAGCAGCCCACACGACCCACAACGATTTGCGATCACTGGTGGTACGAGTTGATCCATCCAAGCACAACGACAATAATTTATCCGTGTTCCCCGAAGCACAGTAATCGTACGCTGTCTTCTCTGATGGATTAGGATACTCCGCTGTGTGCCAGCCTTTGCACACTCAAACACATGCACACATGAATTCAGAGCGATTGTATTACTCCGCATGAGGTTACATCAAAATGATATTAATCCGATTTTCAAAACGTTTATCAATCTTTCTCTCATGTTTCTGCATAGACATATTTATTTATGTAGATTGCATAGTTAGGTAACAACTATTGATGTACTCCGATTACTTCTCCTCGAAGAGTTTTAATGATAATTATTTTCTGGGAGTTAGTCATATTTTTTTTTCTCCAATGGTAATTTTTAATTTATTCTTAAACTCTACATTCGAGTATGTATGTTTATTACATGAGTCAATCAGCTGACGAAATCTTTACAGCTGTTTTTACGTTCATCATTAGTCTTTAACGCCAACAGAGCGATCGGCTTTATCGACGCAAGAAAAAAAATAATAAAAAGTCGGAAAGACGTGACCAGTAACCGTTGGCCATCGTAAACGGTCGAAGTATGAGATTTGACGCGGTGTATATATAGGAGCAAAAAATACGTTTGTTCCACATAAATGCTCTTACACCCTCTAAAAATACTGCCAAACTTTATTCACATTGCCCTGTGGATATTAATTTTATTGAATATACATTTTTACCGAGCATTGAAATATTGCTGTTGAATTTTTTATTAAATTGAGTGATGAAAGCATAGAAATACATATTTAAACCGAGCATCTGAGAATATGTGCACTGATTTGAGGAACATTTTATATCGTATCCATAGCATTAGGGGAAGAGAAGTGTCAGTTGATGTAAGTTCATCACTATTAATCAGATATAAGATCCTGCTCTCAGTGATGGATTTACTTTTAGTTGACAAAAAAGCCAAGAACTTTTTTGGCCTTTGTAGCCCTCGAGGTATTCCTACGATTATATACACCGACATCATTTCAACATCATGGCATAGAGACAAAAAATTCAGAAGAAATGGTGTATGTGGGTGGGCGTTGGTAGTTAGCCCATAAAAGTGGATCCACTCAAGGCAACAAAGAGCATTTTTCTGTATAGATGAGAGACGACATTCGTTTGAGCGATACACACTCGAGTAAACATCAAGTGCGATGCTTTCTCCCTGACTATGTTACGAACAAACGTTATGAACGGGAGCACCCTCCCCATCAAGGCAAGTGGAAAAAGACGTCATAACTTAAACGATGATAAAATGTATAAGAATATATGTTTACAACTGTGCCGAAATTATTCCGAACATCCTTTACCACATATTGGATCAATTCAGACGTAGCAGGAATGTTCTAAGGTAACACATGCCAGAATCTTGCAAGAAGACAAAATCATACTGAGAATAAAAAAACATCCAATTCGATTTCATGTGATGAAACTCAACGGACCAATCTCTTATCATTCTACAATTTTTAAGATGTTCATTCTATATCATTTAATATGAAGTGTTGAGAGCCATATCCCTCTTTGTTGCTCAATATGGATTAAGAGTGCTTATAAAAATGCATCATATATATAGTGTGTATTGACTCTTATATGCATTACAGTAAAAGATATCATTTATCCGTTGATTAAACAGAGTGTCGTGACTTCATATTACTCTGTGAGTATATTAACAGTATTTGGAAAATGTTTTTATAGTGGCACTGTACAGGTATATTAGTTGAGAGCGCGCCAGCCTTGATAATCGATTAATCCCCATCGACTGGTAAAGCTGACCCTTCCACTTCCCTACGCCGTTTTCACTTTGTCCACATAGTTTCAAGTCTAAATCCACTTTCCTCACGGATGTGCAATTTCTCAGCCGGTTGATTTTTCGAACAATATTTTCGCCCCTATGTTGAGCGATAACAGATCGAACTATTTGCGGTTGCAATGTCTTTTGCTCGAGTAAATCGCTTCGAGGATAACACATTTACTGGTCGCACATGGTCGTTTTATCTATTTTCTGGGTAAAACAGTATTTCCAAGTATCGTTTGTGTTACCAAAGATCCTGCGAAAGCTGTGTGCTTGGTTTTATGTATATGTCTATATACATTACGTATTGCCTGTGTCTTTATAGACGTTTGTTACCTAGAATTGCCATCGTGACTGGTTTCCTGTTCGGTTGCATGGACTCGCGCGTGAGCAGGAGCCATTCAGACATGGCTTTACGATGGTTAGATCGTAAAAGCCTTACAAGCCAGTCTGAAAGACAAGTTGACTGCTGCAGTATAAGTAGAACTGATGTCTGCTCAACTTATTCACGGAAACACAAATGCATATCAATATTGGAATAACATTTTTATAATAATATTCAAATGGAAAATTTTTTTCATTTCACAATATCTCGACTGTTATGGAATGTCAAATGTTTCATAATTGTTCCTCTACAATGCCGGTGAAAGGTTGGTTATAAAGTTTTGTTCTCATGTAGTCCCTAAATTGCTTTGCATAAGGGGCAGTATATGACCGACAATAATTATATTGCCATCAATCGTTTATTAATTTGATGTATCGTCCATTGGAAATGAGAAACAGCTTCGTAACGATATCGAAATAAGTATGAACGATTGTATGAGTGCTTTAAATTTTGCTTTTATGATTGAATTTGTACATAAGCAAAAATGCTGTCTAGTCATGAATTTATTCAATTTTTCTGTATTGCTTCAAATAAATATTTAATGAAAAAATCGACCTAGTATTCGTAGTACAATGTCAGTGTGGGCGCATGATCGCACGTTCGAATCTGTATCCGTGGTGGTTGGCAATGCAGACTCCATGTGCATGAACAGCTATCAGTCGATATGAGTAAAAGTCGACACAATCCCCACTGACGATCAGAATGTTTTTATTTTTATGCTTCGTCGGAGACTCTTTCAGTTGTTGTCGACACAGTGTCCTGTGGGGGTGCTGGCTCATGAATACCCATCCATGTGCAACGCTTCTGCAACTCTTGTCGATATCTATTGACGAGAAAAAAAATTATTATTAATATATTAACATTCAATATAATTATACGATTCCTGATTATAATTCATTGATTGCACCTGGGGTGATTGATCGCGTAGATCCATGGATCAATACATGACACAGTTTTTGCGAACAATGCCGGGAGCATACTTGATAACGGCGTTAGAACTTCCCTGCAAACATAATAATTTTTCAATAGACGTTAATCGAATATCCTATTACATCTCTGGTTTTTTTTTTCTCTTTCTATTTCTATTACCGGTTGCCGAATGTGGCCGTCATTGTGATAATCGCATACGGAGTCCACGAGCAAACAAATAAAAAGAAAATAGTGAAAGCCACCTTGGCAATTCTTAGCTCCACACTTCTCTCTTTGTCCTGATTAGACTGAAGAGACTTGACATTCATTTTCTTCGCCTAAAAATGTCAATTATATTAATGAATTTTGTTTTCCGACATTTTGACTAATCAGAATACCGATCAATAAGGGAACAAGGCACAAACCTGTTCACGAAGCATTTTTTCGTGATTCCTAACAGATGAAATTAGATTGGAGTAACAAACGACAATTAATGACATTGGAATAACGTAAGCCCATATGAATATACAAGCAACAAAAACTTTGGTGTCCTGATCTTCAGTCAAGTAGTCAAAGCTGCAGGTGGTGAGGAATCCCTCTATTAAGTCATATTACTTGATTAGTATCCGATTATTTATATCAAATTTAATTAAAACGCGAATCATTTATCCGCGTTCCTTATCGCATTATAATTACATGTTGAATCTCATCCATAGAAGTATCATAAGATTTACCTGGTACGTAACGTCCCCAGATATGAGACATGGGGAGAATTGTGAACGGCATCGACCAGAACCATGTTAGAGCGATAATAACTGCCGCCTGTTTACTGTTGAGCCGCCCATCAATCGGACAGGAAATAGTTCTACGAAACAAGTATTTATTTGCATTCGAAAATAGATTGTTTTGGCATTTTCAGCTAGTTATTTTAAATTTCGTACTTGTATCGATCGTATGCGATTGCAGCATTGTTAATAGCAGAACCAATCCCAGATACACTGCCTAAGGCCGCATATATATCACATCCAATTCGCCAACCAATAGGACGCTCGAGAAAACTATTTATGATTAACATCGGCATCTCTATCATCATCAATAGATCGAACAGCGCGAGATTTATCACAAATAAATTTGATGGTGTCTTCAACGATTTTGAACTAGAATGGAAATTATTTTTTTTCGGATAAATGCAAGTGTATAATTTGATACGACAAAATGACGGAATTACCATTGACTTTTGTAAGTAAAAATAAAAATGATTCTATATAAATACACTTACGTCGAGAAAATCCAAACAACGCAACCATTCCCAATGAGTGACATGCACATGAGCATGAAGTAGAGTAATGCAAGACCAATGTGCCAAAATTTTCCAGGTGCCACAAATCCGCGCCAATAAGGATGAACCAGATCTGAGTATTCCGTTGGTATGTTCCATCCCAGTAATCGGTCCTGCATTTGCTGAACATGTCTACGAGAAGTAGGGAGAAAAAATGCGAATTGATCGAGAAGTATAAGACGTAGAAACAAAATTTTCAACGTATACCGTGAGAGAAAACTGACTTTTTTCCCCTCACCATAGAAAAATCTGATGAATAGTTAAACAGAGTTACAAAAATTTAAGTGAAAATCAAATATATTCAATAAATATTCAGAGAGAGTAGTGCTCTCTACGTGAAACTATTATTTACACTCGGATGGATTCATTATGATTGTGAGTGGAATCCACGAGAATTTGGAATAATGAAAAATCGATAGTTGTGTTCGGAATTTAGGTATTTCATTCGGTTTGACTGTGTTTCAAGAGAAATTTTATCCGAATTTTTGCCTCGTGTGCGTAAAATCTCAGGCCAAATATTGCTAATTTTTTATTTTAAATATTTTACTGTTGGAAGTAGGATAAATAATAGAATCGAATTTTGGAGGTGAATACATATCTCAACCACGGCCTTTGACGTCAGAAATGGACGAACAACCCTGTCAGTGCATTTCTATCATGAAGATCATGACTAAATATACGATTAATTAACTTAATTTGCAATCATGTAATAGCTGTGATGCCAGTGAGCAATTACAAACCAACCACGATATATCCTCTCCTATTGTCATTTTCATTTCAGAACCATACGCCCGGTTGAAATGAGTGTCGTATATAACATACGCAGTCATTGTCATCGATCCAATGCGATGAATAAGTACATAACCGAAGCAGGTACAGAACAGATATTCAAGTACCATCCATGTCTTTCGCATATACAGATTGAATTTGGGGATAATTACTGACATACAATGAAAAATTATTCCTCATATGTATTGAATGAATAAATATCCATGTTTGAAAATAAGGTATGAGAAACTGGATGGACATTAAGTGTGACCTGGATCATTATGTTTGGCCATGGCAGTGCACTTGCTTTATTTTTTTTATTTTACCCTCATATCTCGTGCTGTTTTGTTCAGCCCACCTTTTTCTCTTTTTATCCTCTTGTTTCTTCCGTGCTTTTCGTTCTCTCTCTCTCTCTCTCTCTTATAGTTCATTTTAATTTTCCTTTCCTCTTACGTCTCCAGTGTTATTTCTCTCTGAAGCTATTCCCAATGCCAACCAACTTTCTCTAGCATAAGTTCTTTCTATCTCGCTGTTTCACATTCGCTTATTCGTACCTTCTTTTATACGCTTTCCAACGTCTTGTTCGACACAATACAGAGTGATTATCAAAGAAATAATCAGCTACACTCACCCGACTCCTCCCATTCCAACTCCCCCGACAAAAGCTTGCATCGGGCTGATTATGTTGCTATCGTTGAAGTACATCTTGCTCTTCTAAGCTGTTCACCTCTCGTTCAATTTTGTCCTTATGTGCTCTATTGGCTCCTATGGAGCTCACCCGACAGATGAGATATTTACTCGTTCAATTTTTTCCGCCGATATTTCCTTCCGTCTCAATACACGCGGCTGGAGAATAATTAACTGAATTTAATTACCAGAGCGAACCGATGATTATCAAATGCAAACGTGTAATTTGGTAACAATATAAAGAAATAATTATGTGGCCGCTATCCCCCTGTTTGACAAATTGAAATCAATGATTATAATAAATATTATTTTCACTGCCAAGAGGGAAAATCGCACACACAATTGTATTTATTTGAAGTGAGACGCGGTGCGATAGTTGGGAATACGTTCCGCAACTCACTTGGTCTCATGGTACAACACCATTCCCTTTTATACAGTCAGTGTGTACCAATATCACGGATAGCGTGCCAGCTGAGAATTTAATTCGATTTGCAGATGGTGAAACCTTTTATTCGACTCAAACCCGAATGGTCACGCAATTTTATATCAAATATATAAAATCCCCTCTCGCAGCACCTCTCCCAATTGTTTGTATGCCCTTATTAGCCTCCATGTCTGTTGTCATCTTCCTATATAGATCATATGATTGCAACATAATGACGTTTAATTCATTGAATTAAACGTCATTTTATCAGACCTTTATTTATTCACATACAAAGAAAGAATGAATTACTAGGATTTGTTGAAAATTTACGTAGTTTATGTCTTCCGAAGTCCTACACTCGATGGATAGCGCATCGATATGCATCCAAACACTTCATTCCTGGCAATTTTTATTTCCGTTCTGTTGGTTTGCAGCACCATCTTTCAAACTCAAGTGTATATACTTCTTTCAACTTTCATTAGTATTTGAAATAAATTTAAATTTCACAGTGTTATATATAACGGTGAAGTGAAACAACATTTCTTTCGTGACAGAATTATAAGAATTATCTTATTATTGTGCCTGGTGATTTTGACGATTGATATTCCATCGTATAACATGAAATCGAAATTACATTTAATCATTTCATCGACTCAAACGTACGGTGATGATTAAATTATATGTGCCATCAAGTTTGCTCAAAATTTACATCATCAATTCAACCTTCCGATTACAATCGCATAAATTCTCTCCAACGTCACTTATAAGAAGCGCAAAACTGTGAAAAAGTTCGATTGCAGAAGGAAAGAAATTTGGCTGCGGCTAGTGCAGAATATTAAGCAAACTCATACAGTTCGTGCATAAAAAGCATTCAGAAAAAAATTGAATTTCAGTACCATTCAATGCTACATACCATGTGAGAGTATGGGTGTTCTGGAGTTTCAAATCTCTGACTGGAATAGGAAAATTCAAATATATATCAGAATCACAAAAGACAATGTAAATGTCTTGGATCAACGTAATTGAACGTGAGAACTATTATCATACAAAAAACTACGAGTTTTGATGATTCGCGATGACCGTAATGGGTGGGTGAGCTGAGCGTATCCGCAGGAATATCTCGTCATCGAAATGATAGTAAACATTGAGCAGTGGACGAGTAAGGAGAATATATTATTTATTCTAACTGATATTACTGACGTACCACCTTCCACAGGATGTCTTGTAATATTCCCAACAATTTTTGTTTTTATAATAGTTTACCTCCTGGAAATGTGTGGTAATACGATTTTTTTATGATTGCAGGGGTGGGCATATTTACGAGTTTCGTCCGTGTGCGCTACTGTCACGCCTATATACATATATATATATATATGAATATACATTGTGGCTTCATTCTGTGAGTAGACGACACGAGACGCACCCTTCTTCACGTAGTATTGTGCCCAATGGGGGTGTCCATGCGTGATTGCAGGCTTGTGGATATAAAAAGAATGGGGACGAACGAGGAATATATGGAGGAAGGATGAAGGAAAGGAGATAAAAATGAAGCTACACCGTACAACATATACAGAAATGCTTGAATGGTAAACAAAGCCAGTCGCGGTTGGATGGGGTGATGAAGAGAATTTTTTTACGATTTCTCCGATTGCGCATGACAATGAGTATATGAACAGTGGACTCTGGCGCCGGTTTGTCTCATACCAACAATTTCAGGTTTTATGTTTTACTCAATTTTTATCAGTGATGTGCGTGCAGCGTGTTCATTATTCTCACGCCAAAAACACGCAAAATGTCAGTCAACTGAGTACACTTGTCTGATAAGACTTGTCACTTACATATATATATGTACGTATGTATGTATGTATACAGCTGCATATTTTCTGTAAATTTTGCCCACCAAAAAAAAATTGTTGCTGCAATGCTGATGGAGCAGTTGCAACAAATGTGCAATGTCTCTCCTTTAAAATTCTGTTGACTAAACTCAAAACGTACAGGAATGATAACAGTATTCTTCTAGTTGGAAAGTGAAGTGATACCGTCCGATGAAGCTTCGCGCAATGCTATTCAGTCTCGAGACAAAGATGCATTTAATTTACATTTCCATTCTCTACCCATTCTTCTATGATATATACTCTCGTACAAATAATTCTCATTATTTCTTGTGTTCCAACGTATACTATTGTCTCCGCATTATATATTGTCCCGCTCTGAAAGCCATGAAAATGATTGAGGTTGATAAAGTATATTTATTGTAATGAGAAATAAGATTCCTTAGTGCGAAAATTGTTTTTATTGTTATGAATCGGACGTTATTGAATAGCAACTAATTGCAATAAAGTTGTAACTCAGCGAACGAGACCTGCGATTGTCATCGAATGAAAAGTCCAGTGTAGCTTATGTATATTATGCCAATCACATGAAGCACTCATTCACCGATTTTCCTATTTGACTGTAATTGCATTTATGCATTCATATGATAGACACATTCATCATATAGTATAAACTATGTGTATCTGTGCTGATGAAACAAAAGAAATTCCAACGGTGTTAATATAATAGATTCATACAGAATATGTGGTGGAGAATTGATTCAAAATATGAAAATAATAATAATAATATAATAACGGTGAAGGCACATGCAAAAAAAAAATTAAAATTAACAAACTAAACTGTCTTGCACAAGCCCATAGATGAAGCATTCACAGAATGTCCAAGTATTGCGCGTCCAATACGATAACTGGCATAGAAAAATTGAGTGAACGACTAGCGGAAAGTTCAATAAAATTGTATTTTGATTTACTGACAGAATACATTTGACATTTATTCGTTATTGCTTCATTTTTTTTTCTTTTCTAGCATTATATGATCTGGCTTGGTCGCCCAAAGAGAATTGGATGTGGTATGAAAAAAACTTATGGACATTTCAATGGTCAATAACTCAAACTGAACATCAAACGCTGCACTGCTTGGCCGAAGAAGAAAAAATTAACATGGACTATTTCGACATCTCTCTCATTGTATTCCTTTTCCTTCATATGTCTCCATTTCGCCCATACCTGTCTATCAGACTGTCTGTTTTCCTGTAGGGGCTTATCTCTTTTGCACAAACCCATCGCGTTTCTCTTGCTCTGTCACTCGTGTTCCTTTTCTCTTGTTTCAACGAACAGTATATCGAGAAAAGGTCGTCAAAGAGAAATTTCGACGCAAACCAGTCTGGTTACGTCGATTTCGCGAAACTCTTTGCGAAAATCTCCATAATTCCAATGAATTGCCTTTTGATGTACAAGATGAAAGAGCATGGGGCTCTCGAATAGCTCCAACTGCGGTGGTTACGTACGGTGCTGTGTAAGAATAAAGGTCGGAAGGGGGGCAAAAGTGAAAGAAAGAACGCTCGTTCATCGACTTCTCTCACCACTTTTTCACCACTTCGACCATAAAATTGAAGGGTTGTGAGGAACACACAATAGCATGATCTGGCATCGCCCCACTACTAAATCTACTCACCACGCGTCACTCAGCGTTTTCTCTCTCATCTATATTCCTCCTTCTCTGCTACCTTCATTCATACACATCTTCGTGCATTTTCATTTACCGTTGCTCTTCATATGTGGTGCTTTGGGAAAGTTGAAAAACGTTAAGATTCATAGAAATTAGGCAGGCGAAGGTTTCGCCCACCACCAATACCTTATCAGTTCGCGATGGAAAATTGCAAATTAACTTTTTCGAATGAACAATTTATACGGGATCGATCGGTACGGAGCCATTCAGAATAATCATGAACATCACAGGAACACAAAAAAAGAACTTTGTATAAAGAATACATAGGATCCTTATGTGCATAATCTCATAGAATGCTCTCGTCGAACTATAGCATAGAGCACGTTCAAGGTAGATATGTACGGAAAGCAATGCGTATAGCCAATGTACATACCAGAGAGTTAAACTACAATCGCGCATGTGGCCCGCCTTAATTTCACCATGCACGTGCTACATTCAAGGACTTAGGGAGTGCGCGCAACGATTCGTATGGGATACTCGAAATTGCCAGAGGTGATTCTCTCGCCTATTGTCTTAGAACAATACTAGGTCCTGACACAAAAGTGACTAAATGCCTGTTATATCTGCTATTATGCGCACCACCATCGCTTGAGCATCTATTTCATCGAATATGCCGATGCATTGGGCTTTCGTAAATGCGTGTTTCATATAGCCTTCATTTTGTTTAAATTGTAAACAAAATTATCCGCATTTTCCTCAACAGTCGCACTAAGAATTAAAGGGTTGAGATTCCATATAAAATATTTCATAAAAATGTGTACATCAGGCTCGTAGAATGCATTTTTTCCGCGTCCCTGGACTAACATTTGAGCATCAGAAATTCGTTATGAACATTAGCTTCATCAGAGACGATCAAAGGGCACGGTGGTATATTTCCTCGAATTATTTTCCGCTCTACGAGTATGCTGGAACGAACACCTGCCGCTATCAATTAATTGGCTCATTATGATTTTTTACTCATTTAGCACGAACAAAGTGGGCAGCGTACGATCCGTTCAGTTAGCAGCTCATTGATGGTAATTTGTAACTTCGAGAGAATGTCCGGTTTCATTATATATATACATATATATAAATACGTGTACTCTCTGGCATATAGCTCCAAGTGAAATTGATAGGACCCGTAGGTTAGCCCCTGTCGACAAAAGCGTGGTGGGGTAGATGACGCATTGCTCGAAACACACATGCTAACAACGACCTATTAGGACATTGAAAAAAATTAGCGCTTTGTGAAACGAGGATATTAATAGTACACACTACACAAATATAAAACAAAATGGCATTCGACGATAATTCATTAATCATGCTACTGCAAGCCATTTATTAATTATCATATCGTCAGTATTCATTGGGGAAATATATTGATTTTTAATATCAGCATTTAATCTCAGAGAAATTCAAATTATGTCGCTAATGGGGATGTAAAATAACTGCCGAGTATATCTTGATATGACACGGAGAGATAATGCGAACACCATAGATCTCAAAATATTCCTTAGCTCTCGCCTCAGTATCTTTCGTGGCTTTTGCCATCACCTTATGCGTTTATTCTAACTGCTCTCTCTTTTCTATCATGGATGGAACAAAGTTATTGAAATTTATTCGCAGTTCGTACCATCAAAGTTGAGTTAAGTCGACGCCTGTGGGCATTTGAATTTTATACTTTGACCCCTCTCATCCAGCTATTTCCATCTCCCGAAGTTGCCGGATTTTGCAATCAAAATTATATATCTACTAGTATGTATCATTGAGATTTTATATATATAGATATATTTATATATAAACATTGATTTTGCGACTTTAGTATTTATTCAGTGAATGTTTTTGCCAATCTCTTCATGCAACTTATCAAGCTGACATGTCACGTCAGTTAATTTCCGGGATGTCACGTGAAGAGTTATCGAAAAGCTCTCATCTGCTTTGAATCCGAATATCCGGGATTGCCCACTGCGAATAGCGTCAACCCATGCATGGTTCAATCACTCTGCAATTATAATGTCCCAATTTATCTCCAGCATTCATAAGAATTTACCACATGAATGTGAAATAGGAAATATTTATTTTTTAATTTTTCATATAGCGTGCAATGATTTAGGCATAGTGTAAACGCAATCTAAAATCTTAGATAACAGTGCCGTATAGCTCATATAGTAGCTGTCCTATATCAGAAATATTAGCATATCATTTAACAAGCAGCACGAATTACTTCTATACATCAGATTTTACCAACACTGAAATACATTATTGAGGTAGTATATATATATACTTACTTTTATCAATGTGTGATATAGCCAACATTTGACTGCCAAAATATAAAATATGCCAAACCATGTTTTGATCTGACCCGGATAATGTTAACATATACTCAAAAACATTCGTAGTTGAACTAGTGAGTAGGGAAATTCATTTCTGGCGCAAGTGCAAATATTACTTGAATGATTTACGACAATAAGTCAGCCAATAGAGAATGATGGAGCAGCCTTTTCTACGATCATGTGAGTGTGTGACCAGTAAACTATGATGGCTGAAGAAAGAGGTGAAAAAAGAAGAGAGAAATATCTATGCCAAGAAATGTGAGTGAATGGTAAGATAGATTAAACCACTTTATTCTCGCACTCGGCTCTAATTCTCGTTTTTATCTGGAATGCGGAAAATCGTCGCGTGGAATTAACTACGTTGGTGAATGCGGGATATAGGAGGGGGTAGAGCTGGGTCTCGATTAACGGCTCTGTGAATTACATGTTCCGAGAAAGGATGAGAAACAGTAGCAAAGAGAGAAAGCCAGACCGGGGAATTTCTTATGGGTAAAACTCTGCTTGTAATGAAGGTAACAAATTTCGATATCGACTTTTCACCTCTTCTCGTATTCTACTCCATCTTCATCACTTCGTATTGAATCCAAGTTTTGGGGATGTTCTTGGTGAGTTTTCATTCACCATTAGCAACGAAACGGTTGATTTTGGGCGAAGCACAAATAATTGAAGAATAACTTGAATAAAAACATAATAAAACAACATCTTCCGAGTTAAAAGATTGGACCAATTATATGCAAGTTCGGAATACTCAGCTCTTAACGAGTTTATGTTTTTATTCGTTTTTTTTTCCTATCGACAGAAGAATCGCTGAGGTCGAGATTTCTTAATATGATGGACTCTTGTCAATTGAAAAATCATGCAGAATATACAATAACGGAAATTAAATTAGAAGAAGAACTAGAAACGATGATACAAAAGAAAGGGACAGTATAGAGATGGTTGGCTATCTTCGAGGTGAGCGTGGACGTCCCGAGGGTTTGAGGAAGATTAACGAAGAACTTGTTCCTGATCATGGAGGCAGGTGGCGTAGATACTTTCCTTTAATTCGCGGGGAAGTTCACCCTTAATTCATTGTCGAGTTTCCCCCTTTTGCCACCCTACCTCGCCTTTTTCAGCTTCACCATTTCCCCAAAGTCATTTCTTCCACAACTATTTATTTATTTATTTTTTCGTTTCTTTTTGCCTTCGTAGGGGGAATAGTTTCGCCCTCCCGGCTATACAATGTATACAATATATTTCACCCTCCTCTTTGCATCGATCACTTCACACCCCTTATAATAATTCCCCTCGAATAAGCAGCTACACACAATTGTTTAGATCATAAATTGTTCGATTGAGTTCCATCGAATTATTACTATCACAAAAAACGTGTCAGAATTTCATCACGTCACGCGACTTCATGGCGCAGTCTTATTAACAAGAGTTTACCAGAAGTGAGCTTTCAAATAATCATAAGAATAATCATACCGTGTAATGATGACAGACAGCATGAACACTAAACATATGAAATAATCTCAATATTAAATGTAAAAGACATATTAGTAATTATTTTCTTAAACGATTGATTGTCAAGTGTATCATCTAGCGGCAGATTCAATTCCTGTTTGCATCTTTTCATATGTAAATACATATTGATTTAAATTCATAAAATAATTGAATTGTAGCATGAAATTATGTCTTAATTATAAACATTTATTTATACACACTTTGTGGAGTATATATGCATCCCGATGTAGAGGTTCGGCATGTATATATACCAGATAGCTCTCGTTAGGTTGGACGACGAGTGAAATGAAATCGTGGTTCAAGAGAATGAGCTACGGGAAATTGCGGACTGGGTGCAATGGACCAAACGGCGAGCCGAGAATGTCTTTCACTCCTTACGAACACGTTAGTCTATATGAGTTCCGCCAATGTTTTGCATAATTGATTAAAGAGTGGTGGTAGCGCGTGGTGTACCCACGAACTCATGTTCAGAGAAACTATAGACCAAGTATAAGTATAATTTATTTGCTGCATAGTTGGTGATATCAAATTTTCAGTTATACTTTCATTACTAATAAAATTCATGTTACAACAGTAGCGTCTTCATGCATCAGACGGTGAACATAATGACGAATCCTCGAATATTACTCCGAAATCAACGATCGCATTTTTTATGCTCATCCCAATAATATATCATATTCAGAGCGCTTGAGATGCCCATGGTCTTCAACACTTTTTTCACTGCATCCTCATTTTACTCACTTTCGCACTTTGTCATTTTGCCGATTCTCACTCCCACTTTTTGCTTCATTGCGTCATCCATAGTATGCTTTTTCCTCACTTTCTTATGGATCCCCATGTTTCAGTCAATGATATTTATCGTTCGCAATGCATCTTTCGTCTGCTTCCACTATATGTTTCAACTGTGATTTATTGTCGCAAACTGCTATGAATATAGAGTTGTATATTTTCTGTTATGTTCAGATGTACCCTTATTTCAAATGCAATTCGATCTTTGAATCGTCCAACAATGTAGAAAGTTTTTCTGACCAAATAAAAATCTCAAAGAGAAAACCTAGAATCGAACAAAAATGAAAGTATGTAAAAATCAATTTCCAATTACCAAATTTTGGTTTCGGAAGCTTTGAAAGGCATGTGGAACTTTCCTGTTGAAATCTTCAAACTTTTCATCTGAAAACTTAGATCCAAGTAATTTCACTTACATGAGTGAGTAATATGAACATAATATGATAAATGTGTAATAAGTAAAAATTTGAAATAGACAATGAATTCATAATATTCTTCGTGACATCATAAAACAAATCCATTTACCCTGGGACATTTTGCCCAGGAGAATATAAATATTATGAGCTCGCAAGTCACATACCCCTAAATATATGCAGATTCTATCCAATTCCTGACTGGTATATGCTTCGAGTATGAATAAATTACTCTTTAACTGCTACGAGAGATTCGTATTTTCTATCGGAAACAATTTATATATAGAAGTTATCAACATACAGCGCGTGTCATATAACTTATCATCATTCCGTGATGAGAGGAGCATTGAGATGATCCATGTGTTCGTCTGGAGGTAAGGAAAAGTTTTGGTGAGTTATTTGACTCTCAGATCATCAATTTGTTCTCAATATAAGCCAGGTATGCGTGACTATGTTGACTGTAATACATGAAAATTTCAAGAAATGTTAATGGGTATTTATAATATTCACTTAATAATCATGATACTATTTTCTATGAGAATGTTTTTTTTTTACAACTTAGAATATTCTAATTATTTAATTTTTTTGGTGTTTCCGTAGCCTGAACATTCAAATAAAACGTCGGCGTTAATTTGCCGAAGTGAAAAGCTAAACAGAATGGAAATCGAATGAGTTGACAGGTGAACTTTTATGCGATTGCGGTACGACAGGAATATATGAATACACCTAGTGTTCGGTTGTACCTGCCGGAGGAAATACCGTACGTGGTGGTGGGCGATAACCGCAGGAGCGCGTGCGCGCAGGTGTGAAGTGGCCCCAATGTGTAAGACCGTCGAGAACGAGCTTTCGTAGTCGGCAACGGGCAGTCGTGGCGCTAACTTTGCTACCCCGTGTGAGCCACGTGCGTTGTGCGCTCAACATCGATAATTTTCGAAAGTTTAAAACTCAACGTTTGGAATCTAATTAATTAATCATCACTCAATATGGATTTATAAATAAAGTTATGCATCACGAGTAGTTTCAGTTTCATAAAGTTATGAAGTCATACATAGATTATCATTGTAGTGATATAGTTACGCAAAAAGGTGCATGAGGAAATACTTACAATTCAAGTTGACTCATGTGAGAATGAAGATTGCACAGTTTACTTAACATAAAGTGCAGTCTCACGCACGCTCAAAAATGGACGATGTAAATGGAGAAATTTATCGCGTGCTAACTAAACTTTCATAACCCTTTTAACGATCATTTACCATAATGTGCTAAAGTTATTAGTTTCCATTGAATACTAATGAATTTTACTTCATTTTATGCAGAATGTTGAATTTCCGTATCAATTCATTATTCTCATGAAATATACTGATTCATTCAAAGGTACTCTTGATATTGATGCAGAGTTTCTCGTAATTGAAATTATCATATTAATTGATTTTTGTCCAAATTCACGGCATTAATTGCTTGAATAAATCTAAGCTCCGCAAATACTTCAATACTATGTATTCATTCATCATTTATTCATACAAAATCAAACAGTGATTATTGATTGACCTAGGTCTGATTAAATACCGTGATAACCGGAAATGAGAGGAATACTTGGGTGTCAACCTGAGTTAGTCGGTCAGTGACTCTCAATAGAAAATTTCCTATGCATAATTGATTCATTCAATATATCATTTTCGATGATGACTATAATATTTTATGACTTCTTGATTGGAAAAATAATGTTTTGTCTATAAGAACATTTGGAAAAATTATTGATCTTTTATTGTATTTTAGTCGAATATCCGGCGACAACGAACTTTGCCAATGTTTCAATTCAAACTATGGTTTTACAACACAATGAATATTCATTTGGACCTGTGCATAGTTTTTGATCAATTTCTCTGCCTTAAGACGCACAGTGACTCGAGAATAGCATTGAATCTAGTCTTTTTTATTTAAACTCAAACACCCGCCACTCTCTCTTTCCCTACAATGTCGCAACAAGTTGCATTGAAAATCCTCCTCCACTCGACATAGTCTCGCGCCGTAGCCTCATCTCTCATATCACGCATCGATTTCTCCACTCCGCACTTTATGGCAGAAATCTCCCTCATTCTTTCCCACATGCCCAAACTCACAACAACATTAGTCCATTTGCCATACGCACCGGAAACTCGAGCGTATCATTTAATTTGTCGATTTCGATATCTTATAGACATAAAATACGTATTAATTCTATGTATAGAAAGAAGTAATTATTGCAATACTGTCACTTCCGAATGAATAGGTGATTAAAACAATTAAGGTAGATATTGATATATTTATGTTTGATGCGAATGGAACCGTTTACACTTCACCATAGGATTCAATTGTAGTAATATGAAACGGTTTGATTTCCTATGACGTGGTAGCAACTGAAATATTAGTTGGGGAATGATCAGCTCACCTGACTCGAAATATTCCAACAATTCTGACTGGCCATCAACAGTGATATATGAGAGTAGAATAATAAAGATATGTCCATTTAAAAAAAGTGGCGCTCATATGATAGATTTTTTACTGAAATATAGTGAAATATTAGAGTCCTGCAATTTACATACCTCACATTTATAAAAATACATAGAACCTATGTGTCATTGTATACCTTCGTGAATATTCCCCATCAAAAATTTTGTCAACACCATTCACTGTACTTATATGTTATTTGACGTTGGATAAACCAATTTATTCCCCTCATGATTGTACAACAAATCATAAATACAAAATAATTCTAGTTTCATCTCTAATACCGACGACTTTTTACGTATGCTAATGTCAGGCAGCATTTGAGGTGCTTCCATATTCTCAGAAATTGTGGTGCTATGGAGGATAAAGAACAAATATGCTATTCGAGCTATCGTCATCGTTATCATGTCTGAAGGCATAAGATGGGTGTCCCCTTTAGGCGACAACCGAAGAACGTCAAAGGGGATGTGTAGGATTATATGTGTGATGTGTGAATGTCCATGTGTGTACATGTGCTACTTTTGTTGACACTGTGTTATACAAACAGATGTAGAAAATTGGTGTAATGTACAAGAAGGCTTTGAGATAAAACAAATCTTCAATTATGCGCTCGAGTGGAGCTATCATAAACAGTTGGGAATAGGCTGAAAACATAATAGGGAAATCTAAATATATCAAATCAAACCGAATTATTTGAGGGTGAACAAATGAGTGTTCCGTTCTCATCAAATTTTTGGGGCGGTAGGTCGGAATATGCGAAGAAAATAATAGGATGCGAATTCGGCTATGCTCATATCCGAGGCAGTGGTTGTTAGATAATCCAATAGTTCTCTCAGCAATAACTCGTATTATACGTTAATACCTGCGAACAAAAATTTTTCAGAATGTAGGCATAAATTATATGAAGTTTCCGATGTAGGTCCTCACACAAATTATGCCTTGCCAACGAGTAGATTACAACTTCTGGGCAACCTTTGCGTTACTCACTGCTATGTTGCAAAGTATTTATTGTTAATGAACTTCACGACATGAAACCTGACTCACGTTCTTTTAACAGTATAGATTATCATTCATAAAATTTTTTTGCATATTTTATTCAACTTTTATATCGAATGTTTTTTCTATCAAGAATCATCACAAACAAACTTCAGAAAAAAGTTGGAGTAAGTTGGAACACTTCTGCCTGTGCAATAATTAATTTGTGCTAACGAGTGCAAACATTTATGAGCGAATTTAATTGACAATGAAGTGACAGTGCGGTAGAAATTGAATCGTGCAAGTAAAAAGTTTCTGTGATAGGCTGCGGTTCATATTTGAAGCCAATGTTAATTGCGGGATTGGTGGAATATAATCAGATATAAAGAAAAACGAGGAAAAGATTTGTTTGTGAAAAAATTGTCATGCGAAATAAGAATGATACGTCTCTTGTTTTTCGCGATGATGATTTTTCTTTTATTTCAGCGTTTACCACGCATTTGATTGAAATAAAAGCGAATAACGAGGAGTAAAATTGCTGGAAAATTGTGGAAAAAATTCTACCAACGAAGGGATAAATTTATTGAAGCGACACACAACGCGAGAGGGTGAACTTGTTGGTCCCCGCTCCAGCCATCCCACTGCGATGGATTTGATGCTTCAGCTGCTCTTCGTGCTGTTGCTATTGCTCCGGCAAGAGGGTGAGTCACGTATTGTTTTCGCGAGAGAATACGCGCGCAGCATCATTCTTTGTTGAAAATAAAATTTTATTAGTGCTCTAAAGTATTTTCCAAAAATTCCCGAGAAATAATGGAACAACATCGTGCCTGGCATTCTTCACAAAGTAATTCAAATATGAAAGAAAAGAAGTTCAACTTTAACAAAGCCGAGGCAAATACATTTGTGCTGTAAATTGTGATAATTATTGAGAAGGCATTGATATATATGACTGTAAACAACTATGTATTCTTAGTAGGTGTGGTGTATCGATTCCTTCAGCTGAGGTTATTAAAATCTCTCTAAGTAGCATAAAAATTTCAGGGGATGGGCTCGTAAACTTCAAGACCCGGCTAAAATAAGTAAAATTCCGTTCATATGTTTATCCATTCATCTCTATTCTTTGACATTGTTTAATTGGGAATTCATTCTCAAAGTAATACATCTTCTAATAATTAATCCAAACTCAGTATCTGTCTTTCTCTCTCAAATGGTTGCAATTTTTGTGAGAGGGCAAAAGAACTGCGCTTTATTTTCTCTTTTGTTTATCAGACTCTAACCACACGACCAGCGAGGAGAGAAATGCATATGTTAGGATCTTTCAACTTTGAGTAGGGTGTAATATTGATATCTATGTCAGACGATTCAGACAACGACGTGGAACTTTAAAAAGGCAAACTTTATAGACATAACATTAATAAATAGAATACATTCATTGGAATGAATATCTGATACCACGTACACGCCATCCCACCGATCTCCTAGCGAAAATTCTAAGTGAAAGATGTGGGTTCGATCGGTCCATCTGTGGAGACATGTCTTATGTTTCGTTGGTGGTGTTGTGGTAAACCATGAATAAATTGAGATCTGTGAATCCGAAAATACTTTTATTTGATGAGGCGAACGAATCGATATTTCTCTCGGACATTTCTCTCGCACGAACCAAATTGAAGAGATCTTTTCCCTTGCCTGTTCGAATATATAGGTGCAAGTAAACAAGAAAAAAAAGACAAGACTTCAAGAGTGAAAAAGGAAAGAATCAAATGCTTCTTCACTACTAATTTTTACTCAATCAACACGAATGATAATGAATTAAAGTCCAGAACTTCTCCTACTGTGATTCGAGGGAATACATTTCTACGAAAATAGTAAGAAACTACCTATGTTCTCATACTTGAAAATGTAATTACCAATAGTTTTGAACTTATTTTCTCTATTCTTCTATAGCTCCTATAGGTCACAGTCACATTGTACAAATTTATTCTGAGAATTTTTTGAATTTATATATAAAGCAGGTGTTAGAAGGCTTCATTCTGTTATGGTTGAAAATAAAAACGAAGAAGCACAATTTCACAAAACTCAATGGGGTAAAGCCATATGTTTTAGTGTGTGAGCCAACTGAGCTCCAATATAACCAACGTAAACACGATAAAGATAAAATAGAATAATTATAGAGCCTGTCGGGATCGCGGCTGAGTTATATTTTGTTAAAACACGCGAGACCATTGGACAGAAACATACAGACGGTATATATGATCGGTGACTGGGAGAGAAAAAAAATTCTACGAAAAAGTGAAGACTTTCATGTGTCATATTTGTTTTTCCTCGAGGCAAATTGACGATTCTTTCGTCTGATCAATAAATTCAAATGATCGCTATAATATACATTGAATAAAAAACTTCATCAAGATAATTCGAATTCATACACAGCAATAAAATATTTACATAAATGAGGCGAAAATTTATACGATTGTATAATGAATTTGTTTGTCTCGGAATACAACCAGCACAACGAAGAGGAAATTTTTGTTAGAGAAGTTGTTGTTCACTGTGACTGGAGCTATGATTGAGAGTGTTTATTAGAAAGTTTTGAAAAATATAACAATAGTTTTATGAATTTGAGACGGACCAATACGAATGCGTGTGCACACGGTAAAGCAATTAATATTAATGTTGCGCGCAGTCTTGCGTGTGCTGCTTCTGACTTCGGTACTACCAAGGATATGGTCTGCGTGACTCTAAGGAACCCTCGTGGCTGTACATTTATGTAGAGGGTTGGAGAACGAGAATTTGATTCTTGGCCTGTACCACCAAATCGATAATGCAAATTACTCGAAAAAACTACTCGCTCAAACTTCATACACCGCCCTCCTCGGTTTTTTCACAGGCTGGGCTTCATTGGTGACCATATCCATTGTTTTGCTACAATTCAGTATCTATACAATATATTAACTCTGCATATAAAAGAAGAATGTTAATAGAGTGTGATATGAAACATTGAATTAATTGGAAAATACTATATTATAGACTACTACACCATTACTTATGTTCTCAATTCGCGCCCATGCATCATGTTACCCCTTATGAGATAAATCACTGCACGATAACACGGCATTAGAATACTATGGAAGCACACATATTATCCGAGTATGAGTATAATCACACTGACTCAGGAAATCACTGAAACAATTTAAGTTCCTCAACTCTCATAATTGGGGACGTTATATATAATAATATCCCAAATAGTCATCACTGTTTATAACAAATGAATGGCATTATGAATCATTATTTAAATCTATGTTTCTGAGCTATTGCTCAACTTCTAATCATATCCAGAAAGATTAGAACATACGAAACAGAAAGTGAGTTCTCCCATGATGCTGTTATCATCTAACAACTGTAGCAAAAATAAGTTTATAAATTAAAAACGTCTTATATGTCCCTTCCTTCGTCTCCCTAACATCAAATATTTTATTACCTTCCAAAGAGTTAGTAATCAATTGATTTTACGTACAAACATAGACCTTTCTATTATCTAAATGTGAGGTGAAAATTTCAAAGATCGAGCTCGCTTTAATTATAAATTTAGCTTTCGTACCATTCTTTTTATCTATGCTGGAGAAGGAGACAATGCAACGAATGGCCACAAGATTCGACGAGGATGGTGAACTTTGAACTAACAGCAAGCCGATAGGTCACGTCGAACCAGATTCAAGTGGAAGCGGAAAAAAGAGAATAAACATTGCGCATGAACGAACAAACAGGAGCAAAAGGGCACAGAATTGGTGGTAGTAAAATGCAGGTGTATACAGTGTAGCTGTAGAAAGACATATAGGGGAGGGTTAGTGAAGTAGAACGAGTACGAGCGATTCGTTCTGCCTGCAACCGGGGGCGCTGTCTCCGAAGATTTACGGATGTAATCCTGTTTTAGGTACGTTGAGTATGAAAGCATCTCGTCTCTGTCCTATATTCTCCATCAAAAAGCGTTGAACATATTGTTCGCGTCTGTATGCTGCATATTCAACACCTGTCGCAATCCATTAAGATGATCGATTCGCTGATACTGTATAGATCTGGCGTACAACTCGTCCAGATACTGTCGTGCTCATATTTTGTCATGCAACAATCATGGAGAGGCAGATTCAATACAGTTCTCTCAGTGTGTGGACTCGTATAGAATGAGTGTCAATATGTTTTAACTTTTATAAGTTATATATATATATTAGTTCGCACAATTTCAAAATGATTTTACTTAGTGAGTAATTTTTATTACATGTTATTCTCTCTGTGCAATAACTCCCGACGTATATAAACAAGGGTGACTCTGGTATTTCTCCATCCCTCCAGCCTCCAACCTTATCTATATTAATTTCAAATGTTAATTGCAAGCTCAGAAATTGCTTCCATATGAATTTCATATGTCAAAGTTCTGTTACGCGTATCTAAGTAGAATTCTATGCTGAATCAACGTATGGATATAGACACTCGGTGTTAGGTAGAGCAATATCAATGTAAATATCTAATTGGGCATGGGAACAACGTTTATTTGGGCGATTTCATTGGTTACGTATAATAGTGGAATTAATCTTCGGTCAGACATCGCCATTTCGGTGAGACACGTGGCAGTTTGTCAATTGCGATAGCGCACCGTTGTGAGAATATTATTCTGTTTTTTCCTCTTGCGTCATCAAATGACCATACCAAAGGGGTTGAGCTGACGTTGTCAGCCTGTCCGTAAGCCACAGGATTATTTTGCTTGTGGTCGTGGAACACACGTGAGTGGAGCTAGCCCCGTCACTGTTCCGTCCTGACATCGGTTTTGTCGTGGCTTGGTTGTGGCAATTAGGTCAGAGAATATGTATGTTATGTCTCTAATGGATCTGACGAAAGTAACATCCGAAGATAAATGTTAAATTTTGACATTGCAAAACATCGTTACATAATATTGTTAATTAGAATTAGATGAAATGATACTAGCAGCGCTCGTGTCTTATCTCGCGTATCTATAATGCTCGAAGATACCAAAATAATCCAGTCCAGTCTTCTGATAAATATTCCCCATAAACTATTTCGCCAAAATATTAGTTATTTCTATTCCCTGGCATCAGCAATTTATGCTTGATCATACACAAAGGATAAATTGGATACTACTCAAGGATTTCATACAAATACCTATGACTCTCATACCGCATGCTCACTCATGGCCGTTCAGGTATAGTTGCGAGATGAAAACGATGTCACATTAATGCAATATTTTCAATATATTTCCACATAAATGCTGGTTTGAATGTATATTCGAGATATTTAAACAACTACTTGTCTATGTCTGCTCTGTTAGTAGTATGAAAAACGTACACTCACGCGAGTGCGCCATTCCAGGCTCCATAAAAACTTTTATTGCCCTTCCCCTTTTAATTCGATCGCTCCGAGTGCATTCGTGTACTTAACATCAAGTGAACCGCTTTATATATAAATTTCGACTCGTTTAGTTTAACAATTAGAAAATAACGCGCGAAACAATTATGTACTAAGTATACTCTTTTATGTGATAAATCGAGTTGTAACCAGTTACATCCCTTCGTAACTTTTCCCAAGTGATTTAATTCCAATGGATTTTGACAAAATTCACTTACAGAAGATTATACGGGGGTATCCATCAAAACAGTATCCTGGAATAATGTTTTCTCAGTCAACATTCATTCAGTTGGATATTTAAAAATTTATGTCAATTTGATGCTGTGACGGCATTAAACGATTCATGAATGTTTAATCCAGCGTGCATTTTATATTTTTCAGTTTGTCGCTTTGTTCTGAATCCGGATGAATCTGTGCAAACTGGTTCAGATATTTTTGGATATGACCCAATCCATTTATATGAAAATAAAATTTAAATCCGACTATATCTGATGTGCTCTGTTTCAAATTTTATCCCATTATACAGGATCATTTTGCATCTTTCACTCAAACAAGTATTCTATCTGTTCTATTCAAACAAAGTCACATTCTCCAAGTAGATACACTCCGAATATATTCAGACTCAAAGTGAAGAAGAAGCCGGTACAGCGCCGTAGGAACGGTCGATAATTCTACGGCATAATTTACGAGTCCTTCGAGAATTGGAATAACCGAGTTGCAACGTAAATTTTGTACCTTACGTTGTGCTTCGTATACGTGAATGTGAATCCTGCGAGAAAGTTTTCGATGTGGGAGTTGTGCTTCGGGTACGTGGACTCCAACCAGTTCCACAGAGAAGACTTTTGGCGATGGATTTAACCAAGACACATATTCATATAATATATATATATATATATATTTATTATGAGCATCTTCGGTATTCTTCCAAGTTTCGGAAATGTTCATCGGGATTTTCGTGTGTATATATTTAGAATAGTTTGCAGAAAAGCCGCCTGCTGGCAGAAAAGTAACATCAATCGATCTTTCGTCTTCTTGATGGAAGAGAGTGTTCAAGTTTAGAGTGACCGGGTGTGCGGGAGGTCAAGTGGTCATGCAATAGTTGAGGGTAGTGTGCATCTTCCGCCCTTAACCATACGATAAATATATACATATATATCAAATAACTCCTTTTGTTATCATAAAAGGGTCAAGGATCCATATCATCACGCGCCACCCTTTGATTTGTCAGACTTTATACATACTCTGCTCAAGTATCACAACCTACTCAAGTTAATAAATATAGCTACTTATTGAAAAATAATTTTAGCGAGGTCAAGTGTAATAAACAATAGCGGCAGTTTCCTCCTATGAATTATGATGCAATAATACTGCTGACATTATATATGCTGTGAAAATCCACACAGAAACAGGCTCGGTTTCATTTTTTCTTTCATCTACACAGTTCTTTCAACCTATTTTTAATGTGCTCTCATTTTTCTCTTGTTATGTGTGTTTCAGTTGTTACGTTGAAGCTGCTCGCTGTGGATGTCCCACCATACACCTTTAAGGGCGATAGTGCGCGTCTGGTATGCCGGTAAGTTACTAGAGTGCATACTTTATAAACATATGGGTGTAAGCATCTACGTTATACATGCTTTGCACGAAACACGCCGCAATGCCTCCACCATGTACGTGCATGTATCAAGGATACTTGTAATATATTTTTATAGTCAAGTAACTACTCTCTCTCTCTCTCTCTCTCTCTCTCTCTATCTCTCTTTCCCCATTTTTATCACAGTCGAAAATAATTCAATTAGTGATGCAGAATGAGTTTATATGAAGGATCAATAGAACGATGATGCATTCTATGCAGTAGTTTATTAGACATCTTCAGTTGCAATTTTGATCATTCGTGAATGCTTCACATATACATTGGGCTTGTGCAAACACTAGCCTTTTTCATTTAATTCATCTTGTGGGTCTCCCACTTCCTCCCGAATGCATTCAATTTACCATGTATATGCAAGAATACCTGACCCTTTTTTGTTTTATGTATTCAGTTTGAAATATCGCAAATCATTGCAGACAACTCGCCATTCTTCTGTTGCTATTCTCTTCACTTGATATATATTTGATTCGAGGTCTCAGACCCCTCGGGTATGCGTCACTCAATTATTAATACTCCAATTTGCCGGCTTACTGAAAATCACTCCGTCAGTGTAACTTTTGCCATATATTTTTAGAGCACTCCCAAACAATTTTCTCTACTCAGTTTATGGGTATGAGAATCTTACAAAAAAATATCTCACGCATCTTTAGATCCACATTAACACATTCAAGCTTTATAAATTCATCACACGTAAGCGAATATATTTTTCGGATGATCGGGCACGGTGAAGGAACAATAATACAGTAAAGTCATTCACTTTTTCAATTTAGCAGCTCACAACCATCAGTTTGTTCTCATTTCTACACCCACAACGTCAGCAAAAAATTTCCAGTGCGTAGTAAAGAGTAGGCGGGTATTTTCTTTTCTATAAGATCATATTTGGGTGAAGCAGCATGTTCCGGAATGAAACCAGCTTCCGGATTACGTCCATAATCAAGAGTTTTTTCACTTAAAATAGTTAAAATTATTTTCCATTTATTTTAAATATACAACTATGGCGGCACTCTTATGTAATGTGATTAACTCACTGTTTTTCACACGAAAATGTCATACATGGGCGGTTGCAGCGTCACAATGTAATGTAATCCTGAATTTTCGCGATGTTGCCAGATCCCCTCTTTGTTCGTTGACCCAGAGTTCTTGACAAAAATAATAGCGTCACATAGTAAATTCATCAGCGAGGTGAAAAAAAATTTTTAATATCAACTGCTCCATATTAAGAATCGAACCGCTATAGACATATCATAGCTACACCGATTACTGATAAAATTTTTAAGTGACTCCTGCGATAATCCCCCCCCCCCCCCCCCCCCCCCCCCCCCCCCCACCGCAATAAGTCGTCGCAAATCATGTGATCCATTATCGTACCAATTCACTCTTATCACAATCACATCTAGACTTTCTCCATCGTCTTAGCCATAATTCCTCTCATACCATGAGTTGCTTACCCGCGTGCTTACGTTTGCACATTCATAGTACAGCCGTGCAAAATCATGAAAAAAAATATAAAACTTGCCGCGGTTTATTTTTTATAGATGCGATTTGGCTATTTTTATCTCACTTTCACCAACAGTTTTCTTCTCCTGATCTTTCAAGATCGAAACGTCGCCACAGGGTTGCGCATGAGGGTGATGGAGGCGCAAAAACGCCAGAGTGAGAATGCCAAAGTGGAAATTCAGACGAGACAGTTTGTCAGCAAAAATATTGGAAATACCAGAAAATGCTTCAATGCTTGACGTGTCTGTTCAGAAAAATGAAATAAAAATGACAGGACATGTGACGAGCGGAATAACTGTAATGATCAATAATCGGAATTGTGTTATTTCCAGATAAACAATAATCCTACAGAACTTTTTTGGAATGATAAGAATATAAATCTAATTAAACCCCATACTTATCTTGGATCTACATAATGTCATAATCGTACTTGACTTTCTCTATTCGATATATACTTTTTGCTTGCATATATATTTTGATATTTCTTCTCAACTGAATCTTTCATGCAACAATTATTCATTAAAAAGGAGTTTCATGCTCTCTTCACTTCTTTGCACAGAGACGGCGCATGTAACTTCAGTTTTTCCGTTAAAACTATTAAAATAAGCAAGAAGTAAAAATTATTCTCCAGACGCTTTTCACTCCGGGAAGTAATAAAAGGTCCTGCATAACGAATGAACTTGTTTTGTTACTTCACTCCATTATCTGTTATTGTACTCAAGCGAGCCGCTTTATTTTTCCATCAGTATTCACGCAAAATGTTTTTCATTGTATTTTATATAAACATCGGCATTAAATATCAACGGAAGTTAGACAGTAAGTGAAGGAGACTCAGACGTTGAATTGTGAGGGCGAACTTTTTAACATCATCATTTTGTTCTGTCTTTCATGATACACACTGAAATAGAAGCACCTATCAAATGTTCAGAACAAATTTATATCGAGAATCTACATGAACGATATAATTTGGAATCAATTGAAGATAATTGAACAAATAATAGATATATATGGGACGAATGTTGAGTATTGAATTAATAATAAACATAACTCAATATCTATGATGATGAATACAAAAAAATTTTTCTCTTGTGAACTTGCATATTTCAATGTTGTGATTTATTTACATGGCAAAGTTGGTGGATGTAAAATAGCGTTGCATGAAATTAAGTTGGATCAGTCGTATATCCGATTTAATTCACCCTCTATGCGCGGCATCTCCCATTAAATGATATCTACATGAGCAATGCGTGTAATTAGGGAACAATAGACTAACAAGAAATTCACGGCAAAGACAAAATGAATATTGCCATGGAAGAATATCGTCTGAATTGCAAGGACGCAACGAGAGAAGCCTCCCGAGATCGAAGTCCTTTCTGCGGTCTTCTCATTCCCGACGTTCCCACAGGACATGACCTGGTAAATAAGCCAAAGGATGCAAATCAGTCCCACGCCACCACGCTCCAAATTATGGTATAGCTGTCCAGATACACGACTGTGGCTCAGGGATGACCAATTTCCACCTTAGCTCCGACATTCAACAACGCTCCTCGAGGGAAAGAGCATAGAATATTACATAATTGTGATGAATTCAACTTTTTAGACACATTTGTCGCTCATGGGTCCATCAACAACTTGACATTAAACACTACGTTGGTGGGAAAACTCAATGATGCTTCAAAAATAATGTAATAGACACAGGAAATTTGGCGCTAACCAATCATGCAATTAACGCGAAAGAAATGTGATAGTTTTAGCTGGATTTGAAAGCTTCATTTAATATATAGATTGGGGACAAATGAACCACATATTTATTCACGAGAAATTCATTTGTTTGAAATATATATTGCTCAATACAAGTGGAAGTGCTCTCTTGTGGAAATGAAAATTTGAGTCGATGCAAGCTTGAATAATAGATGCACGAACGTGCACGTGTATGCATATGTGCACATCTGCAAGCTCGCATTAATGATCTGAGAGCCCAATTGAATTACCAGAACGGTTAAGATGTCACAGTGTCAAGGATTAGCTTTGTATTGTCTATAGGTCGATATCACATTTCATCCACATGAATATTCGTGCAGATATAGGTTGATGTAGCACTAGGTATTAATGATTGATCAATACTCAGATTGTTGAGCAATTTCATCACACGCACCTTCACTTGCATTCACTGTCACATGAAGACTTCTCCGATATGTCCCTGCATACTTCGTCCATTACAATTTTTTTCCTTTCAATCGTGCTCACATCATGTATACTTCTCACCACCTTTCCATCTCGAGTATATCATGATTTCCCTTGAGTATCCCATAGTGTGGCATTGTGTCTTTGTCATCAAAAAAAAAAAATTAGGCGAATCACAAGTGAAAACCATTTTGATGTTTTGAAAAAAGAATATGGGCACTCCACATCTTGTAGCGATTGTTTAATTTATGGAAGACCCAAACGCCAAAGTGTACTTATAGCACTTTTTCCACTCGTAACTATGTCAAGTCCTACGCTAGTATTTTAGATAAACAGAAAGTCAATACTGAGCATTGATAATAAATTTATGAGTTAATTGCACTACCTTGCACGTTGGTGCTGCACAGCAGATAATGCGATACATATAATTACTAAAATTGTTTTCTTTTTTCTTTTCAGGTATGACTTGGAGTCGGACAAACTGTATTCCGTCTTGTGGTACAAAGACAATGAAGAATTTTACAAATATGTAAATTCAGATCGTAGTCAGCATATATATCAAGTGGAAGGGATCAAAGTTGATGTGAGTTCATGACCATCAATCAAATATCTCGACGCCGCTTCCATGATCTCCATTCCATATTAAATTTTAATGGAACATATAATTTCATAAAGTAATGCCAGATATTCAAGTTAATTCTAGAAAATTGTTTTCCAATAATTTCCTCAGCGAGATTACAAGACTATGCTATTAGCGCGACGATCGATCCTTTACAAAAAGACATTCTTTTATTCGTATTATGATGATTATTATCATAACGTTTATCCGGTATATAAATGTTGGGAAAAGTTGAATTTATGCGAATGGATTTGAATTGAATAATGGGTTCCGATTTGCGTTTTTTTTTTCTTCGCCAATAATACATTCTTTGCTCCAAATTTCTCCATTACCGGATGAGCTGTGGAAGCCGAGACACTTGTTGTATGATGAGTTCTTACAAATTTATCAGTCATTTTATCTAAAGATATATAGCAGAGACCCATTAGAGTAAATACAAATGCTTGGAAATTGAAGATGACTCCCCGGGAAAACGTAATTGCCATGCATACATATATTATATCTACTAACTGTGCATATATTCCCTGTATTATTTCCAACTCCTCCATCCTTCTCCCACCTCATCCCTCGTGGCACAGTACAGTCAAGGAATCTCTAGCGCCTTGAGCGGCTCGTCTGCATAAAATATTTCAATTTATATACGTCGGAGGGAGGGTATGCCAGCGCAGTTGCGTATAATAAAGCTGCATATTCAAAGCAGCAATAAAAATAAACCCATGCCCTCTTTTGCTTCGTTCTTCTTCCTGTCGTTCTTTCCTTGGTACCTCACACCACATTCGTCCAATTTTTCCATCGCATAATATATACTTTACACCATTACTGAACTTCACCACTACCATGAGTTGAAGTAGAACCGAAAATATCCAACTCATTTTGTTTCCGATATTTTATTCAGAAAAGCCCCGCTCATTACACTTATCATTCATATAGTATTACTCTGACTACACGAACTTTCGTATTGTTATGTTTTGAACCTCTGTAATTGATTATTTCCTTGGGCGCTTTTCATTGACAAATCAATATTGATCGAGTTATTGATTTTTTCAATTCCCACCTCTTCTCGTCTGAACGAAACAATTGGAACTCATTCAATTTTTATTTATGTCACATTTGTCGTTTCACCATTTTCGGCAAGATGAAAGTTCACTATACAAGTACTAGTATGAGATTCATTATTGAATTGCATCCATTTTCTAATCGACTAATACACTTCATTTCTCAATTTATATATTTTTTCTTGCATCGAAGCTAAAGATGAATCCAATCAATGTCTCAAAGTAGGTTCAGAGAAAAAAATGCACCCAATGGGCGCCAGCAATGCGCTTTATTTCCGATGGGGAGATGCGCAACGCGAACTACATATCAAATTGGACGCACGAAGCAAAGCCAGCCATCGATCGAATTATCGAGAGCCAATTTTCCCAAAGGATATTCACTAAGTACTTTTGATACAACTTAAATCTGGTTACTTCCGCCTTTGACAATTCTTTGCTCACAAATTTTATAGATTATGCAGTACTATAACTGTATTTGCAAACCATTTCGTCATGGCGGATATTCGTCACAAAATTTCAATATGACATATTGCCAAGCATGAGAGTGTATTTACACACAATCGGACACTATACAAAGCTTCACTGCCCTGCAGGGAAATCCCAGCTGCATTTTTCTCTGCCATTCTGGCGATCCTGTAGTCCGAAGTAATTATGGAAAAATGACACGCAGATCCATTGCACAGAATGAAAAATCTCATAAAAGCCATGGGAGTATTTAAAGACATTGGTAGTTGATTATAATGTATTCGTAGTTTGTTGATTCGAATATTGACTGTGCGGCATCTCTCATTGTCGTCTCTTTTTATAAATGATTGGATGCATTCATTATTGTGTCTCCCAGTGAAAAATTTAGAGCGAAAACAAGCGGTGGTGTAGTGGGAATAACGCCTTCATGGATGTGGTGATAAAATATATATATATATATATATATATGAATTAACAGAAAGTAGAAAGCAGTAAGGAGTAAAAAAATATGGAATAGAAGACACGATCGACCCGACGAACGTAACGAAGTTGCCAAGTTGCGGTTCTTGTTAATGGCATTTCTCCCTTTCTCTTTTCTCGTCACCTCTCTACCTCTACTTATTCCTCGACGCGTCTTCTTCACTCTGTGTCTATTTTGTGCAGAATTCATAGGTATATATATACATAGATATATATATAAATCCTATCCAACTCACGTGCACGCAGTATAGTAGCGCTTTCGGGCTCGGGTATAACGTCATGTTTCATTTCCCCACAGCAATTTGAACGTGCCCAATCGATTGACGTGAACGATTTTCTTTATCGTTTTCAGCATCGAAATTCCGACAGTCAGAAGGTAATACTTCAACGAGTGACGTTGGATACCACAGGCGTATACAAGTGTGAAGTCAGCGGGGAGGCGCCTAATTTCGCATCAGTGAATGGCGACGCATATATGGAAGTAATTGGTAAGAAGAATTGCTGTTCTGTTTTATCCTATCATCATATTCTTCTAGCTCTTCACCCTCAATTAGAATCTACTTCTTCAAATATATTATTCAACACTTTCACCCAAAATATTTTAGAACATTGTTAAACTTTTTTTTTGCTCTTCACGTGAGTATGTTTCACATCGAAATCTGACATAAATAAAATATAACGTCGCCGCCGCTTTAAAAGTTGGGTCTATCAGCCTTCACTCACATAAACTATTCAAACACGTCACTTGAGAATGCAAGTTCGCTTGTCAATTACTGCAACTCAAGCTTAATTTATCGAATTCTTGTTTTTCTTTCATGCAAATTCTAATGGATGAAATAAACTCTGTAGGCATCTGATAAGCGACATCCAGATCTCTCGTTGACTTAAATCCATTGATTTTTACTAGAATAGAAGAACCTGTCATTCTTTTGAACTTTTACGAGTGAGCATAATCGTTGATAGGAATATTCCGATTGAATAAAAAATTCCGTGAGTGTTCCATACCCATTCAAGGATCACTTTCGTTTTATGAAAAATATTCGAAATTCACAGCTATATGAGTATGCCCATAATAATAGCAATAAGTTCGGTCAAGCGCTTTCGCGAAAGTTGAAAGTTTCTAGTACAGAAACTTTTTGCAAATTGAAAATTTGGCCCCATTTTCCTCCAATCTACGTGACTTTGAAGTGCAACTCATTTCGATCAGAGTTTCTCATTTGTCGGTGCGACTTTTTACAGCAACAAAAGGAAAAAAAAAAGCCAACTAACTGATTTGCTGTAACATCATCGAAACTTAATTCAATTTTTAATCTACTTTCCAATTTCGTCAAATATATGTGAACGCTCCCATACAAGTAATGGTAATTTTTTGTTGAACTTTTATGTTGTTTTTAGCGTTATCGGCAGAAGGTCCGACAATTACTGGTGAAGAAAAAATTCATGCGAATGGAGACACTCTAGCCCTGAACTGCACGAGCGGCAAATCATACCCACCCGCCAGCATCACTTGGTTCATCAACGGGTTGGAGGTTGGTATTCAGTGTTAGACCACTATTTGCGTTTCGTTGTCGTTCACTAACAAGCATAGTAAACAATGTAGAATCGCCAATGATGTGTTGATGAGGAGTTAGCACAAACTCCGATGCTATAACAAGAACAGGGGAAATAATTATAGAAGATCTTTGGCTTTGAACTTTGGCTCATAAAACCCAATTGATGAGCTAAAGCTCCAATTAATGAAGGAGCCTAGTGTTAACTATCCAATCCGGATTTGTCAAATGCTCGATTGTAAATTCTTCATCGCATCAGTGTTATTATAAGTAAACATATATTTATGTGCATCGGAATACCATCACGAGCACATGATAGTACAGGCATACATATGTAATCACATCATAAAATATTATTCAATCTACATTTTATGTGTTCAGGTGAAACCAGAATCAGAAACGTTGATACGCCACCATGACTTAATATCGACTGTTTCTGGATTGCGTCTTGGAATTGGACCACATCATCTAACAGGTGGAAGAATTGACGTGAGGTAATATTGTCTGAATGTGATTCAGTATGAGTAGCTATCATTTGATCGGCCGATGCCCAAACAAGAATGGTGACATCACCAGCCGAATTTTCTGTGTCATCATTTTATAGAATTGAAATTTCTAGGGACAATTTCAATTTACCAAGATGTTTCCGCTGCCATAGCAAAGATGCTCTGATTATATCGCGGAAATAAATGAATTGCTCGAAAAAATTTCAACATCTCTGCTTTAAATTACTGTGCCTTGGGTGACGGTCGATAGTTTCAATTTAACGTTCTTTGCACTTAATTAATCGATTGTTCCAGGTGTATGGCAGTTATTCAAACGAGCCATCGAGCCACCAAACGACTGGAAAACTTGCGTGATATCCATTTTTTTGGTAGGTTTCATGATCAAAGTTTAATGAAAAGTCGAAAATATTCAATAAAATAGAAATGTGAAATACTGAAAACCCTGACAAGTCATGAATGACTATCAACGACTAAGAATAAACAGCAAAAATGATATGCATGAGTACAGCATCAATTTGAATGTATGTAATGCAATCTGATTGCAATATACACATGAATAGTCTTCTCATCAACATCTCAACTTCTATATGCAAAACGTTCCTTCAATCATCATGTGGGCTGATGGAAATGGTTTGAATATAGTATTTACCCGACATTTGTAACTGTGTATATGAATGAACGGTATTTGGGTTATCAATTAAAAGATCCCGAATATTGGCATAACGATTATTAATACATGAGTGATATTGATCCGTTTATCCTCCAGGAAAATCAAATGCAATTTGTTTTTCATGTTGGATAATAATTATCATGGAAAAAGTATACATCAACAAATACCATTAACCATGAAAAATAGACTTCGATAAGCTGTAAGAGGTTTTATTCTATATTTCTACCATAAACATAAGCCGAACATACTAAGATAATTGTAATTCTAAGGTCGCCCCATGCTTGCCAAATCTTTCGAAACTTAAACAGCCAATCGTATATATACTTATATATATATATATATATATCATAACAAATATTCCGCTGACCTCATCTCAATTCTATCTTTTCTCATAACAGTCAGCATTCAACCAAATTAGCACAGGTTATGGATTCGCAGGCCCATAAAATAAGCTCCATGCGCACCCTCGTACACATCTATGCCGAACGTATTCGCAGCGGCTGTAGATGCTTTGTGCTCAGAAATTAAAACAATAATTTACAACAGAAAACCCCCTGGGCTCATATCTCAACGCTTTCCATCGTGGTATGGAATGCCATAAGTTACCGCCTAATTGCAACTTAAATTAACTTCGGTGTAACCGAGGAATTACCACAAAAAGGCAGACTATACGCATATAAACACTCAATTCTCAGAACTGCAAACAAATTTGAAGACATGCATGTTGGTATTCAATTCTTATAATATGCAACGATACCTCTTGCCATTCTTTACCAACGTTATAGAAAATAAACATACAAAAACTACTCGTCCGATTCCTAACTCATAAACTATTATGGTCGATGACGTACATATGTGCACATACATAAACATCGGCAAGTGCATGGGAGGTCGTGTTTGATGGCCATAGTACGCCTCTATAACACATCGACATATTATATAACAACTATCGTATATCACAATTCTCCTGATATCACTAATATCAATCATTGACACGCAAGTTTCAGCCCTCAAAATTGAATGACTCCATTTCCCCATACCTAATCGCACCTTTTATCAAATAGTCTACAGCATATAGGGGGAAAAAATATAACATGATGTATATGGGAACCGGAAATGGGAAGTAAAAACAAAAACGCGCGGTAAAATTGTACGGAGAAAAAAAAATAGCAGAGGGTTGGTACGTGCAAATGGCGATATGAGGGTGAAAATTTAGAAGTAAATTCAAGTTTGGATACCGTAGAGAAAAATTCGTGCACATAATAAGCGATGCTATATATAAGTTGTGGTGAAAAAGAAACATCAACATATAATGGCAACAAAGTAGTGAAAATATCAAAGTATTCATCACTTCGTGGTAGATATCTTATATTAGTTTTAGTTCTGTTCGTCGACAGGAAACATGACTAGAGACAAAAAATCATTGGATGATTGTATAACATGAAGATGTTGATGCTTGCACATGTTTACAATGTATTATTCCCATTTATCCAAGAAAATGATAATTCATAACGATTTACTCATATTTATGCAGTCAAATGATGAAAATAATACATGAGATTGAATTGGCAAATAATGATATTTAGTTAATTGTCGACTATTCGTTAATATTATCTGCATCGTTAATTAGAACGGTGGAATTATTATCCGTTCAATGAGAGACAAGCCAATTAAGGCGTTGAAATTGAAATCAACGGAGCGCAAGCAAACTTCGCTCTCTCTTTTTCCCTTTCACCGACTTTTGACTCAATCCCCAATCTCTCTCTTCCTATGCACACTCAACCTTTTCACATCAACCACTTCATTTCTCTCTCAATCATCGCCATCATAAATTCAAGTAATAAGTATAGATTGCATGCGCTAAATGTGCAGGATCACACGGAGATTTCCACATCTAGAAATTAAAATCATCCTTCATTATTATTTGTTTCAGTTCAGGGTCATTCGAGCCTCCACCGCCCATGTCTTCCACTTGTCTTAATCGTATCCATTCTTTCTCGGATCCTCATGCTCCGTTGAACCTTGCTGAATGAAGAAAATAGATGAATCCCCATACAACTCACCAAGAAAATGAACAAAGAAGAGATGAAGCAGTGAGAAATGGTGGTAATTATTATGTATAATGAGAATATATCGTGACCAAAGACAATCATATTCCAGTATTGAGAGATGGTGTGTTAGTGCATCCATACATGCAAACAATGGGAACAAAATTCGGCGATTTATTAATCGGTTATCGTACAGTGAAGAGTGTATTTGCGCTTCGATTGTTATCACGAATGAGCTGTGATGTTTATTCTATCGTATATGAATATGTTTACATTTGATATTTTCCAGCGATCGAGTTTTTAGTTCCCATCAATACGCACCGCCAATCTTTCATTAGTATGTAAATGCATAAACTTCAATGAATGTGAGCGTATTCGGGCCATCACTTTTGACTCATAAGCATCATGATAGAAGAAAGAATAATTTATGATTATTTCAACTAGTCTGGTGTTTTTTTTTCTTTTTTCAAAAAGCACGTCGACACGAGTAACCATTAGAGCCAAAAAATAACAAACAAACTGAGAATTGATAAATAAATGTAAATAAATTTCTCGGACTAGGCGTGAAAATAATAAATCATAACAATTGTTGAAGAGTATGTTGAATATTGAAATCAAGTATTTAATGAAAAAGAAATATTTTTTTGAGCCTCGTGAATTTTTAGATAAGAACGAAACGACAATTAATGACTATGCACTCGTCCTCGAGATTGATAAATATCAAATGCAATTGGTTAAATATGATTTCGGATGATTATTACGATATGAGAAATTCCAGCCGTGTTTGACATTGGAGAAAACAAATGGAATCCCAGTGTGAAATTCGAAGACTGTGGCTCATGTGGCGAGGAAAAAATACAAGTTGAAACTGAGCAAGGGAAGGAACGTAAAGATGAACGCATGTTGATGAAATAACTGGAGTGAAGTGTACGTTCACGGAAGCTTACACATCACTATCGCGATAGAACATAGTGAGTGATTCCGACAACAAAGGACTAGCGACGTGCGCACGAAGGACATTGACAAAAAGACATGAAATATCATGGGATCTCACCCGATGCAAGGACGACTATGAGCGACGACAGAAGTGAGAAAATTCTCGTGTTTTCAGCAAAGCCGCAACAAACGAAAAATCGAGTTTTCTTTCTTTGTTACATTTCACAAGATAGCTTCCACAGAAAAAATCTCTTTTCTGAAACTATTTTTATGTGAAGTAGTATATTGTGTCTGTGGGAAATATAACAGAAATAACAATGTGGAACTTTCGTGAAAAATTTTCAAGACAAACTTTGGATAGAGATCAAAGCGAATAAATAACGCGTATAGTTATACGTAGACGAAGTTCAGAGTGTGACACGTGTGTGTATATATGAAGTAAAAATCCCAATTGCTGATTAATTCTGTATCACATCTCTTGGCCATTTGAATTCCATTGCAGCAAACCATATACATTATTCTGTTTCATCAAAACATTTTTGATTCAGAGATGAATACAATTGATGGACGATTTTCTTATTTGTCAGACTTCTGCTATCTCATTATGATGACGTGATGATGTACTACTTAAAAATTTATCATGTTCAAATGGGATACTCAGTCAGCTTGATTAATTAATGGTCAAATACAAAACTTCACCCTTCCTGTGATAAAAGAGTTATATTGAAAATTGATATTAATTTGTAGAAGTTCGAACTCTGCAATCTTATAATTGCATTATGATTGATTTCTTCTCCTAAGTAACTTGCGAACGGCTGTCTTGGTGAACATTACGAGAACTGGGTAACATCTAAATTTCATATCCATTTCTCCATAATACACCATTTTTATTAGCAATTATTAAAGTTTGCTTATACATAAGTGATTCAACAATTGGGATTTCAATTAAATGCATTATAATGCTTCAATCAGAATTATTTTCAACGTAAGAATGTCGCTTAATTCGCTACCAATTATACTTGTACATTAATAATAAATATACGCATGTGCATAATATGCTGCAACCCTGTCTGGATATACACATATGAAAAGTCGCGAGGGTGCAAGCGCCTCAATAAATGATGCATATCGAATTGTTTCAAGTCTAGACATGTTATCAAGAATATACTTGTAGAATAATTATTGCTTGTTAATTCCAAAAGCAAAAATTATTCATCCAACATTTCATGTGCAATCACAAACCCCATATCAGTGTCGTTCACGAAATATTAAAGACATCATATGCATAATGTGTATGGCCTAATGTATATACGACGCACATTTGATGAATAAAAAAATATTTAATTAAAAAAAAAAAAAAAAGGAATTTCGAAACATTTTTTATTCGGAAGAAGAAAATAAAATGGATATGAGCACATATTCTTCTCTATGAATCACTTGCAATAAAATATCTGTTTTGATCGTAGATAGGTGGTCAGTATGGTTAGTCGATCGATGCTAATGACCTGCGTGACATTACTGCACACCCCCTGGCTCTCATTCTCCATTTGAATATGTATCAATGCATATTTTAACAACAGAATTGAAAAGGTGTTATCAGAGAATGCAGCAGTAGCACACGCAGGTTCCCAACAGCACATGCGGTCTCACAACGTGTACTTCATGAATCCACGAATCAACTATAGATATAATTATGTTCAGTATTGTCTACAGAAAATAACTTTTTTACAAAGTCGTAATTATCACAACTACAAATATTTTTACACTCGAATTTTTACGAATGTTTCAGTGAACATTTAAACACTATGTGGATCTCAGTTAACGCATAAGTGAGTATTCTCTCTTTGAACCTCTCTATCGAAAAATTCCGCGAGTTCGCAATACACTTGAGTGTCAGGCGTACACTTTGGATATATGTAGCCTTGACAGGGAATAAAGAATAAAAAATAGCGCAGTGTGAAAATAACACAGACCAGGCAGACGAGCGAAAAAATGGGAAACTGATCGCATATTGATCGCAAGCTCGTGTATACAAATGCCTCGTTAACTGGTATAGCAGCAGCACAACATTGTGATCTGACCGTTCGAAATTATAAATTAATTGCATTGAATGTTTTAGAACATTAAATTAATTCTCACAGAAGTGGCCAATGGCGATGGAAATTATCGTTGATTATACAAGTGGAATATTCGGCAGAGTGCATATCGCGAATGTACATTCCAAATTTGTTCAGCATATAATGTAAAATTATAATTTTGAGGTGTTACATGGATTCAGGGTAAAATTCATGGGGCCTCATTAGTTTGAGTTATTGTGCTACAAGAAAGGATCCCAATATATCAATAATAAAGCACGGGTAAATAGATATTTTTTCAAATAATTCCCATAATCTGTTGATTATTATCGAATCATCAGTGTATTGTAGACGGTCGTTTGGGAAAACAGCCATGTGCTGAAACTTTTATGCGTGTTTGCTCATACAAATGCATATTTGTATATTTGCATACAAATGGACGCTAAATGGTTCCATTATCATGACCTGTATAGTTGATAAAATACGAGATTTTCAATATACACAATTTCAAATGAATTCTTGGTATACAATAGAATTTTCACAATGTGAATGCACTGACTTGATTCCCATTGTTGTTAATTATATAATTCATCGCGAAAATATGTTTTTCATCAATGAAAAACAATTCTGCAACGCCATCGTTCTATGAAACTATTAACTTCATATGTAAATCATTCTTATTCATTCATTTTACTCTCGCATTCATAATATAAAAATATTCAGCAACAAATCTTTCTCCAAATTAATTCAATTGAATTATAGTAAAATTAAATAATCTCATATTATTATAAGTGCTTTACGATAAGTACGAGCATCAGATGCAGCTGTTGAATCACAACACTACAATGTCAGGTTATTGCGGTCACGTGAGAAATCTTAAGAGTATACCTATATTTAAATCAAGGGGCTGATAGTAGCAGTAAATCCAGCTTGATAGTGACGAACCTCTTTTTAATATCACAGCGCGGCATTGAAATGGCGGTAATGCTACATTCAGATAGCAAGATAGAGCAAGACAGAATGAACGAGAGTGATGTGATATCGTTTTGAGGCCTGTCACATCGTCGACATTCAAATTCATTCAGTGTATATGTGTATACCAACTCTTGATCTATTCACACTACACTGACTTTCCATAGTGGTTGCGTTTATTAAAATTATGATAATATCGTCTGCGATAAATTTGGAATAAATTGAAAGTGGTGGCAATCCATCTTATTGTGCATTAGCACATCAGGCCAATCAAAAACATGCGGAATCATACTTCAAAATAGATCATAGGGAAAGAAAATTAAATTTAAGCATTGATATTTATATTACTGCCCGTGCTCATACAGTGGAATCGGAGAAGATATATATATTATAGAAGTATAATTTATGCATTAACACATATTCACGTCGAGCACATTTATTTGCAAATAGAAAAAGCGCGTTTTGTGAAAATATACCATCTTAACATATTCACAGAAAATTTCCAGCAACCACATGATAAAATCATGAAGGTGCCATCGAAATACCATAAGTACTCAGCGTTTCCATATAACTCCACCCAAAATACCATTCACAAATTTTAATTGATGAGATGCATTCACTGAAACTGTGAATTCAACTGTATAATTGTTCGTTCATTTGCAATGATATTCAATTGATTTTTTCATTGATACACTTCTGCTCAGGTGGACACTTCATGATGTGGCACTGATCAATAAAGTGAAACAATATTCACTGAGATGAGTACTTGTATTTTATAAGATTCACACCTGTTCCGCATCAATAGCTATACTAACAATCTGATAACTCTCGAGCTTGCTGTTTATATATGTCTATAGAGGAATGTTCGATAAATCCCTTCCAATCTAATTTATTATAAGAGTCATGCTACATCATTATATATTGAAAATCAACAATAACTGTTCACTCAATAACCACAGACACCTCTATTTCACAAGGCTCTTCACCAGCTGCGTAAACCTATAACAGTTTCATAATGATCTGGTATGTTAGTATAATTGTGAGCTTAACAACGTAAAATTGATACTTAACGTTATCGAAGTTACTATTTGATATGTTAACAGAATGGAGGTTTGAGGGCATCAATACTTATTATCGAATGAATCAGATCAATCTGGATTCTATTATACAACATGAAGCTGACAGATTCGATTTGGAGTAATATGTATAATAGCAAATGCATGATTTCATAATATTAAGTAACAAAATTCCCACATATGAATGTCCCAAACGCAAAACAGCAAAACAGAACGCTGTTCATAGCATACAATGCATATTGTAGACGTAGAGTACATACGATCCGTTCGGCCCGAGGCAGTATGTGCGCCACATCGTATGGATTCATGTTTTAAGCATTATTCACGATTTCCAACTATACTATTACAAAAGCGCCCACTCAAGTAAGGGCATATACCACTCTATACATATAAAAAAGGTCTGACTATAGAGAGCTGTGATGAATCAGGCTCTTTGTGTTACATGACTGACAAAATCTGAACCATACTCTCGGTATATTGTATAGCTTTGTCAGCCGTACTACAATCACCAGACCAATTTCATACCATTAGGCGTAATTTAATTTTCAAAATTCAAATGAATCATATTTCTGTCGTATTCGAGATTTATTTTGTTCATCATTTTATGATAACAACACAAATCATTTTGCCAAGAATAAATGAGAAAAGTCAGAGTATCGATTTGACTCTTATATAGAAATGTATGGTGGTACCGTGGTCGCTTGTTCCACTTCGTACTGAGATTAGTTATTTACAACATAAGTGGATTAGCAAAACAAGTTATCTTGTTTTTAATTCTGGTGAAAATTCCGATCAATGATTTTATAATTGGTCTTGTGACCTGTAAAGTTACGACTCGGCAAACTCAATCGGGATGAGATCTATTCATACTGTCCAGGAATAGAAAAAGCTTTCACCACGGTATAAAGAGGTAATCGCATATTTACAGCTATACAATATGTATATAGATATACTGCGAATTCCGAAGACAAATACATAGACAAAAAATTCTAATCCATCTGGACATACATATAATTTAGTGGCACAGCTCCCAACAGTCATCGCCCCGCTCATCTGCACACCAAATGGTTTTATCACAAAAACATACACAATTTTACATATACACGTATATGCAATATGTTTGCAAGCAGGCGTTGTGCTAAATATTCGTGATGCATGGTACTTTAACCGACACGGGGGTTGTATGAGGACACATGGCGAAGTGTAGATTCAAATCGGTCAGTCCAACTCGCCACGTCGCCACAATGAAGGGTTCCACGCATGTGAAGGCGCCTAGTCGCAGAATGTAAACGTGAATGTATACATGTGTGCATACATGTATTATACATAAGCATGTAAACAAAGGGTTGAAGAGTCCAATGAGGGAGTATATATAAGAATATATATATGTATAAAAGAAGAGAATGATCGAGTGTGTAAGAGAAAGAGTACTTCGCACAAATATCGACTTTCAATTACACCACGCTATTCGTGACTCCGCGCAATGTCCCAACGTGTATACAGTCCTGGCGGCAGCCTTGGCATAAAATAAAAATGGTATCTCAAGGTCCATCTTGTTGGCTGTGTTGCAACCCCGTTTGAACTGCAACACTATACCGTACAAGCCGACGAGCCATCGATCCTGTGGCACTCGCGCGCGTGCACTTGCTTCTGCCCCGCTCATTTCCTTCCTTCCGTTCTGTCGCATTGACTCGATTCACGTGACTGACGGCACCTAATCGTTCAACTTTTATCAAGATTCATTTATTTTATTCATCTACTCGTCCACTCCTTTTCTTTATTTTCACCTCTTGAAATATTCCAAAGAAATTAACAAACATATATCTCTACATCTTTCATTCGCATCAATATGAATGCGCAACAAACAAAAACAAAACTTTATCGATCACCCTGGATGTTAAATCAATAAACCATAAATCAACACTTCAGAACTAATTGTCATAAGCGATCAAGTGTATGAGACTGTGCTTACACTAAATTTAACTCAGTAATACGTGATTGACGGACAAATGGCAGCAATCTTGATATGATCTGTATACATATTATTATATGTGAGTATATGTTGGTGTGTTCGTATAACTCAACATTATATATAATCGATTGCGTGGCTGATGCATATTGTTCAAAAGTTTATACCTAACATTACATTCCCCTTATACCAGCCATAACCGTCATAACGGGAAAATTACAATACGATCCGTATCAGTGATTGTGTAATAAACATCATAGAAATAATAAGATGTATCAAGAGCCGACTGAAGATATGTCACTATTAATAGAATGAGAATAGGGTCGGTTAGATGATATTTAAAAATAAAGATCAGAAAATATTCCCGCAGATCTTTTGCTCGCATTAGACTATGCGTTACTTACACCAATGCTTTTTCATGCTCTGTGAAATTTTCAGTTTTTTTTCTCATCTCCGTTCGCATGGTGCGGAAGAAAAATCGACTCTTTTTTTTTTTAAGAGATTATTCTCATTCCTATGATTCATGACTTCTTGTAAATGTTTCCCTGGTGTAAACTCATGTTTGTCACCGTATTTGGTGAATATCATCCACATGAAACAAAGTGTCTTGTTTCTTTATTCTTCGTCAGGACTGAGAAGATGAAAAAGTTTGGATTAAAGTTTATAAAATGCGATTTCGAGAACGATTGGGTTCTCATGTCGTCGCAACAAACCTCGTTCTCGTATGTTTACCTGACAACCATCTACATCTATATATGGAGTGTGAGTTTTGTATATCTAAGAATAGTAGAGAACTTTGCAGAAGTTGTAAAGTCACCAACTTGGAAGTACATATATAGTCATGTCAGGGGGCGTTTGTGAGAGCCAAATTTTTTTTACAGTGCCACGGATTTCAGGATGATACATTATCAGAAAATATATTCAATGATCCACACGTAATTATTCCAGTGCAGATATTATACCGATGTCACGAATTTATTACAACTTCAAACGTTTTACAAATTATACAATAACACGATGACTTATCGAACGAGAGACGAATTTATTTGATAATAGATACTAATTCCAGTTGCTTGAAGGTTATCGACAGATTATTACATTGATTTGGCCTGTCTCTTTAATTGTGTTGACCTTGTTTTTCATTTCAAGTCGTTATCACCGCTTCTTCTACACGGCCACACAAATTGAACATGTTTACACATACATCCTGAAATACATAAACACATCACTTATGTATCGTTATCAACTTGGCACATTGTATATGTTATTAAATGCTCAAGCACTTGAAAAAATATCTACGGCAGCTGATAGCTGTACGACCACTTCGAATACGAAGAGAAGCAATTTGTCCATGATTGCGGATCAGTTCTCGGAAGTTTTGTAAGATTTTATTCACTTTTTCATAAAATCTATTTAATTACAATTGATAATAACATAAGCTGAAAACTCGTATTCAATTATGCAAGTGAAAGTGAGATTTTTAGTCTCGATAAAATGTTTTCTTATTATCATGTGGATAATGGGGAATCCTCCTACAGTTGTGGGTTCTGATATCACGACACGGGCGGCATCCAAATCTTCTGTGCATGTCAATGTCTCAAGTGCCAACTCTTCAGCGAGGAATGTTCCCTCTGTTGAACGAACCAAAAAAATTAACCCTAATGAGGAAGGCCGTTTTCCAAACGATTTCTTATTCGGTGTTAGCACATCGGCTTTCCAAGTTGAAGGTGCTTGGAATGTCTCAGGTAATAAAGAAATTATAATGATTCGTGAATCGATGCAAGGACCGAGTGAACATGGAATTACTCATTAATATCGGAATTTTAGACAAATCTGAATCAAATTGGGACTTCATGACTCACCAGTGGCCAGAGACGATAACAGATAGATCCAATGCTGATGTATCAGCTAATTCCTATTATATGTATAGAACCGATATAAACCTGATGAAAGAAATTGGCGTAAATGTTTCGCATTTTTTTTAAATAACGAATGTATCACAACAACCATTACAAATTTTCCACATTTGTAGGTAAAAGCTTATAGGATGTCTCTTTCATGGCCAAGAATTTTACCTACAGGATTTGTTAATCATATTAGCAAAGATGGAATCCGTTACTACAACGATGTTATTGATGATCTATTAGCAAACGGAATCCAACCGCATGTCACAATTTTTCACTGGGATCTTCCACAAAAATTACAAGAGTTAGGTGGATGGAACAATCCCTTGATCGTTGATTGGTTCGTTAATTACGCCGAGGTTGTCTTTGCTGCATTCGGCGATAGGGTATTACATTCATGTTTCATGACGTTGATGGCGTTAATGACCATAATGATGTATACGAAAGCCACATTATTCACTTTTTATTCAATATCAGGTAAAACTCTGGTCGACAGTTAATGAACCGTCCATGTACTGTGGTTATGACTTTGGAGGAAATCATATCCCAGCTATTCGACAGTCTGGAATTGCAGACTATCTCTGTGGCCATTACAGTCTGCTTGCTCACGCCAAAATTTATCGAATGTATAACGAAAAGTTTCGTTCAGTTCAAAATGGTAGTAAATATATATAACGTTACTTTCAAGGCCATTATTTGATAATAATGAGAATAAATTAAACATGACTTCCACAGGCCATGTGGGAATAAGTTTGAGCATACAGTGGGCAGTTGAATACGGCGCGGAAGGCAAGACAGACGGAACAGAAGCATGGTTCCAATGGCGCAATAATTGGTTTCTTCATCCACTTTTTACTGATAAAGGCGACTATCCAAGCATGATGAAAGAGAGAATAGCAGAGTACAGCCATCTTCAAGGATTCACAAAGTCTAGACTGCCTCAATTTTCTGAAAATGAGATTGAAATCATTAAACATTCGTCCGATTTCCTCGGGGTCAATTTTTATGCAGCTGGACTCATCGAGAGATGGACTGATTATAATCTGAATGAAACCGTATCTTACGATGGTGACATGGGTGTGAGGGCAGTTAAAAACAATACAGTTTCACCATTTGCAGATCCTAACGTAAGTATCAAATGAGAAAGAAAGTTGGCCCCCAAAAATGATTTGGGAAATGAACCAAAAAATTAATAAGGATATATGAAAATATGAACAGAAGCATTATAGAGTTGATTGTTCATTACATTGTCAACTATATTTTCAGTGTACTCCTTGGGTATTCGTTTCATTGATGCAGCGATTGAATGACCAGTATAATATTCCAATGTTTTTCATCACGGAGAATGGCTATCCAGATTCGGGCGAACTAGCTGACTTCGGACGTGCCAGATATCATCGCACACATCTCATTGAAGTATCGAAATTGATTGCACAAGGAATTGATATTCGTGGATATTTTGCCTGGTCTCTCCTCGATAATTTCGAATGGACTTCTGGTTACAGTAGGCGTTACGGCCTCTTTTCAATTAATTTTTCGGATCCGGATCGCAAGAGGGTGCCCAAATATTCGTCGAAAATTATCAGCGATATATACAAAACGAGGATGGTATCAAGATCTTCACGAGGTTCCAATGTAACATTAGAGAGTGACAATTTTAGACAAAATTGTTGAAAAAATTTTGTTATAAAGCTCTGTTATAACTTAATAAAATTGATTTCGAAAATAGAGTGAGTTATTTCATTGCTCAAGCGAAAAGCCAGAAGGACACATTGAAGCAATGCAGCATTTCATTACCCTATACATAACCATTACATCGATAAAAGAATTAATATGCATGTGTATCAGACGCTACGTCAATCGCAAATTCCGTCCGCCCAAACCTCTGCACCACTGAATAAAATAAAACAAGTAAAATCACAAAATCAATTTAGTCGTTCACAATATTGTAAACAGATGACCAAGTAACTTATTCTGTACTGATCAGCCGTGCTGGTCTACATAACATATGTTCAATGGCAAACGAAATAGTATCACTGGAATGATACGAGCCTTTTTATTGCGCTAAACAACATTCCAATTCGAATTCTCTCTCATAGTTCTCATGTACTCGGCGCCTCGCCATTGGTTACAATTTCACCCACGTCATGTCACACTGAAACATCGCATAAATGTTTTACGACAGTCTGAGTGCTCGTGAAATTTTCCTTTATCTCACGGGAGGATCACGTTCAGCCCCCAGCCTATATCCACCTGCCTAGTGATGTTGGATTTTACATTGCCAATTCTCGTTTTCTTTATTTGTTTTACTCGTTTTTTGCTGGTTAAAGCAGCCACTTCTCTGTCCAGACTGTTTCTCGATGTAACACAACTGGCCATGATATCGTTCAATTCACTTTTCGTATTTATAACGATGTACATACTGCCCCATAAACAAAAATTCAATATACAAGAAATTTATGAAACGACATATACGAAAATTATTGACTAGGAAGTATTTATTGATACTCAGACACAGGAAGGAAGTATGGTCAAACATTTTTTTACCGTCAACGCGGATAATTGAGAGCAGTAGCAAAACAACTCGAATTTTTTGAGTTGAAATGAATGAGCTGACTCATTGGAAAAAATTCTCGTAAATTTCTATTAACGCATAAATAAATAGATGGGTTCGATCTGCAAACAGTGTGAATGGGTTCATTACAGCATCTATTATGTGGAGCTACAGATAATCGCTCTTACAATAGCAGCAGCTGCGACCACAGGAGAGGGGCGCATTAATTACCACCACGTCTTTTAATTACCCTGACACGGACAGAAAATTAATCTACTGAACCTTTGTATTCATTCAGTGCCTTCACCATCATCGTCAAGTATCGATCGCTTGCCCACCAATAATACCGTCGTTATGAATCAAAATATCTGCCTTCGGATAAACAAAAATTAATGCATCCATTGAACAATATATTGATTCTCTACATATTTATGAGTCTGTTTCTAATTTCAACACGATCAAATTTGACTTTTGACTATTATTTTTTTCATATCATATTATTGGCCACTTCTGCAAATGTAGTTCAATATAGGACAGCACGATAAAAATGAATATCGCAAAATTGGGTAAATGGCATATACTCATTCTCCAAGGGTTGGACAGAAAAAAAAAACCAGTCAAAATAGACGCGATGAGCAGCGAATTGCATCACTCTTTCATGGCCTCAATGACGTGAACGTTAAAGCCGATGTTTCCAATCCCATCACTCAATCTGCCTATTTTTCCAGTGGTTATCTATACAAACGAATGAAACTTGTATAGATTGGATAGATTGGTTCTTGTATTCATACTCTATGTCTATTGCTATCTGCATGCCAAACGTATTCACTGTGGATGGACGCATTCTGTTACCACTGTACTCAGAGGTACACGACATATATTTCAATTATAAACTGGATGAAACCGAAATAATCGAATTAAATAGCTTTCAACATGTGTATGCATCAAAGGTTGTATGCATGTGAATATCTAGATTGGGATTGTGAATGATCAAAGAATTATCAATACCAATCATATTTAAGCCTTCACAATTGGACATATTTTTTTTTGTGAAGTGTCCGCCTTCAGAGAAGTTAAGTAAACTACCTCAAATTGATATATATGAATGTATAGCAATACATTAACATCATCATTATATTTGTGATATCAATCCAGCTGTAAACCATGTTATATGTATATTATTTGTATGGATTGAAATATGGACATCACGCCCATCTGATTGATGATATTGATTTGACGAGATAGTTGTAGGGGCACAACGGTGATCGAGTGAAACGAAACGGCAACAAGTATAATTGGCCACAAGTCCAACATACCTCTACCACAATCGATGTGTATATCACAGCGTATATATGTTGGCGCCATCGTTTCAGATATCGAACCATCGTTCGTTAGGTTGACGTCGACAAGAGATAACGAGGCCAGACAAATACCCCATCTCAATGGCACAGAGAGAGAATTTCTCGCGGTCTTTCCTCCTGTCTCCGTTGTATCCGAAATGATACAGTTCAACGGGCAAACGCACAAATTAGTATACCAATTGGATCGTATTCACGAGTAAAACAACATATATTTGTCGTTGAAACAATTTTTTATATTCTCATTAATATATCAATTTACCAATATTGATGAGCTTGATGATTTATTATAGATGAGAAATGTTAAGTAAACTAAATGTCATCGAAAAATGGATATCAACAATTGATATTAACCGTCGCGAATTGCACTAAATTACGAATATTTATTTAACGAGGGTTTAGTAGGAGACGATATACGATAGAGCCCACCACTTCCCGACCCTATAAGCCTACCGTTTATTGACTCAAACTCGAGATGAATATCAACCGATCTCTCCTTGCACCAGTATGTGGTAATAAAAGTTGGATATTGAGTGTGAGCCGTGCGCAATTTGCATTCGCTGACGTCACGTTCTGTCGAGACTCCAGGGAGTTTTTACATTGGGTATGCGCGAAAAAATATTCGTGCATATACATTCAAATATAAAACATCTGAATGAAACATGATGAATGAATATTGCAAATATTTAAGTTGTATATGAGACGTAAGGGATCAACAAAATTTTTGACACTTTCAACGTAAAAGAAAAACTCAGTGGTGTTTGTGATCATTTCTATATAATTCTCTACAGGCGATGTTTGTGTTTGATGGTTTTTCTCTCTTGAAATCAAATTTTTTACATTTCAGCTTCATGGAAAATGGAAGAGAAAAGTTTTTGGTCCCTATCTGATAAGAAAATATGTCGAGAGATTGGATCGAGGGCAGGGGCGTGGAACGAAAAATTTCCGGAGTTTACGCCTTGAGGGGTATAGATAGCTCGATTTTCTTGGCGGTGAGGAAGGAATAAGAGGAAAAATAACAAAGAATTCAGAGGCATATTGTGTTAACGTGAAGAAGGGAGCCGACGACAAATTCAAGTGTGTTCGCATTTGAGCATCCTCAATTGCAATCGACAATTCATAATATAATATGGCAACAATACATAGATAGTGCTTCTAAAATTCCCTCCACAAAAATTCTCTGCAAATTTTACTTAAATTGTAAAAATTATCATCCACACTTGTTCACTCCGTACTTTATTCTTTTATTTACGCATTTTTCAGAAAAGCACAAGCTATACAAGCTACTATGAATGAATCCACTAAGTGTTTATTCATAATAACGTAGCTTTTTAATGTATAGCAGTGACCTAGAAGAGGTACAACCGTCGTTACTTCTCATTCTCACGAAAGAAAAGGTAGATGCTCACGCCACAACAGCACGTTACTGTAAGCACTATGACTGCGAAAGAATGAATGAACAGATATATGGTAATATACATATTCATATATATAAAACATAGGAGATATGCGCATTGATCGTCAAGTATTAGGAGCTTCTTAACTCTAAACCAAGTTGAAGTGAGATGGAAATGCAATGAAATATTGATCAGAAATCTTCATGAAAATATGACCTTTGGTGCTTTTAGATCATTTTTATATCAACTTTTCACTCACAAGTAGCAACACTCAGAACATATTACAACTTATTACATTTAAAAGCTGATAAATATTGAATAGCAAATTAGGTATGTGGATTATAAAAAGTTTCCCCGAAAGATTGTATACACACGAGCGCCTGATGCATCTATATTGAAGTGGCAATGCATGTTCAAAGACAGTTTATCTTCATAGAGCCCGACAGTCGCGTGGGTGGCGATGAAGAGCCGGGGATTGGAGTTGGTGATGGGGGGCAAGGAGAAGTCGTAGCATGCTGCGGTCGGTTGGGGAGATATTTATTTACATTCCGGCAATTAGGCGACCATTAGTCGAGCCTCTCGGGCAGACGACATTCTACCTCTTCTCTCTCGTTGTGCAAGGGCTACACAGCGGTAACAGAGTGTTTCTCGCGTTGTGCACCCACAACTACCCTCATCAACAACACTATATATATACATACCACTCCGCTGCGCATCCCATAACAACTCATGTTGACGAAGATATGAATTCATTAAATAGCAGCCGATGACACGCGCCGAATACAAAAGCACTTTTTTTCCATATATTCATGTTCAATATTCTCCTCGCCCACCAACAATGTACCATGATACATATTCATATTCACTTTTTAGTATCTTCCCTCAACTCACTGCTAGACAATTGAAAATAGTAAGAAGAAAAATTAATCGATTTTCACAGGAAATAATTGAGGTTTTATGAAAATATCTATCGTATCGCGATGCAGTACCCAAAATTATGCATCAACCTGCTTCACGATATTTTCGCTGATTTTTTTTACAGAGATAGCGTACCAAACAACTACAATTAAAATTACTCCTACGTATTAGAACTCGGATTAAAATACAAATCCCACAATTATAAGTTTTGTATTCAGAATATCAGGTTATGGTTTTCCATGGAAAAATTGTACTCCTTATGCACCATTATCATTATAATAGTATAACATTTATGATCCACGAAACAAACTATTATCGTAGACAAAAAAAGAAGAAAACGACACAGGGATTTTTCCGCTCACTTATGCTTTTACTCATACCTAACAGAAGAAAAAAAAATCAATCGTCATAATCGGATTAAGACTTCGTGACAAACGACACTCAATAGTGAGTTGACTCCACAACGCACACACGGCCATACATCCCATACGAATATATAATAACTGTCGTACAGTATTATATAACGGTGTGAAAGTTACATCGAGTAACCGCACCCTTCTCGTAAATAAACGCAGCCGCTGTTGATCAGACAATCCACTACTGAGGAGCGGCCCGGTACGCTCGAATTAACAAACGCGTGCCATTGATTTTTCTGCTTAATCAAATTCAAAAGAATGCACCGCAGCTTGACGGGTTGTGGATTTATCATTTGCGCTCATGAACTCTCTATTTTCTCTCATCCGGTCTTGCCATCCACTTGATCTCTGTTTTTCGCACAATCTTTACTATATATTCAGTCCGTATTTCATATTGACTATGAGAAAAAATTGCTGTTGATGCCACCAACATTTCGTTACCTTAGGGACACCAGAGTCAGAAGTAGAAGAATAACGTTGCATTATCGTCTTGGGAGCAACTGGAGTGCTCAAGAGCGAGTCGTAAGGAACGTTATTTCTTGTAGTATTTTGAGGTAGTCGTAAAGAAATTCCGCGCCGCATATGAAAATTATTACTGCAAATATCATGATGTGAAGATGTTATGTAGTCGCCAATTTTTCATCAGACGTTTCGAATACAAATATGAATGAATTGAGACAATATTATTGATGATACAATATGATATATTGGTAAAATGTCTCTGTCAATTCCGCAGAACTGTTGTCCGCGTACACATTGAAATTATTTACGCAGCCCTCCGCAACCATATATATCCTTATGAATTTCATTGCTGAAAATATATCATGAGTCTCGTGCATCAAAAATGATTATAAATAGATAGGTATCGGATATATTGACAGCGCCATCGATTACGTTTGCAACTGTTGCTCCACTCTCATTCACCACATTATTAAGTACATCCTGCCAATTCCACTGTTTTCCATGCACGAATATCAATTTTGATAATGAATTAATCGCAAACTATTCATACACTTGCTCAATGCTATGCGTTTTCGAATGTTGTTTCATGTTGTCCATATACTCCCACACTTACCCCTGGAGAAGAACAGAAGTTTTGGTATTCAAAAAAAAATTCCTCACTTTATATTGTCGGAGGATTGAATCTGTATTGCTTCACGTACTAGCTGAGTGCTTCGCTCAGGCACCACCCAAAATTGTTATACTTTCGAGACATAACTTAAAATTCAGCAGCGCACACGTACCATATTTTCAAAATCCTGGGTGACTTATATGTGATCTATATATTTTACATACATAATTCTTTTGTTTATTATTGTGCATTCTGCATCTTTTTGGGAAGCATAGAGAGGTTATATTTCATGAATTCACATTGGTATAGAGCACTTATGTTGATGAATGATCAAGTGAATGCAAAGTAGCACACAAAGTCTTGATTATGGCTTTTATTTTCTTGTGTGCTATTTAATATTGGATTAAATTATTACTGAGTGCAATGCAGAACGCGTTCGTTTGCCAAGCCATACACGTATATACATCTAATTTGCAACTATAATGATGTAGACCGGTCGCCCCATTCGAGACTCAAGCGCGGTGAGTGTAGGACTCATTGCTTCTTCTTCCGTGTACATGCATACAGTTCCTCTTTGTAAAACTCTCACGCTAAAAGCTACCATGTAGATGAATATACATATGTATTTTTCATCTGTATATATCTGTGAATTTTCCCTCTAGATGACAACGTGTGTGGTGTGTGTGGATGTACTTGGTGAGTTCTTTTTCATTCTCACCCTCTCAACCCGCTTAATTCATTCACGTCGACTTGGACTTCCGCGTATGCACCCGAACGCCACTCCTTTGCTATCTCACACAATGAACCATGCAACTACCAAACGCGTTTATAACACTCCAACGGAAGTGCGCTGAAAAAAAAAGCCAAAGATATTTATATTCACAGAGATTATACACACCGAGAGAGTTGAATATCAAGTCCTTAGTGATAATCTACTGGTTTCGTATCCTCCGGTGTGTACTTTTTATCAGTTCCAAATGAATTACTATTTGAGTGTGTACATGAATTGTTGGATTTATTCCCAACTCGCCAACTTACAAGTAAAAGAAGAAGCGAAGATAGTGTACTTTACGAAAGAATTACATTTCATTTATTACTGATATACAAATTTAGCTACTTGTAACTCACAAAGAATATTCATAAGCTTTTTGAATTGCACAATTTTGAATCTGAGATGGAAATTAAAAATTCATAGAGACAGAATCTACACTGCCAATTCAAATCTGTTCTTCTTTATATACCCAATTGTGTATAAAATGTGTTGACTCAAGCAAAAGAATCGCAGATGTATAGAAATAATAAAAATGGTTATCATCAACGCACACAAATCCTCATAATTCCATAAGAATAATTACCCCATTCCATTGAGAATACCACGGCGAGGATATCCTCATGTAATATACTCACTCATTTCATTATCGAAGACAGAACATAACGAACAACTCGAATAATTTTTACGATTCAGACATTTTTTTTAAATTATTTTTTCGGAGTTACGTTTTACGAAGTACACAGTTAAGCGATCTCGTGTTCAATCAGGTTCCCCACTCTGCAGAGGTATCAACTATCAAGCATATCACATACACATACGTTTATATAATATACATCCTACACATTAACCCATCCTATAGACAATCCGAAAGCTATTTTAGTAGCAACGCCAATGTGTGATATGCAGTGAGGCTTACACACTGACATGTCACATGTCACGATGGATTAGAATAAGTCGATGATATATTTCCCACAAATGAACATAATTTCATGGAGAATTAAATGCTCGATATAATGCAGCAGTGGAATGTTCCCGGAGAAGGCGTGAAGAGAAACAATTTTAATATAACTTCATGCGGGAAAAATACGTGATGATATAAAAGTCAAAAGTTCCATGTCAAATTCTAGTGATGCAATCAATTTGTGTGCTTAACAGTTCCGGCCAGCTGGTTGCCAATGTTTTGAATTGTAATATTCTGATGATATTATCATATTTCTACTAAAGGTTTATTGGATTAACGTGGCATTAATGTATAAATTATCACACAGTCGATGATTGAACAGACAAACAGATACAAAAATGGCATATTCACTACTGCAAACCAGGACCAAAGCGAGATACATTTCCCGAAACGAGATCCAAATCCAGGATTACTACTCGACACCGCAGGAATAGTAACATTTCGGACACTAGCACACGCTCCCAATCACAGTATTTTCCGCCCACGAGATAAATTACCAGCAACATAGATGCAAATGATTGGATTGCCAACTGTGTATTGCAATAGGTATTACTCTATATTGATCATTTAATTGTTTATTGGATTCTTTTATATGAATACTAAGTGATCTGATAATGTGTGTTAGAGCACTGTATATTATATTGATCAATTATAATTTTTGTATTTTTTATAGTCAATAAGTATTAAGGACGACAGTTTTTGTGTCTCTGAATTTGGAAGTACATACTGAATATGAAGCTTCCTATTAAACAGTGCACCCGATGATTCGGCATATACTCGATATAGGGAATGGTAAAGCCCATCAGCAACATCATACTGTATTTAGGATTGCATCACCAAGTCTCGTTACAATCCAAGCAGTGTATGCCTCTTCCGATTCAATGATTTGCGAGCCTTTCTATCCCGATCCAACTAAAGCTTGTCTCCTCATATGAATCAATAGCATTATAGATTCACATCTCGTATACACAATGAGACCATATATATATCATGATTTTGCTGGAAATTATAGAATAATAATTAAAAATATACATTATCTGAAGATTGTACAATAACTAGTGGATTAAATATTCGTGCACCTAACGAAACTCGTTCCAGAAACCATCATCATCAATCTTATGGATATTAATTCTTGATTTTCCCCCTTGGAAAAAAAAAAAACCATGCATGCAACCATAATGGATCACAAATGAGCCTAAGGCAGTTTGGGGAGAAAGAGAGAGTCAACAAATAGACATGTAAAAACTCACAGGCCACGTACTTGTAAGAGGGTTAAGGATGAAAGGGATTTTAGAGCAAAACCGTGACTCACAGAGACAGATGACTAAGAGGGCCAAGCGAAGTCAAATAAAAAGAATAGAATGGGATGGAGATAGAGGATAAAAGAAGAAAAGACAGTTCAATACAATCGCGAGAATAGTGAGAAACCTTCACTCACCCACTTGCTTTAAAATTGTACACACGCAAATCCAGTCTAGATCATCGAGAAATCATAGTTTTACTTTAGTCTTATCCCTACTTACAGATATCACAAAATAGAGAACAGAACATCAGTACAATGCATTGACGTTGTATGAAGTTACTTAAAATATTCATATAATACGTATCGTGCTTATGTTTGAATAACCAGTTTCACCATAAGTTATACAATGCCTTCTCAATTTCTATATGCAAACAATAAACTTTGTGAATGATTCTATTGTGGTGCATCAAATTCTCGAGTAGCTTAAACATGAGATGTAAGCAAACGCTACATACATGAGTACATCCATAGTAGAGACTGAATTTTGCTGTGCATTACTACTATGGATGCGTGGAAAAAGGAGTGTTTGTTGCTGCCACAGTAAACGATGTTTCTTTGTTGCAACGAAGGGTCCAAATAGATGGCTGAAGCAAGGCGGGAACACTCTGTTACGTTTTTTTTTTCTATAACTTGGTATATTGAATAAACATCAGAATTATCTGACATTCGTAAACACAAGACCTCCCATTTCGTTCGCTAGAATCGTAATTTCATCAGGAGATAAACAGAAAAGTTCTCTAGGGAAATTAATGTATTTTGAACATAAAGACAGATATTCTAGAAAATTCGATGCATTTATATAAATTGCATCACTTTCATGTCGCTATACACGACTATGATGAAGGGTCAACTAATGGGACATCACTTTTTTACGAGCGATTTTTTTTGCCTTCATTCTTTTGTATTTTTAATGCTCTTGTTTCCGAAGGTGAAATGAAGTGAGATATATTAGATATACTCTTTCACGTTGGCTCATATAGGTACATGCAGAATGAACCGTATATACATGTAATGTGCATATGTAACTATATACATAGCCGTGCTTGTCGCTATACTGGCGAGGAGGTGCGATAAATTTCACGCTGTGAATCCCGTAATATACACCAACCTACCGAGATATATATCGCTTTGGTATATATGAGGTACTCGTGGCGCGTGTTGGCGTTGGAACGGGAAAATAGGAAAAGTCGAGCTGAGAAACCAAAAGGCTTCGTCTACCCCGACAAAAATCTGCATTCACTGCGGGAACAACGCCCACCCCGCGACGAGCTCATGGAGTTGGCCAACTTTCGCTTTATCTTCTTTAGATAGTAAAATAAAATTCACTGAATGATTATGCCGACGGTGGTCGAGAGTTTAGAAAGATGAGGTGTTAGTGGTGGTGCTAATGACTTCTAAAGTGAGTCGCCGAATTTAAATGGTCTCACATGCCAAGAGGTTATATGATTTCGAGTGCATCAAAATGACTGGAAACGGTGTCGCAACATTAACGATAATAATGATAGCGATTACAGCATGGGAAAATCAAGTCACAGAGAAAATAAATTGACAGTGGGATGCTCAGTCGTTTCACAAATTTGCATACCATTTAGGACATGCAAACAGTTCTGTTCAAGTGATGTTGTTTGAGGATTGCTGCCAAAAGAAAATGCTTATCACAATCATTTACTAATTAGAGAGTGTTTATTCAGATATTTAGAACATTCATGACAAATTGAGAAACACTGACATCCCGAGAAGTAATGACAAATTATTATTTGCTTTTGATGTGGTTCTGCATGGTATTTCAAATCTTACTACTCATTGAATGGTCACGACTTTGATTGAATTTTTTCCGTTTGAAGCATTGAAGAACTCCGTGTTCTCATGAAAATTACAAACGGCACAAATACTATATTGCGTGGGGAAAATACATTATCGACTCTATGTTTTCACGCCACATTACTCCGGTACATTCATAAAGACCGTAGTACATTTGATCACACTTTTTGAACACAGTCTTACGGTTTTTCTCAACCCCTGTTTTATTTCTCCCTCCCTCTTTCTTTCGCACTATTAAGTTCAATCTCCCTTTGAAAATCCACATGCAGAATAAAAGTTCTTGAGCGCTCTGAAAGATTTTGGAAGTTATACGGAACTCATTTTTTAACTTTATATACTTGAAAAAGAAAACTTTAATATGAAACCTCTCGTACAGTTATACATACACATTCTCAATCCTGGATTCACAAGACGAATCATGTGTATATATGCTCGATTATCAAAATTGCCGCAAAATATAAAAATTCAAAGATCAATTACAATTATCGTTGCAATAAATCAATGTTATGGGGAAGAGCCATAGTGAGGATTTTCTTACTCTCTGCTGATGATTATATAAACAGTGATCGAAGACCGCGGTCTCTATTTTAGTAGGGCCCATATATATATATATATATATGGATTGTGCACCTCGAATGATGTTATTATATCTTTAGAATTTCAATGATAATTCAATTCCAGAAATTATTCAAGTTGTTTATTATAATAACATTCGTATCTGTATGTTGACTCGTATCACTGGAATGAAAAAGTCAAATGACAAACTCAGTATCAACAGTGACGAAATATCCTATATATATATATATATATATGTAAGTATGTAAACGTATACAAGCTAGTACAAATATACACATTCATGAAATAGTGTGAGAGTAGTACATGTATATGTCCACAGTGAGACACAGCGGTCAATGCTCAGCCGTGTTTGCCAAGCCCTCAAGAAATAACGGGTCGCAATTTCGCGTAACGAAAAACAAACAGTGGTCCTACATTGAGCCAACGATGTCGACGACGTCGGCAGCGAAGAAGCGATTGTATGGTAGCGTTACAAAGTACAGTGAGGACGAGTAGAGTGAAGTGCAGTAAACGCGATGCATAAAAACGTGTCAGCTTATACGGTCACACGAGGTCATTTACTCTCGCTCCTTTGAGTACATCGCATGATCAAAACTAAAATGTCATATTTGTCAATTTATCGTTTCTAATCATTAATAATGGCTGAATAAATTATGAAATTTGCTAGCAAAAATTTCGTATTCTTTTTCTCTTCCGTGATTTGCGATAGTATGGAAACTTGATCAAGTATAACCGGGAAACGAGAATCTGATCGCTTCCATAACATCAATCTGCGTTGAAAACTTAAATAATGTCATGAGAATGTATTGACCAAAGCTTCATGCAATAATGTGAATTTGAAGTGATGCTTGAAACATTTCAGAATATTGCAGACCATCAATCATTGTTGGACCTGAATTGCGTAATGAAGGAGAAGAGCACGCGATTGTGCTACTAACCTTATCGATCCAATCAAAAATAGAGAACATGATAAGCTCAGAATTATACGTTAATTACATCCTTCGGGGTTGATCTTCCCTACTAGTAAAAGCGATTCTGCTGAGAAAAATACGCAGATTGAATGTTGCTTTTTTTTCAAGACCGTCCAAACATATGCATACATGGATAATATATGAAGAAAGACGTGCCGCAATTTCAGAAGCAAACACAAAGTAAATTTTTCAGTCCCCTTTCCCATAGAGCTTAAACAACTCGTTTGCGGTTAGCTCACGCGGTAGTCAAAACAATCGGCCACTCTTTTAAACTTGCAATGTGTCCAGGTGGGTTTCAAATGGGCAAAAGGGTCGAATGCTGCACTTCTTCCCAACGCGGCAAAAAGACCCGCTATGTATCTCCCACCCTCACTTGTGTCAAATACTTTGCAAACATGTGCTTTTGTGGATGTGGTCTCCTTCTGCGAGATCGTTATGACCCTATGAGAACGACACGTCGAAAATATTCCACCTAGGGAATTAATGATCATAAATAAATGTTAGATGTAACTTGTACCACTAGTTATACAAAATATTGAAGCAAAAATATATTGAGTTTACTCGATAATTTTTTTTTTCACCACACCACGATATCTCTCAAAACTGTCATTTTCGCCTATTGCTTTATATTAATTTCAGTAAATTGGCAAAAAGTGAACGAGGTCAAAACTTTTGAACTTGATATATGATAGAATTAGCACAGTATAAGTTTATGATTGATGTGAAACTTGTGAAATACCCCTTAGAAAAATGAATATTAATTCAAATTAATTAATATCAATTTATCATATCCGAAATGCTTACATAATAATGCATGGTAGGTGCACATGGCCAATAAATCTACAAAACTGACACGTTCCTTTCACATTTGCAATTGTATGAATTTATTGCTATCACACGAATATAGATATCATATACAATTTTTTCGCATATATACATCCGTATTAATTTGAATGAGAAGAGGGTTCGGCCACGCACGAATAGAAGCGACAAATTTCCGCATTATCCACTCAACAATATAATAGCACCGTTGAATTTAACAAGGGGTTTTCGAATATCGTCCAGTGCACTTTATTACCATCAATTCGTCAGTTCATTGATCAAATTCATGTATATAGGTATACATTTGCGTTCATCCGTGATCGTTCACAAACACGAACTTCGAGTATGAAATCGGGCGCAGAAAAGCGTTTGCAATAGCAACGTCGGATTGCCGAATCCATACACACATCATGCCAAGCACGAAGACGCATACAAATAATCGACCCCGATTAAAAATTCAATTATATACACATACAATCGCAATTCTCCAGACACAAATTGAAGCCTAAACCTTGTGAATACATATCTATAGTATTTGAACAAACTCAATGCATGAATTCGGATCTGTAATCAGATCAAATTAATCCATCCGTGGTCCATCATCCGGTTTGATTGCAATTTATATTCTATTTCAAATTTCGCATCGCCATCCATAAATGGAAAAAATTGCAGGTTATAGAAAATTGTAACAATAATCATAATAACTGCAAACTGGGAATAAGGTAGTCGAAGTAGTTGTAGTATTAATAACAATAACCATAATTTATAATAATGATAACTGGGGACACGCTGAGCCCGGGACACATTCACAACTAAGAAATCATCGTAGGACTGAAAACTGCCGTGGTAAAAGGCGGTGAGTACAGCCCAGACTATTATATACTGGCAGATTGCCATTGTCGTTTCACAATTCAATCGCGAAGTTAACTCAACTCCCTGTAGAAATCACATAATTTACGGTTGCCCGCCTTCACCTCAGACTATAACTGTGTATACGTATGCTATGTGTATACTACCATGTTGACGCTCACTTTATGTCCCCTTGCACTTCTCGTTGCCTTTTCCGCGCTCCTGCTTATTCCCGTCACCAATTTTATCTACCCATTACAACTCCATTCGCTCCGCACCAACCTTCAGCGATTATTTTGTTATATGTCCCGAATACTGAATAACAACCGCTACATTGTGGCATCCTTATGGGCAACAACATAAATAATAAACTAGTGCGATTTCAAACGAAGAGAATTCTTGAGTTGTTCGAATGTTCTATGTTATTTTAATTGAGCACGTATCAGTACTCATGATACGAAATGCCGACGAAAGGAGTAAAAACATTACCCGATGAGTTGACACTGACAGAACGACATCGCTAGTGAGTTAATCCAATATTTATATAAGAAAACTATCGGCTGTGATCAAACTGCATTTGAGGTAAACTCGGTACAGAACGATCTATCGTATTGAAACTATACTGTTTCACAATGTATTCAACGAGTCGCATATAGAACGACAGTGATGTAACACATATTTTCACCCAAAATTCAAAGCAAAGCAGAATTATTTAAGCGGTGATGATTTGTTTTAAGATATGGGATGAAAATAAACGGCAAAAAGCAGCGCGTCAAAACCCACACTCATGAAATTTCCACCATCGGGTTTTGCACTGTATATAAATCGTATGCATGCATATCCATGCACATAATGTATACATACATGTCCATATTATCACAATAGACTGCGTGATATGCACGGCATAACGACGAGTTAAAATGGATCGGATGGAAGAGCAAGACGAGTGGTGCGTCTCGACGGAGTTGAATGAATTTTTGCAATCGTTTGATCGATCGTAAGCTCTCTCACATATTCATGAATACGCATGAGGGAGAATTATTATGGAAAATTTTTGTTTTATTTCGTACTATTTTCCATGCTATCCGAATTGAAACCATCGGCATTGGATCGGATACATCCATATACATACACATCTTTATAAATGTATACATGAATGCAATGCCAGAAAATCTTTCCGCTGAATGAATAATGCTTCGTTATTATCGTCGAAACCAAGAAACATTAAAATCTCGTTTCAGAATTTCTCTTCTCTGTATACCTTATTTTTCAATGAAGAAAAAAAAAATCTCTCATGGCTGTGTGCTCGGATATGTAGATATTTCGATCCTACATATCCGAGCCCATATAAATTATTAGAATCCTTATTAAGACGTGGAAAGTGACCCAACCCTCATATAGAATTTCTTGATAAAATCATATAACGAGTATATAAGTTATAAGGCAGGCTGCACTAAACTGAAAGCAAGTCTTAACTTGGAGCAAATTGTGAGTTAGCTAAACGTGGCCTCATACACACGCCATATCACGTGAATCAGAGTAAAGTTACATATTGATCTTTTTCACATTAATCGCACTTGCACCTAAATTGTCGTCGTTGTTGAACTCATTAAACGTTATTAAAGTCACACATACTCTCATTCAGAATATCGAATTTGTACTTTCGCTTGACTTAATTTTATTTCACATCACGAATTTTCCCACCACTTTACTTACAGACGAAGAAAGAAACTGGGTATACTAACGAAATTGAGAAACAGGAATAGGAGAAGAAGATAATGTGTTATTATTAAGCGCATGCAGATAATTACTGGCAGAATGATAAGAATTTTAGAATTTCATGAAAAAATTATGCCAATAAGAAAAAAAAAAGACAATTATTTCCACAATTATTTCGTGAGGGAATTGTTGTTGGAGTTATGAAATTTACATTGGTTCACTCACAAAATATCATCTCAGCATAGTATGAAAATATCAAAAGAATATGAGTGAATGCAAGGGCATTTTTTGTATGCGGTGAGTGATTAATCATTATTATCACTCTATCATCATTCTGCTCCAATATCTCTTCAGAATTTTCTTTTTAAATATTCAGGTATTCACGGTATCCAGAATTAGTCTATGTCTGTGTACTTGAATTATCGTCTACATTCTTCGATATATAAATGAAGAATTGGTGTGCAAAAAAAAATTGTTGACTATCGACACTCACATAAACATCAGTTAAAATGCAAATTCATCCCTTTTTCTATTCTACTCAATGAAAACCAACCAACAATGCCTAAGTATGTCGTACGTGCCAGAGTAGATGCTTCTACTTCTCAACAGAAAAGGATGAGGGCACGAATAAGAGGTTAGCTGAGCGAGAAATACTTCTCCCCAATTACGAGCTGTGCACGCGGCTGGCAGAATGCTTCCGACAAGTATGTGGCGTGACCATTCGTTAGCAATAGTAAAAGTATCGAGAGAAAACTTGAAATACATATTTATCATGTTGAATGAATGGATCAAATCATACAGTACGATCATGTTTCAGGGAACAAGTGTGGAAATGAAAAATATATAAAATGTGATGAATGATATATATTTGAAGGATATGAATAACGGGAACGTCAGCTCGTATGTCCATCATAATACTTATACAAATCGGTGTCAGTGGTACAAGTGGCGCTTTGTTAATGATCTCTCCAATTAGATGATACCTCTAGTGCCGGAGAAGAACATGTCTCCAGATGACGGGCAGTCGAGGTTCAACAACAACTTAGTTAAAAACCACGTTGAATTATAAATGTACATGGTGGGAAATTATTTATAAAGTTGAAGATACTTCATGAAATTAATATTCTGGATTTTTCAAGCAACAACACAAGTGAATTTTTTTTTAAAACATGATAACATAAACCAAGATATATATTGAGTGAAGTAGTGAAAATGGGCGACACCGCATAATACCATGAGTGTACACTCTGGCTTTTGTTTAATACTCACTATAATTAAATACCGAGCCATTTCCATGGTAAGGAATTTACGGGAGAGCCGAATGCACATCGGCCAAGTCTTCTCACACACACATACTCAAGATGAAAACCCTTCTGTACCAATAGCATTTGCACAGAGTGTCTATGTGAATAGCAAGATGCAAGAAGCTGAGTGCTCAACCACTCGTACGACCATCAGTACCCCGGCCCTTTCACCATCCAACCCTAAGTCTCTTATTCACTTATGCGCATGTATGTATGTATGTATGTATGTATGTATGTATGTATATCGCTTTCACTCACCTGTCATTTTCATTGTCGCACGTAACTCGTACTCATCATAATCGCTTGGCCTATGTTGACGGATAATCCCACAGCAATTAGTAGGCGGGATCGATGGTCCTTGTTGTTTCGTAAATTGTCACTCCTCAAACGCCACAGGGCATCACACCAAGCTAATTTTACTGGTAGAGCAATGGATCATTAGTTAGTGATTGATTGTCATACTCAGTAGTCAAAGTGTAAAGTTGGAATGCTCTCGAAGTCACTCACACCAGTTATTCAGATGGTAGTCATGGTGCAGCTGAAGGTACTGATAATATTCAATTGCATATGTCACTCAATCTCTTGATCATACTCACATCACATCAATAGTTTAATAACGAATGTATTTTATCAGAGATGATGAAGGAACACAGATTGAAGCAGATAGTAATTGAGTGAAGAAGGAAATTTATGTCACAGAATAATCCACGACTCATATTTATATATTCGTAGTTTGCATAATATTCACTGCATGTGACATGAATAATTTTATGTTTTCATTTTGCATATCCTCGCACAGCTGTTGAACCCCATGTGAACTAATATCAAATGGATTGTGTATGCCCGGATGATACACCGTTTCGGTCACATATAATTTCATATACAGCTCATGTTTTGTTCATAGATTACCCAGTAATAATAATTTAATGTAGTGAAAAATAAACTCTATAACAGTGAGTAATCGCACCTCCAAATAACATAATTTTCCAAAATTTCGATTCTCATTTTACCGCGCAACAACGTTCGACAACAATATAACGAATAGAATATATATTTTACAAATACAACACACATGAACATTGCACAAAGAACAAATTTACCATAAATTTCTTGCTCACATATGGTTCCATTTTTCATCAGACCATATTGACATGTAGTTATGGTTATTATATGCAGGAAATGAAATTGAATTACAAAATAACACTCGGGAGGGCAAACATATTTGAATGAAGACTATAAACACATATATTGCGCAGATTAGTGAGATTCCGCAGGCAAGAATCTATTGAGCTGGAAATTTATACAGCATGTTGCTTAAATGGAATTCACCTCGTCCCATATTTCTCGTACTGTATCAACCTCTCCCACGTACACACGTTTCACATTTCTCTTTGCAGTGTCATTATCTACGCATGCGATAGTTAACAAGGCTGCATTTCTAAATCAACAAAATCTATGTTTTCGTGTTGTGTACGACGCATCTATTGTAAATATATATACAATCAAATTTCCTCTTCTCTGATACACGTTGAAATTGTCTTGAATGTATTAACAGCTATAACAAGAGTAATAGCTCTCTGTTGCCATGTTAATCACATATCCAAAGCAAAGTCGAGACAATTACTCGTCAAGGCTTGGCATTTTACATCGCAACCTCATCCACTGCATCGATCAGACAAGACTTGGATAACGTATGGGACATAACTACGATTAATCTTCAAACTCTAGAATACGAAAGCCGTATTTTTGTTGGAGAACAGAATAATTATATTATGTGAAAAATAAGAGATGAAATGTGTCGAAAATAATTTTATTAAATACACAACTCACTTTAATCCATATAGTTATTTGCTCCAAATTTAATTAGTGATTATAATGCAATGCACGTTCATGAAACGAAAGGAAAAAATATCACCGATTATTTATCAATAAATGAATGAATCAATCGATTTTCCCAAACATTGAACAATATATGTATTCACGATCATTACTTTCATTAGAATGAAACGATCCAGAGTTAATTCAGTTGCCCCTATTAGAGTGTAAAAAATTTTATCGTCCCATAGATTTATCATCAAATATGTACATGCACAGATACAATTGTTGTGACCATATCTGACGGGTGCTCGATGGGCCGCACAGTCGGTGATGGTGCATGCATGACTGCAATAGAGTTGAACGCATGAAATGTCAACCACACAATTGCCATGAGGACATTAACTTTGTGTCTCTTACACGTGACACATTGTCAATTATTCATTTATGTATGAGCCTTGGAGTTTTCAACCGAATTTCCACCCAGATGTAACCCAAAATGCCGTTGGAAGAATTCATATTTATGTGTTTGTACATCTTTTCTCTCCCAAACGGAAGGAACTCTTTATTTTCTTCATATATTTATATATTATCACATGCATAGGTGCAACTATTAACAATAATTTACATACGCATGCATATTTGTTTGTGGCTATCGCTATAAGCATATCATTCATATGCCAAAGCGTCGTCATATGTACATGGCAGAAAATGAGTAACAGCTCGTATACACTGGCTAATAGCTCACACAAGAGCAGAGACAAAGGGGCAGGGAGGGCGAATGATGGAGGGGAGGATGGAAAGTGAAGAAAAGAAGGGCTGAGAGTAGCAGAGAATATTATCGAGTTCCACCACATTCAGCATAATCTCCGCCACATCCACAAAGGCTCGTTTTGTGAAGAACTATGAGCTTATTATATGTTTTCAGCTTTCATTCTATACTTCATTTCAGTACGCTTACAATCACCCTCATACTCATCTACTGATGCTTGACACACCCTACATTAAAGCTGGCAGCTCACTCACGTTGAAATGTCGAGCTAATATCTTACTCTCACACTCCCTCTGTTTCTCTTGTCATGTATTATTCCATTATGATCACGAGGTAGAGAGAATTTTCTTGATAGTGGTGCATTCTTTGCATTTATCCAATCACAGCTCGGTGTGAAAATTCGCATGTATTGATACTATTTTGTTAGCCAAGTGTGATCGGAGTATATGTTCAAGCGTATACATATGGGTAAATGTATATATGTATTTATTTACAGTTAAGTGAGACTTTAACAAGGATGAAATTTTATTTGAGGGCTGCATCGCGTGTTTTACTTTCAGAGCGGGCGATCGTTTCGCGGTCTTATCACGTGGCCGATTAATCACAAGCGGATAACGAATTAAAGGGCGTATTATCAGTGGAACCACCGTCCTGCTACTCGGAAGAAAACATGTGAAGTGATAAAACTGCCGAGACTAATCGGCCAAAGACGTGGAATGAGTGTTGCAGGATGTAAGGATATATTCAAAATGTGACATGGAGCAGCTACATGATGATTACAATGCAAAAGCCACAAGGGAAAAAAAACTCGTAGATAAATAAATCAACAGTCTGAGGAATATAAGTATAGAAAAAATATTTGAGTATCATGAATGCACATATATGGATATGTTTCTGTATGTCGAGTCAAAAGAGACAAATTTCAGTCACGTACTCGTGTCAATTCGAATGTCACTGATGGCTAGTTGGACCATGCGAGTTTCCGGTTGCGCTGGATCTCTTAGCAGCGCCATCACCCAATGTCTGACTTGTCCACAGCGTGACCACTTCCAATGAAGTATGTATCCGTATCCATTTCACCAAGGTACATATATGTTGTATTGAACATTTCAAATGAAAGAATGTCAAGAGTTTACAGAGTGCTGTACATTATCATAATATATCTCATACAATAAATTTCATCATTCAGATACAAAAATTTAATAGAAACTGCTAAACATATTTTTCACGGTAATTACTGCCAACGTAGCAATATTATAATAAATATCCAAGGCAATAACAATGCAAGATATTATTTCGCACCACCTATCTGGCATCACACAAGAATACATGACGTAATATTATTGGATTATACGGAACATCTCCCTCAAATATATTTGCATGTATACATACAATGTATAAACAATGATCATAAAACGAGAAGTTATCTATACATTCACAATGCATGGATAAAATTTTCACTGAAAGACTCTTCAGTCAACCGGAAAACACACGAAGATACAGGGGTATAGGGAAAGATAATAAACAAAAATATAACGCGAGATCCAACACAGTCACCTGCTGTGCGCACTCAGGTCACGGCTCACATGGTTGACGTTGAGAGACGTTATAAAATGATATTTTCACCGCAGCCTCAAGGGGATATTTTTCCCTCTCGACGAATGAAAGATGAAAAACAGAGCGAGACCTAATATATATAAAGAGGAAACGCGACCTTTCATGCACACAAATACTTGCAGATACACATATTCACCGTTCACAAGCACATATATGAGACGGTAATGCACTGGGACATTGCCGTACCTATTGGATTGAATAACCATTCGATGTTCCGAGCAATTCTTCACACATTTTAGGCAAGAATAACAAAATGTAGGAAGTAGAAAATATCCCAATTTAAATTATTCACTAGCTTCTTTCGAAATCAAGTATAAAAAATGTTCAGCAGTGTATAATTAACTCAATTTCATTAGCTTCTGTTCTGAATTCCCGCCGACTTCGTCCAAATGCTTTCAGCACCGATAGTGAAACCAAATCCAACCTGTCGTTCCTACCTATACATTATCATGAATGCCACATTGATATATATAAAGCCGTGAAATCTGTGAATGACGACGACCGAGGAATGCAGTGACCGGATTGCAAGATAGTGAAAATAAGTATATCAAAACGGATAAAGTTCCTTCCTCCATCCCATCATGAACCCGTATCTATATATATATATATATACCTGTCCCCTTGCCTTTCATTGTTAAATCAAGATTTACCGAGCAAATCTCCAAGTCGCAATGTGGGAGACGTCGACTAGATAGAATGCAGTCTCTCAACGACTGTCTTCCAATCAGATAGCCCTTGGTGAACCACGCGCATTCCCAACCCCTCTTCTTGCTCTACCATTCTCTCACTCGAACGCTCCTCTCATCATAGTTGCAGAATCCGATACATGGTTATGTAATGCAGCAGATACAATCTTGAGTAATCAGGATGATAGTGTAAGACAAGTCCAGTTGCACTCGCAATGCGCAAGTATGTGCACAGTCATATTACATTCCACTTTTCTTGGATAAAGCATCTTGAAAACCTACTTTCACTACATCGAATGCTTTATGAGCCTTCACAATTGTGAATTCGAGATCAGGCGACTTATTGCTAAGCAAAATATATTCATAATTTACGTACACTGTAATTGATTTCAAAAGTTGTTCTCATAATTTATAAGGTCTTAATTAATTGTTTGCAAACTTTGGATGTGAGAAATAACATTCATATAATGAAAAAAAATTGTATGTGGAGATCGATGAGCCAAAAATACTAAAACTCGTGTGAATCTGGTTAACCACTGATGGAAAGTTTTAGGTGAGGAAGCAGGTAGTTGATTCGCTCAACGAACTCATTAGTTATCATCAGCACACCACACGTGCCATTTCTATTTATTTTACCTATCAAATCTCTCTCTGCTCACATTAAGGTATACGAGGTGCAGTGACGGAGGCCTTTCACCCTCCACATTATTCTCATAATTGTTGAACTTTTAGTTTCTAGTTTCACATGGTGAACCATAGTTTATTATTCGCTATTAATCCAAGAACCCCATATATTATCACGTTCACTGTAGATATCCAAGGGAGAATGATAATAATTGCTTAATGTGTTAACAGCAAAGCAAAACTTCATCTAGTAAATTGCACACTACCGTTTTCAACATGAGGACATCCGAGATTGTATCCCACAACTTTAAACACAAGACCATTAATGTACACATTGTATAATTTTCTCAAATCACCTTAAAGGACACCAGTACATATGTTGTATATCACTAGAGCAACAAATAATCATGTCGATAAATCTTCTATGCATTTATCCTTAGAATAATGCTATGTGAAACCTTGAAATCTCAAATATTCCATCTCATTTTTGACTTTAGCCAGAAATTCTTGCAGGATGAAATACTTGGTCATAATGTAGAACTAGCTCTGAATACACATTATGAATTGTAAATTGGTCCAAAGAAAATTCCTTCAAATGGAAAGATCAAAGTGAAAAGTATGGTTAACCCACACAAGCGTCCGGGGTATTAATGCTAATGGTGGCGTCTTTGACTCGGCAAACTGGTTATGCGATGTCCCAGCTGATTCTGTAAACTGAAATAGAATCACAGACCGTCTACCAGAAAAAGAATTACAGGGTAATTATCTTAAATGATAAGTGAATTATTAATAAATCGATTCATGAGAAAGTCTTCCTTCAGTCATCCCAGTTATCATTACTACAATTTCCATAATGATGGAATAGTGAAACAAAATTTTTATCCAGGCCTATGAAGAATTTATTAAAACTCATAATTGCATCCAATCAAGAAATTTCCAAACTTCCTCGATCATCTTAAAGAAACTCCTTTTCAAACGAGTGAACAAGGCCACGATCACATCGGCTACACAATTCAATTCATTCCAGGTATAACTGTATTTTCGGATAATGCAATGAACAGCTCCAAGCGTAATCACCACAATTGATCTGACGGTTGCATCTGACAAGTGTAATAAATGGCAATGTCAACTTCAAATAAATTCAATCCCCGGAGTTATTGATTTTTTCCGACATTTAAAGTTTGCCCGATAAAGTCTTCTATACTTTTCTGAAGATTGAATTATTGCTACGATTTGTTTTCGATCAATAATAGTCGAAGTGTATTGTGTATTACCGAAGTTTACCATCAGCGATGCACCCCGATAACTCTATTTTACTTTGTTGATTGTTTAATTTCGTTCGGATTTTCTGCGTTGAATATTTTTCAATTGTTCAGGGTAGCTACGAACTCTGAACAGAACATGATGTCCTACTCGAATAACATTGCTTGAATAATAAATTCCATTGGTTGACAGTTGTGTAATTTGTGGGAGATGTTGGTTGACACATTAAACACATTGCTTGGAGTCCAGCAATGTCTCTGCGGTGTAATACAATAAGTCGAGTGGATTCTATGTAGCTTGGACCTCTGCGCGTCTCACCAGCACCGAAGTTCAAATGTGACAAGAGGGGCCAATTTCCACTAAACACGGAAATGCTTCTCAACTCAGTGAATTAATTTCGCGCTGGTCAAACATACTCGGGTCCAGCTGCCTTTTCCTCGTCTGTTATTCAGCAATGGCTCTCCATATAACCCATATGTATAAAATAGTTATGCTCAATTAAAACATTCCGAGATAGTTGTAAAAGTGATGGAGAATTTTATTTGCGTGATAGGAATACCTTTCGAAGATGATAATATTTACTGAAAAAACATAAAAAAGATTGAAGAAAGAAAATCACCTCTACTTCAACGCGATCGTGGATAATAATTAAATTAGACAGGACACTAAGTGAATCTCGCGCTATTTAACTCGATAAGTCAATCGAAGTTTGTCGGAAAAGGTAGAAAAAGTGTAAGCGGAAGAAGGAGAGTACACGACAGAGGGAGAATGCGGAAGGAGAAGGGATGTGTACCAACAGCCAGTGAAACGAGGGTAAATCCCTCCTCTGCTTCTTACGTACAAAGTCGTTTTCTTTTTCTCTTCGCCTCTCCGTAGCGCTCCAAGCAATTTTCCAAACAAAATCTCTTCTTCCAATACCAAGCTCAATTAACAGCATGATAGCTATTCCCATAACAATATATTCGTTCACTGATTCTTCCATGAAGACTTTCATTTCAGAAAGTAGGAATGCTGTCCCGAAAAATCGAGTTACGTTGAATACATCATCCGAATTATTTTTCATGCAACGCTGCATAGGAAAAATAATAGGAGGAAATATGACGAGATAATGGGAATCATTGTATACATCAACAATCATAACAGTACGCAAAGCGGTTTAGCAAATGGGCAATAACAATAATGGAAATGCACTCAACGAGATTTTTTTTTGTTCCGTCCATTTCATTTTCGTGATGAAATAGTTATTAATATTTCTTCAACAGAAAAAAAAACGGTAACCCGTCGTATCTGGTAGATTAAGGACGAACGATTCACAGCAATGATCCGCAGGCTTCAGTTTATTTAATCTCAAACAGTCATGGTAAACATCTCTAGTCCTGATTACACGTGACCGAGCTTCTAACGGATTTCAGCTGCGCCGTGGGATTATCCGTCAGACACGTTCCGGAGCTATAGTTGGTTTGGGAAATATTGTCACCCTCACACATGTTATTAATAGTTTCAACGTTTCAAGTTACCACCAATTTATTTTCTTTTCATGTACTGTCAATTATAAATGGACAATTATGTTTGAATAATATGAGAACCATGATGCTCTTATTCAACTTCCTCAAATCAATTCATATGGCCACTGATGAAACTTAAAACATCAGAGGGAAAATTATATTTGTCTGAATTGACCGTATGATAAAAACTGCGGTCGGAATTTCATTTGCATACATTTCCTTAAATTTATTTATTACCAAATAATCGCACCACAGATTTTCTCATTATATTTCAAGTATTTTTGCACTCAATCTCATTTCATACAAGTTCTAATACACCTATTGTCGTTGAGAATAGTAGTGGACACAAAAAACCATTTTTTCGTATTGATTAATATTGAAATGATATGGGAGAAGGGTAATGGATTGAATGAATTTAGTTTCAACCTTTGTCATTGAATCAATAAAAGCATTAATATATTGGAATCATCCGAACATAGTTGGCTGATGAGTTCTTAATACCATTACACCTTAAGGACTATTAAAGACAGTTCACAAAAACTCAAAAAGTATAAATCTGTAAAAATTACTGTCGGTTTCAAGTGAATCGTACACATTTCTCGACTTTTCGACGAGAATTTCAAATTTTGATAATATGAATGTAAACTCATTTGGTTCTGAATAGTTTATCATGTGATTGCATTATAATCAGACTTCGGTTGATGCAAATTCTCTCACTACGAACATTGAATACTTATCGACGTACACACCTAAAATACGTAATTCACAACGCTTACCATCTGCCGGCAGATTTCTCGCCAGTTTCGTCCTAGGCGGTAGTTCATAATCGAGTATGGCATGAATCAAAATGTTATATTATTATGTGAACATAGTTAAATTAAGAGGTTGTTGAAAAATAATCGTTTTACACAACGTTCTTCTCAAGACAATTCATTATGGAATATTCTCACTTCTCGCCCGGTGGTACCGACATTCTTCGTATCACAGATTCCGGAATGGCCTTCTCAGCAAGATTCTTCGTTCCCGGAAGAGATTGAGGTATTTGGATCTTTTCGGCATTATTTATTATGCCAGGCAATTCACCTATATATTCAGTACCAGCGGATATTGTCCTCTCATTGGCAAACGGTATTGAAACCACTGATAGTGGCAATGTGAGTAGAACGCAATAGGCACAAAACAGAAACCGCATCTAATAAAAAAAACATAATAATGAAGTCATTAATATTTGAACTTTATCCACATGGTATAAATTTCCATCAACCATTCAGTATGTTGTATTCTTTCGTACTATCCGCCTGCAATTCTCGATTTTCTCATCGATGGTACAAATGGCTTCTGATGATTTGCAATGATCGATAATTGGTAAAATGTGTTGAAAAAAAACTTCACCACGACCATTCTACGAAATTTCTTTGACAGCTAGTAATCACATTCAGCCGGTAGTAGATAAAACTACTATGGTCAGACAGGTCTACTCAAAATAACGATCAAATATATTTTTGAGCTCGGTAAATCTTTTATTTGCATTTCTCATTTTATTTTCTATTTGATAATGCACAAATGAACCATCTTCAAATATGAAAACGTTAAAGATGCGAACTTCAATTCAAACAACAATTCAGTATAATATATATTTTTGTATTCTTTCGTTTCCCATACAACTTACCTCTACCATCTTTCGACAAGACATTGCGCACAACTAATTCATGAGATCCCAATGGAAACACTATTTATACATAGCAACACAACATAGCCACTTCCCGCATGTATAAACGACTCTACACACCGGTCTGACGACACGCATCATCATTTTATTTTTGTGATGCGGCCACATGTCGCTTCGGGCATTATTATTTTATTTACTTTTTTTCTCCACTCTGTAACATGTTACATTCGCTGGGCTCTCTCTCTCTCTATCTGTGTTTATCGTATCATTTTATTTTACGATTCCACAAACAGGATTTCCAATCCACATATGCCTGTCAATTATCATTTGATACTGACATGAATTGAAGACTCGCACAAGATCAGTGTCACGATAATGACTAGAACTTCAGACACCTCGCTATTCAGAATTGAAAAAAAAATAACATTATATATTCACTAATGATGACATGGTGATGACCTAAAGTTCATGGACCGCGCTGAATGTATAGATTCTGGCAATCAATATTACTATATTTACAAACTGACATCGTCATCAGTACAATGTAGGCACCATTATACGTTTACTAGGACAGTAATGTTGACTTTGGCCACTAGCCTGCGGCATTACGCCATTTGCGCATATTTCCACTAACTTAAAGTGTAGCGAAATTAGTTCGATTGATGTAAAAGCCAATCATATAGCGTGTGTGTATGACACAGAAATTGCGAGAAATTTCATTCAAAAAACGAGAGTTTATCGTTCTCAAGCTGTTCCTCATCATACGATCAGCGAATTGCGTAATTGCCTGGTCAAAAAAAAAATATAGATGCCATTTCAAAATTCACGCATAGATACAATAGTACATCATTCCCCCGAGTTTCAACATATAATGAAACACTTTTGTAATATGGACAAGACATTGCATATTTACAGAAAAAATTCACAGATCGATATTACACAGGTGAGAATGGAGAAGTTAAACAACTATTTTGGAGTGTTTTGAATCGTGAATTTTATGAAAATAAAATACCAAACGCCATTTCGACTTTCCGTCGAGTCCGACCATTCTATTCACAATGGAATATGATAAAAAAGGAAGAAAAACCCAATCCATTTCGCGACTTCAACGATTGCGCGTAACGAGCTAAATGAAATACCAAATGTATATATATATATATATATATATATGTATGTATATATATACATATCGAGCGTCAATTAAATTGATTTTAATGTTCAACGTACCGTTATAAAAGGAAACTCCATCTAACGTATACGCACCACAACACTTCTTAATTGAGTGATGACAATTGGTGAATGAAAATGTCAAAAGCCAATGAATTCGATATGCGAGTCGCAGCAACGTGCAACAGACAAGAGCCTTCATCATTCCAGTCAAACAAATAGAAATATATGCCTACATGTCCATTACATAATTCGTGAAATACTGACATGTAGATGAAGAGGTTGAAGAAACTGAACCGAAATAATTTGTATTCACAATGTGGTACGGAATTTTCGTGCAATGAGTATGAGATGTATAAAAGGGGCTACTAGACTTTCTCAAAATCCAGTACAATAGTATTCATTCACATGAATACGAGCATCGAGTTGGCCATAGTCTTTCATCATGAAGGTATAAACATCCGTTCAATATTTCTTTCGCTTATCATAAATTACGATTAGAATAACTCTTTTTCTCATATTCATGTCCATCTCTTCTTTTTCTACTATTATTTCATATTCCTTTTCCGTTCATTCACTGATATTGTGTATCTTCATTCATAAATGAATTCTCTCGATCAGCTAGTTGTGTTCAGTCTGCTAATTGGTGCAGTGCTTGGTGACTTTACTTACAAACCGAGTGGTTGGCGGCCAACTGGTCCATCTTTCAATCCACATGACAATCGACCACGCTTCAATGGGTATGATAATAAACCTGCAACGTGGTATGGTGCGCCAGACGTTTATCCAAGCATTTCGTCGACTGTGGACGTTGATAGGACCAAAACCACGCAGACAGCGGTAACGAGCACCCCACGAAGCCGTGAACCCACCACACAATTCAATATTGACGACGACGACGACTTGCAAACTAATCCTGCCATCGCAATCGCGAATTCCTTTGCATTCAACAAACCCGTTTATGTCTACAACGGCGTATTTCCTTTCAATTCTGGGTTCGCTTTTGTCAAATAAAAGTATCTTCACAACCTTCATTGAAGCATAAATATTTTCGTTTTACTCCAGTGCACCTCTGAAATTACGCTGTATATTTAAATACAACTATATTTAATATAATTTTTCGCAAACATAATATCGAAATTACATATCATGCGACTGATTGCGATACAATCCAATTACTCACCTTTTTCCCTCCTGAATTCAGAGGTCGACGATTTCGTTTGGAAAATGGGAGCGAATCTACGAAAAAACTATTCTTATTTTCAATCTGGATGGTGTACTTTGACTCCGACACATAGTTCATCACAATATACGTATCCAGACTAATTTTTATTATTTTATAAGTGGAACGACAAGAGGAAAGAACAAAACTCTGGAATGATATTTCATCACAAAACTTATTATTTCTGAAAATACATCAAATTATTTCGTAATGGTACTGAAATTCATTTGTAGGTGCAATATAGTCGTAATGAAGGAATTTTCGTGTTCGTCTATCAGGATGCATCCCTGTATCAAAATATTCCTTCGGATATTGCTGTCCTACTGAATCCAACTTGGGAGATGTGATGTTCAAAAACTTCATGATTTCAACGAGTTTGCAGGCAAAATTGTCTTGTGATTGTCCCAGAAAATATCCGAAAAAGAATTCTCCTAACAAGACCTAGACAAATGGAATTAATCAGGATAATTAAAAAAATATCAAACTATTTTCATATTTCCACGAGAGAATTTGCAGTCTACGTCGTCTTCAATTGTAGCCCCACGTGAATGTTAATCAATGACAGATTTTATGCATTTAATTATAATCTTTTCATTGATTACTGCAGCTCATACTTCCACTTAATGAGAAAAATTTCATTCACCATTCTTTATATACAATTCATAATAATGAAATGCATATTTGTTCTTCATCATAGAATATTCGACCAAGTCCCATTCCCATGTTTTTCATCTCTATTTTCGCTTCATTCTCTGCATTAATGACATTATTTCTATTGACTCACCTTGAACGGATGCCGAGAGATAACAGAGGCCATGAAGCCCTCACGCATTATTTAATGGAATACTCATTGGAGGAAAATGTAATTCATCAAAATAAACAAATCATTGAATTTCTCCGTAGATTTACAGCAGAAAGAAGTTGTTTTCTACCATTTTTAATTTTTCTCATAAAATAGCAAGATGCACCCTGAAGTTTACCATTAAATCACACGCCAATGTTATCATGCATCAAAGCGGTCTAGACCACTATCATTTGTTATTTCTACAATTCCTTTCAATTGTTCATTACAATTCGGTCAGATGAAGAAATAGAGCAAATGTCAATTGTGAAACTCATTTTATATACTGTTTGGATATGGTATTTTTATTCAATTCGAGTACTGGTATATATGTACCTATATATAAGTATATACACGGTCAATAATAAAATAACAATTTTTCGTTAGTTTTTTTTTCTTATTTCCCTTCAGTATAAAATATTTCATGCATGCAGCAGAAATTGCAAAAGTAATGAAAAAAGTTACATATTTAAGAAGACCTTTTTCAACTCTAATTTCAGGTTCGTCCCCATTGTGTATAAGTCGCAAATAATATACACTTATAGAAATCGGTTGAGTCCGTAGTGTTACAAATAATTATGTAGTCATTCCCGTTGGACCTTCTAACATTATACTTATGACAGTTGTACGAATATTTTACAAATAAGCATATTCATTCTGTAAATTAATGACGTACAATTATAGTGGGAATGAGAGAATTGAACGAAGAAGGAGTAGGTAAGAGGAGTCAGAAGTGAACGAGACTAGGAAGTAGTTCAATCAATCAAGAATTCAAAGGATGGGCGCGATGAAATAATGTAGATGACTGGGCTAGTATAGCAAATCGTGATAGAAACGAAAAATAAAGATAGTAACATAACAGTTTGTGTATATAACACCACACCTACTTCCATCAATCGTAAATATTACTGGCAATCGGAAATTCAGTATCAAACATTCTTGGAAAAAGAAAAATTTGTTGAGGGAACTGCAAATCGGAGTTCATCGCAGTGAAATATTGAAACTAAATTCGAAGACGTCCAAATGAAAAAAACTGAGGTTGAGCACTATACTGACTCACAATCTCAAATAAAAGTTTTCCTCTCGAACCACGACATATGCGCGAAAACCCCATAATTCAGATTAGTTTGAGAAATTCTTTTAATTCATTTGTCCACATTTGTTTGAACAATATCGATGATCTAGACAAATCCAGTTGTATTGTTCGCCTCTTGATATTTTACTGGATATGCCAAAAGATATCCTTTATCCCACGTATACAATTCCTAAAAGACAAAAATGAGTATTGAAGGGATGTGAATGTCGCTGCTTTTTTCGAAAATTTGTTTTTGAACTGATAGATACTCACTTTCATTCGATGGTTGTAACGTATCATTGTCGTTTTTCGATAAGGATTGGAGAATGTGAGATGTACATCGAGTATTGCGTGTCTGTATAAATCCAGGGCGAATCTAGATATGCAATCAATTAAATTATGAAAATGAAAGGTATGAGCATAAATTATAATGAATCGATAACAACAGCGATAATTTATTTTACCGTATTTCCATGGCTGATCTGGAAACATTATGCACTGCATACAATACACCACAAGCAATAAACATTTCACCGAATCTGTGATGATCAATGCTTATATTCCATGCTTGTTGCGCTCGCATATTCAGAGGATCAACTTTCAGCACCGCAGTATAGTTAGAAGGCAAACCATAAACCACCCATAAACCTGCAACGAAGGGGTGAATGCGAGCATGAAATACATTCAGTACAATACAAATAGGACATCGCATCTACGGGTGAATTGCAACAAGATAACAAACTTGCCATTCTCATCAATGTCGAAATCTACGTAGGTAGGCTCATGTTCAGGTGAATAGAGATAATTATTTTGATGCGCTGATAATCCCGGTAACTTCAACTCCATTTTGTGAGCTATTGGACCATTATTTGCTTGCGTCGATATCAGATCGAATCGATAGATTGAGGTTCGATTTTCGGGATTATAAAAAAATGATCCATTGTACACAACATGCCCATTCCCCTATCAATCATCAATAGAATAGTTTATGTTACGATAAGATAATATAATTTGTCTGAATAATGATGAATAATATAACGAAAAAATATAGAGATGCAATACCCATAAATGAAAAATGGAATAATATAGAATGTTTATTGGGTTTTTCCCACTAAATACGTAACATTTCGTCACCATTGTTGGTCTACATAAATAGTTTCATACAAACACGCACCGCATAAATACTCGAGGAGAATTTATCACATAAGTTCTGTCTTATTTGGATGAAAGCCCATCAGTGGAAACGACTCCACACTAGATATACAGATATTTACGCCAGCATAGACACACAATTTGAATTATTTGGCCGTGAAATATTTCAACATGAGCGAACAGACCGACCATGCGAATGTGTGCAATGAGCTTTTATTCGATAAAGGAATTTATCACGCATTTGCATAGTATTTCGTTACCAATAACAATAATTATTTATTCAGCTTAAATATAGCACCTAAACCTGATCAACAGAACTTATACGTAAAATCATACCATTGGAGCATTAGCAACGTGAACGATTGCGGCAAAAAATAAATTAGGTTCTCCCAAAATTTTCATGACAATTTCCCATCCCAAATGAATTCCTTAAATGGAGAAAAAGAATAAATCTGCATAGCATATTCTGCTCAATAGAATAAACATTAATGATACGATACCTTGAAGGGATATGGCAGTTGAATTGTCCTCGGATGGCCATATCTTACATCTTCTTTTTTATTATACTCATAAATGTTCCACTTATTATCGACGCGAGTTACCCAGAGCTTTTCAGCGACCGCTTCACTTCTAGGTAAAGCGTCATACATCCAATATCCGTGAGTGTCATCCATATCTCCTTTGAATACGGGTTTTCCAACAGCTTCAAGTACTCCACCTGAGTAACATTATTTTCATTAATGTGAATAAATGCGCCATGAGGCATTATCGATCGAAATAACTCAACACATTAAGTATAATAGATCTTGCAAATATTAGCATATTTTGATTACAAACCACATTGGCGTGGTGATAATCCCGTATAATTGATGTTACCGAGGATTGTTGAAATATCAAAGCAACCACCGTAATCGGAAAATCCACATTTTAATTGATGACATGATTCGCATACTGGTGGTGGTGGACAAATGTCATCAATATCAACTTTGGTTGGTGGACTGCGGCCAAAAACTACTTCGCGTCGCTGCTCACCACTATCCATCGCAATTTTTTTTGCACCCTCTGAACAAAATATCATTTGAATATCGTGATGAAAATAAAATATAAAATGGTGTTAGGCTTCTCTTGATTATTTAATTGAAATTATGTAGAGACTAACCGTAAACCATCACTGTCCCCCTTGTCAAATCGACATTATTTTTAACCACACAGTGATATGATCCATGATCTTGACGACCGACTTTTGTAATATTGAGACGCATTTTAAACTAAAAAGGTCAACAGAAAAAGAATATTCTGAATGAAAAATTCTGAAGAAAATGAAGAAAATTAAATCTGATTCCATGTAAGACTCTTAGTGATATCATTCTTGATGTTCATATTCATCTTCCTCACGGAGAAAGAACTCTCACAAGAATAATTCAAGTTTATTCAAATGATCTTTATAATATTTCTGCATAAATTTATATTATAGGTTTCAGTGAATTGCAACACAAAGTACAACCATACCTTGTACATATCCCTCTTGTCATATATACCCATCCGATATCTCGAAGATACCTCCAATGGTTTACCGTCATCCCTTTCCCACCACGTAATCGGCTCAGGAAATGATTCCACATCACACTCGAGAATTGCAGTACCATCAGCCTGTACTCGAATCATTTGGTGACAAACTCGGATGAATGGCGAAACTAAAAATTCATTTCTCAAATTCTTGATTGTCCAATGTATCGATAGAAGGAAAAGAAAATGATGGCATTGGCACGCGATGCTTATCTCAGATGATTCAGGAAATCTTACTCACAGTGTACCTCAAGTCGAAATTTATAACTCGCTCTCGGCGATATTCCATTGTCAGCAATGCACATATATTCTCCCATATGTTCTCGATTTACCACAGTAATATTGAACGTATTCCCAATCACAGACGAGACTGCATGCAGAGCAGAATAAATCAGTGTCAGACCAAATTGCAAATGATGAATTGTCATTAGATGCTCATGTATCTCAACTAACATATTCTTCATAAAACCTCACTGATTCTCCATACAACCATCGAATTTACTATGGAATATTCTGCGTTAAATAAATGAACCTAACGGAGTATCTGAAGAATATTGCGTAATCAAAACTAAAAGAGAAAAGATTGGCATAATATTGGAATATCAGGTTTCGAACTAGCAAATATTTAGTGACGCGCTCTCCCTATAGTCAGCCTAATAATTTGGTGGCACACAAACACCAAGATTTACATGAAAATTACATTGGATTGAATTTTCGGAATATTCCCATACGCTGATACTGTAATGTTATGGAAAAAAATACAAATACACGGGAAAAAAAAAGAAAATTTCGTCCAGCTCCGCACGATGCTTCATCACTTTGCCGTGGGGCCAATTAGCACAACGGCCAATTTCGCTCACGCTTGTCGCATAGCCCGTTAAACATAACAAGGATCAGTCATCGTCCAGTAGCCATCGTCCAATTAACCACCTCAACGCGCACCGTTGAACGTCACGATAATGCTTGCCCGGAGAACAAAATTCAAAATAATCCACAAATTTGAAACTTTTTATATGACTAGACATTGAAGAATGCTCTCTCATTCTTGGCACCCAATGTGAAATATCTATTACGACGAGATCTTCTTCTCCATATCCAATATCACTGTAATTGATCAAATATTGGAGAAAAACATATACAAAATATTTTACCATGCCACGATCCCATAGGTATTGTCGTACCGCTAACTTTCGACCATTGAATCACTGGAGTTGGTTTACCGCTAGCGCCGCAACGCAACTGTAAGTTAGTGCGTTCTGGCGCGGTGATTATTCGATTTGGTAGACCCTCACCTGGAAAATGTGAAGCATGGAAGGGCATTCATCATAAAATCTCTCTAACTGAAGCATATTATCAAATTCAGTCAATTGACTATCGTGAGTACAAGCACCGGATTGGAAATATGATTCGGACAATTGACAATTGATGATTCGCAATTGGATCAAATCAAATTAACATATAGTAGACATAGCATGATGGTAGTTTGATCTATAATATTTGTAGTTTTCATCTCCATTCTCTCTCAGTCTCGCATCTATTCTGTGAAATGTACAATGAAACGCAGCTATCGCATACATTCGTTTCCGTGTGTAGAGCTCAGCAGCCGCATATACTTTTCCACTTCACTCTGGTCGTTCACAGACATCTCCGCAAGTATTCTTCGGCCCTTCGTGCACTCATGCATACATATACACACAGACATCCCTTTCACTGTACTTTCTGCAAGTATTAAAAGTTGCTGTAAGGTGGAAACCAACATCTATTTTATACAAACATAACTTTTGCGCACGTTTATCGGTAACTTTTGTGTCAGCACTGTCACCAGTATGTGGCTACATATACAGTCTCTATATGATGCTGATCTTTCACTTCGTGAGAACGAGAATGGGATATAATTTGCCGATTGATTCAAACTTTCTCAAAGACGAAACATGCGGTAAAGGGTTGAAAACGTCGACTTACTGAGAATCGAGGGCGGTATCAGCAATTCACTCGATCTAGTATCATTCCGCCGCACTTCCCAAGCCACCACTCCAGGGATTCCGGGTTTACCATCATGTCCAGGAATCCCTGGTATACCGCGTTGTCCACTTGCACCTATAAAACAAAACAACATTTTCCCTTCATCCTATTTTCCTCTTCATATCACATTTCATAAAATATCACGTCTATTTTTCGAGTGTGAAACGGAAAAATTCTCACATATTCATTTTCAGAGGGTGATAAAAAAAGAAAAGGGTGGTTTTTCTTCCACAGTGAATAAAGAATTACCTCCTCAACTGGTAAGAGCGAATAAGTCAAAAATATAGCATCCGAGACAAAAATCTTACAAATGAAAGTCTTGAGGTTCCATAAGTTGCCATAAGTAATATTGCGTTGCGGTAGTAGACATGAAATTTATTTATTTCCACGTTATCCACTACGTCTTCAGTAACGCGGAAAAAAAAGTAGAAAAAATGACTATTTCATACAGCGAAGGACTACGTTAGTATAATGGACGGTAGTAAACTTCATGGTAGCAACCTCAATCTTCAAAGAGCTGTAAAACTTGAATATAAAAAAGTTCTTTGCAACACACCAGTTGCTGGTGCAGATTCTGATTATACGTAAAATGATTGATCATCAAAAAGTTTTTGACTCAGCAATTACCCAACACATTAATCTGATGAAAAAATATATCTGTATATAGTATCGAGAGAGGAGTAAAATGTAATCGTGATCATAAATACGTTATCTTACCTAACGACACGATTTAATACGACCGTTACGTTCTCATCTACCTGTCTCACCCGAGCTAATCTAACTACAGAGACTGCATTAGCAACGCATAATTGTTCTCTCGGGAAATCGAACGATTTCACTCAAGTCCTACAGTATCAATGTACAGACGAGATCCCATGAAAATTTCTCCTCTGCCGTATATATTCAAATAATATGACACGTGTTCCTTTACAGGAGCTATGCTATATAGTAAAATTATGATTGAATTCTCCTTGCTTGCACTCTAGATTTATAAGAATCCACACATCAAATTTCAGAGTACTATATCGAGTAATTCTCGAAAGATATGGCGGTTCTTCCTATCAAGTGGGAAACTGAAATAAAAATATTGTAAAAAACCATTATCTAATTTCAACAATTCTTTACTTGCACTCAAAATGAAAAGAATCTCCATATTTAACTCTCTCTAAATTAATCAAAATATTCACCTGAAAGTGTCTCACGACAATTGAATTAATTATTTCAGACCAATTGAAATTAGTGATCATGGAATAATAATCACCGATTGAATAATTTGATTGTGAATCCTCATGAATAAAATGAAGGACGAGCAAGAGCCATTATAGTTTCATCCCTAGAGTCAAATGATTTTTCTATTGCAAATGATGAATGATAATCAACTCGAACAATTTGGGATAATAATTTTTACTTAATATTCAGTTCACCATTAGATGGAATGTTGATTAGTCATTATAATAATTAGACATAATAAAAAATATTGAATATCTAATCAAATTATATGTGCACCAAATTTTTACCTGGTGGGCCTACAGGCCCTTGAGGTCCCGCAGCACCCTTTTGTCCCCGTTTACCTGCAACACAGAGAAAATACATGGGATTATCTAATCATTCACTACATTATATGCGATCCAATGCAATAAAATAAACGCTATGAACGGAAGAACGAGCAATTTTATATAAATTATCATTAAATCATTATAGCGTCTTGTGCACAATTGCAATCCTTGCAACTCGACGTCGACTGCAAGCAGAAAGAGCAGAGAGGGCGAGAGAGAGAACAAGTCGTACATTGAAGAAGACTATTACAACCTCTCTACGTGCGTATTGATAACGCGCTCTCGTTATACGAGTGCCTGAAGGCTCAGTAGTGAGGAAAAGCTCACAACTCGATTCACACTGCACTGCTCCTGATGAATTGATGACTCATTCTATAGAATTCTACTCGCTATTTATTTGCGCGTAAAATTGATACATACATCATGATGAACTTTGCCGAGTTGTTGAAACGAATGAAAAAAGGACTGTCGTTCATATTTTCTATTCTCCATCACGTCCTCGTATCTTTGTTGATTTGGATAATTAAACATTTTTGATTGCATTGGTTCACTGCTCAGAATCAATATGAATATTATTTCATATTTGAGGTATAAGTTTGATTTCACGTATATTATGTGTGAAAAGCATGGAAAGTTCATCTGATCCCATGAAACAATATAAATACGTGCATTGACAGACAATCCTCCTCCCATTTATACATTGAACTACAGAACCATAATGATATCCACTGAGAATGATCGTTATGTACATTACAAACACTGCTATTGCAATGCTTCTCTTTACTCTTTGCTTCTCGCGCTTCCCTCATTTCAACAGACAGACGCTAGTATATATAATAAGTACACACTGAAGAATACGTTTTTGCCTTTCTCACATTCTCGCCCCTTTCGTTCAATCTCGTTTCTCTCTGAGTGCCTACAACCATACACACTTAGACATTTTCACCAGAATGAGTCAAACGACGATGACTTCTATTCAGACACCAGATCCACTTTATACGCAACATTCTTTCAAATTTTAATGATATTTATGCAAACCCGGACATTCACCGTGGCATCAGAAATTGATATAATAGAAGAAGAAAAATATGAGAAGTGAAACATTATTATAAGAAGACTTCTCAACGACATTTCAAAGGTGAACGTTGAAGAGTGCGGCCATCGTTCACTGAATTTACGTTCACCCGGATCTTGCGCCCTGTCATGGATGCACGTCGAGATGGATCATCCCTCTCTGATCCATAATCTTCCGTCTCGTGCTTTACCGTGGAATAAAAAAAAATTGGAGAGAATATAAAAGTGATGAATAAAAAATAAAAGATGAAGAAAAGTGAAGAAAAGACGTTCTGAAACACGTCTCTCTGTATTACTTGGTGTGTTTCTGTATATTATACATGAACATCTGTACGCTTCAATGTGATAAAATATATGTATACATGGTAAGAATTTTCATTTATCTTTGTTCTCTTTTATCGAACCATATTATATAGCCCAACTCTTACTTCTTGCAGTCATTTTCCCAACGACGTCATTGCACAGATGAGAGTGGACTGGGCGAACGTTTATAACAATGAATGCGGTAGAGGAGTTAGAAACATACAAAAAGCATCTCCTCAAAGTGTCTTGGATAAAAATTCCTTCTTCTGAATATTCTCAAATAAGCTAAGAGAGATAAAACGGGAGACTACATAAAGTGCTCCCTTTTTTGTACAAAAATTGCTCTACATACCGTCAGTGCCGTTTCTTCCAGGTAATCCAGGCGTTCCATCGCGCCCGGGTAAACCATCAAGCCCTGGCACTCCATCCAATCCACTTCTTCCAGGAACACCGTCTAAACCCGGCTCACCAGGAATACCATCACGTCCATCCAACCCTGATGGCCCGGGTTCACCACGAAGCCCACGATCACCAGGATAACCTGGTATACCAGGGGGCCCTTCTGGGCCAACTGGCCCAGGTATACCTGGCAAACCACGATCACCAGTTGTCCCTGTTGGTCCTGGTATTCCAGGCCGACCCGGTGGACAATATTCACTTGATTTACGACACAGAGCGTCCATTGCATCAAACTAAAAATTTTGAAAATAAAAAAAAACTAACATTATCATCACTCTCATTTCCAGACATGAATGTGGGCATGATTTATCTCATAATTAAATCATATTCATTTCCTAACTGTGAAACTCAATTTAAAATGTAGAATTAAAATTTAGCCAGTATTTTAACGTCGATTCCCTATGAAAAATATTCTGCTACTCTGACGAATGTTCGAGCTTTGCTAATCGTAACTTTGCATCCTCATTGCTCCTCCAACTCATCAACAGTCAAATGCAGCGTATACTCAACGTCACCAACTTTACCGTCGTAAAATTCACCAACAGTGTACACATTAATTTCGTGCATGAGAAAATACTTCAATATTTTATTATATTTCATTTTGAAATTTAACTTTTGACATACTCGCGTTATCGAAATGATCTTATTTACACATTCCATCATCTGATTGTTTTCGAATATTAATGTAATTTCATCTGAGACACATGACATTTTTCTTCTATCTGTGCGTTCAATGACATAAGCGGAAAAGAAACAGAGAAAATAAGGGGAAAAAAATTGAAATCAATCCAGGAAGACATTGAAATGTAGAAATGTCTAGTTATTCTCAGGCGCATTGATATATATACATATATATATAATCTCTCTCCAACACCTTGGATGAAAATTGGATAAATGTTGGAGTGAGATCGATCTAGGTAGACTTGCGTGACACGTCACGTACCCCATTGCACCGCTATATAGAGCTGTAAATATATATAGAAAAATAAAGTATATATATATGTAGATATGTATGCGTGGGTTCACTGTCGTTTTACGATAGGCGTCTTTTCTTTGTTCATTTTTTTCGCTACCACATTTGGCCCTCGGCATGCCGAACCCATACGCGGCATTTCATATATATAGGTATATATATGAAAGGCTACGCCAGCATAAACCTGAAAGAGATGTTGAGATATCGAGTTAGCCAGTGACTGGATCGATTTTCCTTTTCATTTTTAGCATATATATATAACTGTACATTACGCTATACAATACATTTTCTATCGTTTGCGCAAATAACTATTTGCTGCAAAACAATTTCTCATCGACCTAGTTTATGCACTCCATGTATATATACACTATCCCGCCAATAACTTGTACGTTCCGATATAATGGATCATGTAGGGGTAAGGCAACTCATTTCCTCATGCTCCAATCCAAATATTCATAGACATCAGATGAAATAAGAAAAGCGTAGGGAGAAGATGTGCATGCAATTTCACCGTAGTGTTCATGAGGAAATATTTTTCTTCACTCTATCTGGATACATTTCCGTCACGAATGAAACAGAAAATTTAGAGCAAAAAACTTAAAAATAATGGAGTAACGAATTTATCAAAGATAACTCTTTCGTTATATGGGATTTATGATGGTCAATCGAGGTTTTAGTTTCGCAACAAAAAAAAAGCACGAACGCTGTATAGATATATTCGTCCGTTTGAATAATATATGGAGTTGATCATGAAGACTATATAAAGTGAATGCGCCAACCCTGAGGCAAGTTATTCGTCGACCGTCCACACTATTCAAATATTTAAAAACCAATTGCTTGAGAGAAGAGGGTATCCTGCATATAAGCTGTATACCCATCATACACTACAAAAATCTCCGAAGTGTTACCGGAGCGTGCGGTGTCGTGGCTACGGAATGTTCTCACGTAGCATGTAAGAAGAGAAAAAATTGCGATAGACGACAAAATAGTGTGATAAACGGGTGAAAGCGATGAAGCGCAAGAGATAAAATAGAAGTGTATGAACGCAAAAAACGAAAAATGATAACTGCACTTAAAAAGTGGTCATTCCAATTTTTCGTTGCTCACTTCATTAGTTATTATTTTTTCTTCTAATCTCTCTATAGTAAACCACATCATAGTATTAAATGAAAAGCCAAAAACATAAAATTTCTGGCAGCGTTTATCGATTAAAATTCACAAAATAAAACCAGAGATGAGGATTTCATCAACACCCTCACTTTATGCATTAATACAGAAAGAATACAGAGTGGTATTATGAAGAGATGAGCGGAATAGGATTAACACGAATTAAAGTTACATGTCTGGGTCTACAGAAATGACCGGATAGGTTATTCCGTTTTCCCACTGGTATTTTAAAGGTTTAATCAAAATAATATTCATATAAAAAAATTTATCTATATAGTTAATACATAAAATACTGATATATCGACACGAATATCACAAACCACTTCGATCGAAGCTAAAAAGAAAATGAGCACGGATGGTTTCACAATAATAGTATTTTCTATAGAAATAATGAACCGGATATTTGTGACTGTCACGCTATAGGAGTAATTATATTTTCTATTGGAAAACTCACATCACTTTCAGAGCGCTACCTATTTATAAATACTTGTAGAGGAGATATAATATCAAGACTGGATATCCGGCGTGTTTATTGTTAATATGCAGACTCAAATACAGTGCTCTCACTTCTCTCCCCCTAATTTCCAAAGTGTACTTCCATAACTCTCGAAGAACCTGGGTCGTGAAAGTTAGCGATGGAGCACTGTATATTAAAATAATCAGCTAAGTAGCTTTGCAAGAAATCGAAACAAATGATAACTGTGAGAGACAAAAATATAACAACATCTGTCGCACTGTGTTCCAAGTCTTCGAGAAATTTATTATGCATCTCCACCTCAAACGATTAACTACATATAATAAACTCAACATTATGCAAACATATTGGTATATGTGTAAACCATATCCAAGTGCAAGATTGTGTAACCATTTTCCAATGTACTGTGAATTTAACATCAATTCCCCACTACTTTCCTAAGATAATTTCAATCATAATTAGAATTGACTTGGAAAAATATATAAATTCATTTGGTAATATAGAGAAATAATATATTTTTCGCGTTATCACTATATTTAGTCTTTAGGTTTCTAAACTTGGCTTTCGGGTCAACATTCAACTGGACGCATAAACAATTCTATAACAAAGGGTTCGAAGATATAGTTCGTCCCGACTCGACTATAGGAACAATCTGCTGAAATGAAAGAATGAAATGATAATAATAATACTGCTCATAATACAGTAGTATTTGAAGAAACGAGGTGGACAACAATTGAAATTTACTGAATGTTGAAATTCATATAAAAAGCAATTTCACTATAGCCATCATGCAATCGTAACTTGTATTATGATTATATCTTGAAGTAAAAGAAATTTCATAGAAGTCCAGCGAATAATAATTACTCAAGCTTTAAAATATTTAATAAATGATTCGAAATAGAGAGATTTTTGTACCAATTGTTTGACCGCTATATCGTATTTTATAATAAAACCCACCAACTCGTCAAGCTATTCAATGAAAGTATGCAGCAAATGTAATTTACATATAATCAAGGCATAGCCATATTTCAGGGGATCAGAATAGCCGGCTTATAGGTATATCCACTCCCCCTTCTCCCTCTTTTCTCTATGTTTCGCCCCATTTTCCGTGTTCCCCACTCGTATGCACAGAAATGACGATATTTATACCATTACTCTGCAAACGTGTGAATGAACAATAGAGAAATGGAAATTCGAGTAGTCAAAAGCGATTTAATCTCACAATTTCCCCACATTCCATTGGATATATTTTTAATGGTTCATCACAATGATAGAAAATACAATGGCAGGAATAATAAACGTGAAAGAATGAATGAATAAAACAATGTGGAAAGTATACAAACTGGCACACGAGTGTCGGCGGTTAACCAAACCCAACTGTTGTCACCATTGGGAGCAACTGCCGGATCACTTGGTGTCCCATCTGGTGAAATAGTGGCTCTCTTCATCTCCTTTAGCAGCTCCTTTTCATCCCTAATCTGAAACCAAAATTCCCATAGGATTATCTTGCATGCTCAATACCCGATTACAACTATGAAATATGATATATATTTGATATTGTTATTCATCTTTTGAAGTTTCAAGGCATGATAACAGCATTTCTCAACAAGATTCGTTGTAATGCGGATATCATTGAACTAGAATTGACAGCTCATGCGAACCAGAAAATTTCGTTTCTAGCATGACAGAGAGATACCGGTCTTTTCGCATTGCCTTATTCGCTTGACTCCACTTGATGTACGGGAAAAGAATAAATAGAAGATAAAAATTCCAAAGTCTAATAACAGAGAGATCTTCTTTATATTGGAATACACTCGTTAATGTACTCTGCCATGGGCCAATGTAACGTTATACTCGAATAAAAGAATATTCTCATTTCAAAGACCTTTTCAATATTATTATTGAATTGAAAAAATCTCTCTGAACTTCTACTTCTATGGCGAGAATTAAAAATGACAGTCTTGTCTTTATTTTTCCCACGTGTGCAGTGATAATAGCGAAAATGAACAGTACAATTGGGAACAATTGTCCAATATTTCTACGAATACAAAATGAGTCAGACTATAATTTTAATTAGACCCGCATGATGTAGAAAGTAATAATTAATCGCTACAGTTTTCCATAAGTTCCCATGGGAGTGCTGTTGAAACAATTATTATTGGATTGTAGCAATTATTAAATAGCGCGTCCAATGCAAATGATGCATGAACGCACCAAATGTCTATTGAACTAATCACGCACATTGTCTGTCAATATTATAGCCTCACTGTAAACATACATACTCATGATTGTGCAGAGCGATACGCCCAATTCAAGTAATCACCAATTGGTATTCCCGGAGGCTCATTGTCATCTCATGCAGTATATTTCAACAACCATTCAAATGACATATTCGTGACTGCTTTCATCACATCAAATTAGTCCTGGTATATGAACAGTGATTCAAATCTGGTTGTAGTATCTACACATTCTCTTTATCTTGCTCAATCAGTTTTGAATTCATATATTACAAGATATCAAATGTTTCGATGACAACTATTGAGAGTCGAGTCGATCAATTGAAAGCATTGGATTGGTAACAAGTTCATGCGATATAGTTGAGGATTCAGTACTCCAATGATCAGACGGAGTTAATTGCTTCAAATAGTGTCTGAGCAATATAGAGGGCGACTAATCATTGTGAAACTAGACACGAATACGATTGCCGCACAAGTAATTGACACTGGGACATTTCATGTTATATTCGTGCATGTATTAGACAGATCTAAGACCGACATTCTCAAATATACTCTCTAAATCCAAATGCGAATAAGTTCTCATTGCAATATTACCTGCAATGAGTGCCAATGAATCACAAGGCGGAACTTCTAGAGAACTTTGTTGATATTTATGGAGGAAACTTGACCTCACCTCTATAGACAACTTCATATAGGGTTTCTGGAAGACAAACGCATGCAATTCCATAGCCATACTCTCAGATATTTGTTCAAGTAGAGATAAACTTGAATATTTCGCGCACTGCGAGATACTGTATCTATATATGGTGTACAACTCTTTGTCAATTTCCCGAATTTTTGCAATAAAATTTGGAGAAAAAACGGCGAATAAATCATCTGCAAAATAGTTTCTTGGTGTCTTTAATGGAAGAGAAGAAAACCTTGAAAAAGGGAAAATGTAGAATTTGTTTTGAGTAATCTGATATGTGTGGGTGTACAGTGTCAATTGTATAATACATATATAAGTGAGGTAACATAACATCAAAGTATTCTCTTTGATCTTGCCACTAACCCAATCCTTTTAACCGATTGAGTGTTTCTCCTATACAACCCCTCATACGGTTCTATTTCCATTATTTATTTATTTTCTCTCAGTCCTATCGCATTTGAAATTTTTCTTTCAGCTCTTATTAAATATAAATATATATATATATATATATGTGCATAGTATAGTTACCCGAAATATTTCAGAGACGGCATTGTCCTCATGAACAGGCATTGCACTGCTGCGTTTTCTTCGGATGAAGTGCACTCCATTATCATCAACCTTAACACTCTCTGGGACAATGAGCTCTTGCATTTCATTCTCAATTCGTGAAACATAAGCGTGTAGATAGAAAAACGTTCCAATTTGAATGAGAAGTTGCGATAAAAAAAGGTACGTTAGAATATTCGTTTGAAAACTTGTGACCTTCGGCCTTAACTCAGTATCACTTGACACTTGCATAGCGTTTATATTACGTCACTGATATGAGTAACCACTGGTGTAGAAACATTGGCGGCAACCAATCACGTTACATTCTGAAAATGAAATATCATATTATATTTTATCGTGTTTTTTTTACGGTCCCTTCTTTGCCTTTCATCGCGCTACAAGAGGGAAATTATTGGTTTAGGGTAGAATTTAGGTTATCCGTCTGAATATACTGTGATAGAAAATCCCTGTATGGTTCTTCCATCAAATATTTTTTCAGTTCCACAAAATCTCTTCTCGACATATTATCCTTCGTGAAAGAACCCCTTGGAAATTATCCACACATAAAAATTTGTATATATATAATATATAATGTATACCAGAATTCCCGATTAATCATAAAAGAATATCAGATATTGAATTGTTATAATATTTTTCGAGTCGCCATTACTCATTTTTTTCCATTTATGTTGGGAACAAACAGTTCGTTTTGTTCATTCCAATTGACATAAATTTCTGTATTTCCCCAGCTAAAATTGATGTTAAATTTTGGAGGGGAATCGAGAATAACAGCCAGTAGAATATTGCTCTCATTTGGAATTTTTATTCCTTGAATAGTTAGGAATAGAATGTTACATCCATTTATAAAATATGCACATATTTGATGTGAATCATACCAACGGAATGACTAGAAGAATTGAATCTTTGTCAAGCCTGGGGATGTTCCCAAATTTCGTTTGAAAAAAAAGGAATACTCAACAAAAGTAAAAGTTTTTTTCATTTTAATAACAAAACACAATTTTTTATCTGAATTCTATCCCAATTTATCAGACAATGATCATATAAACGGTGAATTGGTCGCCGTCTTCCTAATGAAATATCACAATCGAAATCATTGGCAACTATTTGAATAAAGATTGTACGATAAAAACTATGAACAAAGATCATCAGGAAATCGTAATTTTCTGTGCACACATCCACATAAACCAATGTGGCTAGACAATGTTTTTCTATGGTCGCAACCGTAATAGAAAAAGAGGTTAAAAGCGATAGTGAGAGAGAATATAAAGATCTTTTCATTTGCATTTTCGATCTCTACTGTAATTTTCTCTACTTTTACTTTTTTCGTTCTTTTTCTCAGCTTCCTTTACCCTTTTCTCCCCGCAACATGGAATTCAAACCTTCCAAACATTGCATCTCATATGTGTCGTCGTACCCATCTACAAACATCAAATTGAATTTATATGTGCACTACACAAATATTGTTATAGATTTCGATTCTATATCTATACATTTCTATGCATTTTCTTCTGTCATTGCCTGCACATTTTCCATATACCAAATAGAATCGACTGTGAACGATGAAATAGAAAGGAGAAATGAAAGAAAAATCAAATGAATATGTTAAATCTACACAACAAGAAGAAATAAAATAGAAAATAAAAATTCAATAAAATGAATGAAAAAAATTTGTTGATAATTTAAATTTTTATTTGGCAACTAGATGCATTTGCACAGCTGGCATTTCTGTGTATAGATATATCCACGTTGAATGTTTTTAATTGTACAAATAATAGAAAAACTGCAGAGAGCGTTGACTCGTTCTGAACTTCCTTCCACCCTCTGTGTATACATATTTCTCCACCTCCCTTTCTACCTCACTCTCTTTCTCGCCCATCCTACTCTTATACTCGACGCCTACCTCGCCCGTTCATTCCGCTCTTGCACAATAAACTCATTTTTGTGGTTCAAGAACTGTTTCATCGCATACGCGTAGATACATTCACATAATATCTGAACCTTGTAGTGCACCGCTTGGCCGGCTTTTCAATGAGTTTTAGTTTTGTTACGGAACATATACAGATACATTTGAATCAGTATGTATATATATACATATATGGAAGCATACTTGTTCAAATATTTGTTGAATAATGAACTGTATTTAACGACCAACTAAACTTATTCTTAATATTTTCACTCTGTCGCTTCACTCGTCCATAACATGTATATGAAGACTGTTCCAATTTAATTTGCCTTTATGGCAAAGTCGCTGCGGTTATATTGAAATGGAATGAATATGATTCATAAATCAAGAAAAAAAAGGAAAAAGTATTATGAATCAATTTTTAGTATTGATTACTTTTCTTGTATATTTTTTCAATGGATTATTGTGCATTTGTAGATGTTATCTGATTCATCCTGACATCATACAATATACCGCACACGTTATGCAGGATCGATATTTTCCCAGTTATAACACATATACATATAGCGAATTATTAAACGCGCATTCTACAATATATATGTATAACAACTTAAAGGAGTAAATTTACACTTCTTCGTTGTGTTCTCAACCACCTGTGCACGCGCACAGCCAGATTTACTGCATTTAGTCTGTGCATACAGTGAACATATTAGAGACCAATTATAATTAGAGTTATTAATTTACACTGAACGATGATGAGAAAAATTGTGTAAACAATTTGTAGCAAATAAATCAAAAAAGAAACTGGAGAGATAGAGAGACAAGAAAGATGGAAACGAGATGAAAAGTAAAAAATTAAGAAAACGAATGTTATGAAATCCCAAGTGACTATGCGAAGGGATCCATTAGAGAGATAGTATAATGGAAATAGTGAATTGAATGAAATATCGAAGTGATAATCCAACAAAGTTGATTTTCTTTTTCTTCAATTCTCGATTACAGATAATTGAGAATAAAGAAAAGTAGAAGATTCAAAAATCCATCATCACTCTGGGGAGTCTCGATAAAATCATGTTATTATATACCACAAACATAATTAGATAATAACGAAGAAAACTCAGCAATTTCGATTGTTAACATTTCTACCGTACTGCTGTCGAGTTTAATTAAAGTCTCAAATATAATTTCCATACAGAGTTGATTGATAGCTGAATGCTCACGAGGTAAATGGTGATGATGAAACTTTTCGGAAGCATGGCTCAAATAATGTACGAGTATATGTGTGATATACCACTGTTGCTATATTCTCACTCATATACCTGATGCATTATCTTGATTCAAGCAAGCTTGATTATCGGAGAAAATAAATTGAGCCGTCGAAATGAGTCACAACTGAGCAAAATGTATCCAGTGGAACAAAAAAAAAGGAGTAAAGTGGGAAGCAAATGGGTGGGGAATCTCTTCTGCCAACTCTCTTGACCCTCTTCTGAAGGAATGAACTCGGTCGAGGGGCTGTTTCTTATAAATGTTCTAAAAAAAATGAGAAACAAAAAAAATGTAGAAAAAAAAAAGGTTAAACACAACTATACGAACTTGACGCTATAAAAGCCAGCAGCAAACGGGCGTGAGAAAAAGAATCAACGTAAATCTATATATAATGAGAATACCGCGAGTGTTCAAGAGCCAGGGTGGAGATATAATGAAATTATAATATCAAACCGGTAAGTGAGTCTATTCATCTTCTTTTTAGTATATAAAAATGCAATTATCCAATCTAACTCGATGCATCAGGATTATGAGTACCCATCTTCATATATGAATGTATGAATATAGAGTTTTACATACTCTTTACTCTGGCGATTAATTAAAGTGGTGAGCTGGAGAAGGAAATAATTCAAAACTCCCGCTCGAAGAAAAAACAAAAAAAATTTAATAATATACCTTTGTTTGCAGTTTCCTTCATCAACAATTCTCATGGCACTCATAACATTAATCATTCGTATTCATTTACATATTTCAATCATGAATCCCAAGTACTGTGAATTTATAAAAAAAAAAACTGCACGATGATAAAAATTCGAAATTAAATTGACATCATAACTTTATGTTTACAAAGAAAAGAAGAAGACAGCAGCGAATAAAAAAAGCCAATTATATTGTCAAATATTGAATTATTCCTCCAATATAAGAAATGTTTTGCTCAGCAAATGTCAATGATAAATTCGTCTGATATGATAAAAATGTGATCACTACGACGATGAAGGGGAAGAAGCAGGAAATGCGCGTGAGTGAGCCGATAGACGTTCGCGAGAGTACTGCTCGCAAAGTGGTGCTCGAAGCGTCGCCGAACGAGTTAAAGGGCCAGATTGAAGCGCCTGCGCGACTCTCAGTTTGTGTATGCTAACGTGTATATACATTCAACAATTTGACGCGCCAATATTAATACAAATGAGAGGGAAAAATATACAGATAAGTGATTACAAATAACATGTCATCAGGCATACTCAGATAGAGTAGCTTCAATCAGTGACAGATCATGTTTTTCCTATTAATCCAACATTCCAATTAATCATTCAAATACTTGACCGCTCGAATCATCGTATGCTTGAAAATACAGTAAGGAATGTCTCCAAATACAAGGAGATGTGCCAATTACCCCACAACTCATAACAACTTACACGTTCTATTGCTGACGTCAACAATTTAACCCATTAATTTCGGTTATAACATATTTATTTTGATACAACTCTGTTATTTAATCGACGGCTTTCTATATACAACAATATACTGTATGCTTCACGCTGCAACGAAAAAAGCTTCTCAATGTTAAGATATAAATTTTAACATAAAAGTTGAAATAAAATTACGAGCCCATTAATTGTAACTTCCTTTTTCCGCGTGTCAAATATTTTTCATTTCCATGCGATTGACATACAACTGAAAATGAAACCAATTCAATCTACTATGTATGCGCAATATGTCAATGCATCCTGACGATAAATAATCTTGTAATTGGAAGATTGATAAACAATGAATGAACAAATAAATATATAAATCCGGATATGTTTCAATGGCAGGAATTAAAAAAGTACACTAACGAAGTGTGAATGTGATACTCGCATCAGTAACAAAAACAGCTGCGAATATTGTGCAACATAACTATATGGAATTACAGCGACAACGTGATAAAAGCTGCTGTATAGTATACATGAAGATCAGAGGGTGAGCGAACGTGACGGGAAGCGTGTCGAGTTTATACACTCATGTTCATATCTCTCTCACTCTCTTCTGTTCTCCTCACTTCTTTGCTTCATTTCTGCCACATGAACACGAACTCACATCTCTATATGTACGTATTTATATATATGTATATCTACCAGAATGGAAGTTTGCCTGAATAGACATGAATGCCGTATAGCATAGGGAAGATACGCGCACGGAAGGTATGAATCCTATCAGGCGAACGAGTTATATCTCGGCAAGTTGTTCGAGTGATAGAAAACAGTGGAAATGGGGTACAATATGAATTTAAGGAAAACGGATAACGTCAACACGCGCACCATCCCTTGGATTAGTCCACTGACATCGTCATTCCATAAATTGCAAAAACATCTTTTCCTAAAATTTGCATTAGTGTGTGGATACCGTAGAATTGATGTAAATAGCACAACATAAAAACTTCCTTGGTTTTCACAGTCTGTTGTTGAGTGGCACCCCGACATATAAAACTCCCTCGAGTATTGTTATATATATATATATACATAACTCGTCGGCAATTTCGTGGAAATTACAAAGTTGATCGAACAAGCAATGGCCATCGCAGCAGTATATTTTGTATTGGGAGAGGCATAACGCACGAGCTACGATAAAACGTCAGTGGAGAGAGAAATTGCAGTTAACTGGAATCGTAGTGAGTACACTGCGAATCAACGTGTGTACAAATACACAAATATATATTGTACATATGTGTTTGTATATTGATATGTGCGTGTACATCTTCCTCATTTCATGGTCTAGTTAGTTGCTTTGACTACGTCCAACTCTTTTCAATTTAATGGTCACTATAGCCCACAATATATTTAATTTTTCTTTGTTTCAATTATGTATCGAAATTTTTTTTCGGCCTTTATTTTTCATTGTTCAGACATATCTGACCACCTAGACGTATGCCAATAAGAAAAAGAACGTCAGGTTACAATTGACAACCCGGAAATGATATCATACATATCTTTATTTCGTTTTCAGCTTGAATATTTTTATGTGATGCACTAATAAAAATATTATAAAAAGCTTTCGATGAAATGTCCAGAGGGATTATTGTGTCTACGATCATCCCTGTGAAATAATCAAATGCAGAAAAAGCGTGGACGCAATACTGCAATGAATGTATAACATGAACAATTACCATTCGCTCAACTGAATTTTCACAAAATTATATTCATATTTATCTATAAATGAACATTCGTACCGATATTAAATTAAGCAATGGTAATTGATAAATTACCAATTGGATTATTCTAATAGCGTGAATAATTTTACAATAACATGAAATTGTAATGTATCTAGTACAAGTATATGTTGATTAATAAATTTTAATTAATTATCATGCCATAATTCGTATATCTCTATCTATTCTTTCATTTCATTTATACCCAACACTTCAGCAGCGAAACCACTGCGACATAAACAGATTCAACGTCAGAGATAATCGGCCTTAGACGGATGAGATATATTATACGGCACGCATTGTAATACAGTTTACTCATTAGCGTTATTGATCCAACGTGAGTGTTGAATGAGGGCTATTTTTTTCTGCACAGTTATCTAATTGCATATGCTCAGAAAAAAGGTCGTTGCCATTAAATACGACCGTTATCGATAGGAATGTTTTGTTTCGAAGAAGAACCACAAATTTCAGATCTAATAAATAAAAGTGCATGTCCATAAAGGAAGTGCATGATTAAAATTTTCGGAACTCCAGAATATCATGAATATGTACTTGCATAGCTATGTATGCGTTTGGGATCAAAGTCTGCTTAAGGTCGATCGAAGTTACTTCACGTAGGATTTCATTCATTCATATCCAAGCAGAATTGTACGTCAGACCAAGAGTGTTAAAAAAGCTCATTATCACAATTGGAGATACTTCAAAAGTAGTAGAAATTGGCTTTCATATGGGTTCTCTATAGTCATCTAAATCAATATTGATCAGACAGCTGTCTTCTTCACTTTGACAATGTTCTCTGAAAAATTTTTGGTCTACAAACACTTCGATATCACATTTCACAATAAAGATGAAAATCTATCCCACTAGCTATTGATACTCTGGAGCGGTATTCCGAATCGAAACTCATCACAGTAGCGGGAGGGTGGTGCGTTTCTTTTGAACATGGCGCAATTTTGCTATGGCGAAACGTAGCGTTCAATCTTCCAGACTCTATTAAGTCGGCAACTTCTTCGCCTCCCGGTCTTTCAACTTAAAAGCAGCCGTGAATCTTAGTACAACCATAAAACTAAATAACCCAGTCAATAAAATCGAGTCCTTGCCTCTCATGTACTCAATTTCATCTATATATTTACACACACATACACACACACACGCGCACACACATGAACATATATATACATATGTTTAGACATCCAAGTCCTCTTCATCACCTGCTTCTTCTCCCCAACATCGCCGTATCACGGCGCCCACTCGCTATCAGGACGTCGTTACTTTGCAATTGGAAAGTTACTATGCATATATTTATTTTACTATAGGTCTAAATATACGTATTTATATAAATACATGTCGAAGAGTTGCTGGTGCTCCATATTGAAGAAAAAAATTAATGGAAGCCAACGAGCAATAATAAGATAGAGTTGTGGATTTTATTTAATACGCAATACATATATAATATTTTCGCTTCTACGCATATACATCGAAGAAGATATTTCACATTATATTGAGTGGAAAAATTTCTACTTTATCTTGAAAATGTTCGATCACATAATCAAGATCCATCATTCTGACTTTGATTGATAGTTTTTGAGGTTGAGTGTTATATATGTAGGAACAGCCATGATTCCAATGACCATGATTACGCCATGTGCAAATTTCTCCTAAAACGTTACCAAAACAACAGTGTTATTAAATCAATCATGTTTACTGATGCTCCGTAATTGTGGTCATGACATTTATCAGGAGGAAGCAGCAATTTATCTCACACGTCTTGAAACGTACGCATGTGAACATTATTATATACTTTGAAATTCCCCAATAACAGTGTTATGGAAGTATATCTGAAGATCCTGCTTCCATGCAATAATCTCATTACAACCAAGTAAGTCATTCACATAACCACGCAGATTTCATTGTCAATAAATACAACTAAAGCGAAACGGTCAAATGATTGAAACTAACTTGAATTGAGTCAACAAAAAAAGTATTAAGATAACTCATGAATGCCTGAAAATTGCGAATTGATATTTTGCGAATAGAGCACGTTAATATTAAATAAATCCAATAAAGTTTTACTATTACATAATACTGCGTGATTGAGATTCATGTGGTTAACTATAGTTGGTCAATATCTCGTGCAGTTGATTCAAGATACTCTTGCAGATGATACTTAATAGAATGATGGACAGTTAAAGCTAAAAATAGGTCGTACTCAAATCAATAATGACTGATAAAATAGTCATAACCTCAATCAAAATAATACAGGCCGATGTGTGAAAAAAATATACTCACGTAGAAAGGTACGCGTACACGAGGAGGTGTACACATTGATTGATTCCGTATAAATTGACGGTTTGTTGCAGCAACAACTCGACTTGCGGTCTTCACTCCATTGACAATCATTGTTTCTCTGAATTATTTCTTGCGACTCGTCGAAATATACGGATATGATCCACCAAGTAATAGAAAAGCGCTGAGAATCCTACGCAATTTCTCGTGAAATATTTATGATAGTACGAAATATAATATGAAGCGCCTCTGGAACTGATGTGTGGAACTATATATGTGTCTACCTGATGGGGAAAATGATGACAAGGACGAGGAGAAGGAGTATAAAAAATGTTAACAATCGTCTCAGACGAAGATACTGTTACAGTCGACGTTGTCAATGTATTCTCAATCAGTACTGCTCTGACATCACATTTTAGACTCGCGAATTCGTACTAAACAAAATTCTAAAAAAAAATCGAAAGTCATTGTGAATGACTACGGTATGAAGGGGAATTCCAGCTCCACCTCGTGTTAATAACAAGCACGACCTGAGATCGGGGAATACTATAGTCAATACATTCCAATGGGTCGTTGTGCCTATCAATAAACCGACATTTTTTTTTACTCATATTAGACGCATCAACATGTCGTTCATTTTGTTCTGTTGGCCCTATGCGTGAGTTATATTCTACGCTTCATTCCATATGTTGTATTTGTGTAAAAATGAACATATAAATATAAATTAATTTGTCTACGAACATTTTTGCAGGTGATAGTCTATAGAAGTTTGAGTGAAGTTTAATTTCTAATTATTGGAAGGATGTGATGGAAGTTAATAGTTCTATAGGATCACATGCGCACTATGACAATGGATGAAGAGTTGTTACCATTATATTCAACAGGTATTTAGGATACCTATATCTATGATAGAATAGTAATAAAATGAATTGTATACATATTCGATGTTCGAATGGACTTCATCTATCAATTCTTGCAAAACTTCTCTAGTCGTTTCAGTCACGAAACTGAAGGATCAGCGTTACAAAAGTTCCTCAAAGAAGAATGTGAAGGCATAATGAAGTTTTGAGAAATAGCCTAGACTTATCGTCTCAGATATTATGAAATAGGTTTTTTGGTACTTTAGAGATTGTTTATTGATTCGCAATAAGTTATGGTCGATTGATTTAGCAATCCAATCTTCTGAAGGCAAAACTATTTTTGAACGATACATTCCTAAGATGGATAGAATTTTTGCTACATACCGAATTTTTACTACGCTGAACCTCATTTTCAGATGAAATATTGTAATGCGAAACTGTCTGCTTTACTTCACGATTTCTCACCGTTCTTTAGAAAAAATGAAATCTCATGAAATTCGAATCTGCATACCAATTTCCATACGATATGGCATTTGTAAGGTTGAAAAAAGTTAATCACCATTTTTATTTCAATAGAATAACTACTCTGTATCTCTTTTAAAACTTCATTTCATCGTATCATTAATTCTGATCAGAGATGATTATTACTTCTTTTGATAACTTTTCAAATTAAGCATTATGTAGGTAGGGATAGCCATTACTCCGCAGAAAATCGCAATCCCATGAGCCGCTTTTTCCTGGAAATGAAATGATTACATAGTTTTAACAAGTGGTTATATCGAAGAGCCAAACGGTTAGTTGTAATTTATGTGTCTATTTGTTTGCAGGCTTTCGTCAACAATTACAAGTGAAATGCGAAATGGAATCGACTCAAATGCATAATAAGAAGACTTGGATCCTTCCGGATCAGTACCGCCTGTATCCAGTCTCCAATATAACCATTTCCATCATTAGCATATGAATATCTTCGATGAACTCATCTGGTACTCAATCCATAAATATAGATTTTAATTCCTAGGTCTCATTTTCTTCAAGAACCAAAGACTGAATCATTCCAACTTTGAGAGTATGATCTAACCTATCATACTTATGTACCGGTTCAATTCAGAATCTCTCAAACAATAGTGAACAGAATGAAGGACAAAACCTTTCGCTCCAATCCAGCTAATTATAGAATGTATATTCATCGATATTGATTATATTCATATGACTATTGACGGAAGTTGAAATGCAATTAAACTTGTAACACAGGTAAAATCATTTAGAGTTGAATATCCGACTTTTGGCACGCGTATCGTAATTCATGCGGAATATATATACATTTTTCCGTATAATGTGATGACGTTAGATGAGAAAAAAGAGCTCATTGCACGATATCATTATATAAGTTAAATTGAAAATTAAAACACCGTATTATTTGACTTACCACGAACGATACTCTATTTCTAGGTGGAGTGCACATTGCTGTTCTGATTTGTCCACTATGGCAACAAATCATCTTTCCAGCTCTGACGGAGTTCGTGAGTGACATCATTTTTCTCTTGCAAAATTCACGAAAATTCCTCTCACAGATCAAACAAATGCAGTACAATCAATGGCCGTGCACTGTAAGAACGAGGATGCGTTCGATCATGTCTGGCGCAAGAGTCAAATAGGTGATTTATTGATTCATTAACAACCGATATAAAAAATGCTACTGAAAAAATACCCTTAAAAAAATATTGCAGCAATATTCGCGATTTGTGGATATTCACAGTAATTTCTTTACATCTGTGTCAGTTGTGTTTTGACCAGCTATTCCTCATCTGTGCTCAAATACTACTTAGTTTTCGAATTAAAATAATTGTTGTGTTCATGATAACCATAGATGTATGAATAAAAACACGAAGACTGCTGTAGAATATCAATCACCATGTTTTTTACTCTGACAGCAATTAGTTATGACTATTAGCAGTTTTCATTCATAATGATGAATGGAGAATTACATTTGTATGTACATAATTACTTTTGAAAATAAAAAATAATTTGGCAACAGTAGATTCTAATATGATTATGAGCAACCTCAAGAGTTGTATTTATACAAATAAATGACCAATATTTGTCTATTGCCCCGAACGAAGTACCCATCATCACTGAATTTGAACTCGCCTAAATATCAATCCGTGATTCGACAAATATATCCGATCCATATCTGATGAATTGAAACAAAAGATGACACATTAAATTTGATTTTCAAACATTTCAAAGCGTTATCACAGGCAGTTAAATATTTTGCCTATTGACTCAGCAACTGAAGACGAATATAACAGAAAAATGAGAAGTATAGTAAAATTGTTGTCCAACAGAAAAGGCGGGATATTTGAAAATTGTGTGGGGACAACATGATGGAATGTTGGCGTCACTGAATACAGTGACTTTAGGTTAGCTACAGTTCAGTCACTAAGACGCTCTTTGGCCTGGTTTAGAGAGTATGTGACGAGAGACAGGCCAATGTAAACGAAAAATAACAATAACTCAATAATGTAGAGCAATGGACAGTGAACTGTGATTATTATTGTGACAGTTTGGGTTTATCATTAATTATAATGGGCCATGTTATTCATAACTGTCATCGATTGTTTCCAACGTACATGATGACGATAACAATACGATAAATCTTTGAAATCTTCACCTGACTGCATCAAATTGAATGAGAATTGCATGAACACGCTGTGAACAAATGAGAGCTGCGCAAGAAAAAATAACAAAAATGGCTCAAGTGAAAAACAATTGGAATTGCGCAAAAGAATCGAACATTTTATTTGCAGCAAGAAAAAAAAATAATTGAATGAATATTGTGTTGGCAGACGTATGTTGAGTTTTTTATAATCCAACCACGGATGAATTCCAAATATAAACATGGCCGACTGTGTGTTGTGCGACAAATGTTTGTGTGTAGTACTACCTGAAAACTCCAAACTCAGATCATAATTTTTTGACAAGAAACAAAAATATGTACACGAATGACCCAGGTAACTATGTTCAATATTCTCCTCAATATTCGACGATACGATTATTTTCGAATATCGATCTTACACAGAAGCCCCAACATACGCAGAGCTTTTGATTACTTTAAGAAAACCAGGTCAACATGTACCATCTAAAACAAATGCACGTGTAATATAATTTGAATTATATAGTTATGTTACTTTCCAGTTCAATAAGCTGAATGTTCATTAACACAGTCTAAAAGTAAAAAATGAAATTAGAAAAAAAAAGTTTCTTGTACCAATAATGCAACCAAATATTGATATTGTTTATATTCATTCTGGACATATGGGCCATCAAATTGACCACTACATTGACGTATTTAACGTTCGGAATTATTTCAGGCTGGTGTCTGGGTGAGCAATGAACGTATTCAGGATTTTGATCCCGTGTGCACTGCAGCGTGGAGAAGAGAGTGACGTTGATAGAGGTGGTTGCTGGTCAGTAGGAAAAGCCAGAAATGATGATACGCGTATGACCCATAGAATGGGAACATCGGCTTCGTCAAATCTTGCTGCTGTCGGTGGTGATCCGATCCAAGCAGCCAGACTATCATCATCTGGCAATGCCGATCTATGCACCATCGGTATTCGGTAAGTCGTAACAACAAACAAACCTTCCTCAAAATTTTTATTACATTACAACATAGGATTTTTCTTTTTTTTTCTAGTGAAAAGAAGAAAAAGGGCACAGGATTCACAACATTACGAAAGAAATTCATAAGGAGACGACGTTCATCCAAAGCGTGTGATCATGGCCGCGTCATACGAGAATTGGTATCGACATGGAGTCCACTCGAAGCTAGCGCTTTACTTGAAGAGTACGAAGCACTAGCTGCTCTAAAGGATCTTCATGTGCAGGCTGAACTCGCACGTCCACCAGCAGCAACATTTAAACAAGATCTATCAACATTATATGATTATAAACATTGTACGGACGTAGATCTCGTTTACCGTGGCGCATGCTTTCCCGTACATCGTGCATTACTCTCAGCACGTTGTCCATATTTCCGTGAATTATTATCAGGATGTCCAGGCTATGGTGCCCGCATTTGTCTCGAATTGAGAACACCAAATTTAGAAGTACACATGTTTTCTGCATTGCTGCGGTATCTCTATACTGGTGACATTTGTCCACACGATTCATCATTAGACACAAACTTATTGAGACGATTAGGTGACGAATTTGGCACACCAAATCATTTGGATCATGATTTGAGATACCTATTGGATACTGGTGATTATGCTGATGCAGCCCTAGTTTTTACGTCAGACGGTGATTATCAGCGGCCAGATAGTGGCAGTTCAGAGTATGGATTTCGTCCAAAACTCGAGTTGCCGTGTCATAAAGCAATATTATCAGCCAGATCGACATTCTTCCGTAATTTGATACAACGACGCACGAGGTCAGGGGAGGATCACACTGAGCGTGCACTTCATATACCGACAAGGATTGTTCTAGATGAGTGTGTCATACCGAAAAGATATGCTCGTGTATTATTGCACGCCGTTTACCTCGACACAGTTGATCTTTCATTAATATTGCGCGGGAGTGGTTGTGGTAGTAGTACTGGCAGTCTTGGAGAAGTACAAGCATTAACACACACTGGACGTATGCGACCAAGTCCCCTCGAAGAGGCAATGGAATTGTATCAGATTGGTCGTTTTCTCGAGCTCGATATATTGTCACAAGGATGCGAAGATCTCATTTTGGAATGCCTCACTCAAGAATCTTTGCCAACTGTCCTCAGGTTAGATAATCCAACATTATGAAAGTTGTCCCTACATTTTTATTATGAAAAGCGGTTTTACGTTGAAGACATCTCGTATATCAAAAAAGAAAAGGGAAGCACTCTCCCGTTCGGCTGTCACCTATCAATCTCTCTCTAACAATGGTCGCGTATTCTTAGTAGAAAGATCCATTGATTCGTACTGTTTGGTTTAGAATCCCGGTGTAATTTGAAATGATACATTTGATAATCATAAACCGCGGTGATAAAAAAAGTATCGGGCTACATCTAAAAAAATTCAATGCTTTTTTTTTTATTTCATCATTTGAAATTCGATCTTAACACAGGTGGGGCAGTCAACCACACGGCTCAGCATGGGTTCATAGACAAGCACTACACTTTCTCAGAGAAGAATTCCAATCTATAGCTTCCACAGTGGTTCTGTTTCAATTGGATCATGGGCACTTGGCACAAGCGCTCCAAAGTCATTTCCTTCAAGCGAGCGAACTTGAAGTGTTGCAAGCTGTATTGAAATGGGGTGAACAAGAGCTTGTTCGAAGAATGGAGGATCGCGAGCCAAATATCGTTAGTCATACGGTGCATTCAGTGGCACGAAAAGGAGTGAAAAAAAGAGATCTCAGTGATATTGAGCTACGTGAAATCCTGAGTGAATTACTACCACTCGTACGAATGGATCATGTTTTACCGCCCAATAACGAAATTCTCGCGCAGGTAAACTAATCACAGACGAATCGTTACGCATTTGAAAATGTTCAGACTTTCAACATTATATGTCCACAACAGATGCTACGCCAATATACTATTCCGATATGTTTGTGAACTTTGAGCGCATCAATATTTTAAATATTATCTTTTAGGCTATAAGAAGAGGACTAGTGTCAACGCCGCCAAGTCATATGATTGGTGATGAACGGGAGAATTTACGAATTAATGCTTGGATCAGGGGTGGCAAGAGAAATGGTCTATTCGTTAGGCCCCGTTTATTCATGCCTTATTATGAAGAAATAAAGGTGACGGTCATGTTTGCAATTATTCCTCGAAATTGTATGAATGCATACGAAATTTCATTTATTCCAATCTGCAGAGTCTAGTCGAAGAACAGATGATTCAAGAAGCGGAATTGGTACGATTAAGGAGAGCACGATACATTCCGGATATCCCAGACACATTATACATGGTAGACGAAAAACCAAGATCAATGGGAGCTGTAGGCGTAGATATACTCGCTGCGGCACTTCCAGTTCCAGATTCTAATACAATGTCAGCTATGCTCAAGCGGGAACAGAAGCTGAGACAATCGCCAAGCTGCCAAAGGGCTATGAGTTTACCACTCTCATGTCGACAAGAAATCAACAGGCAGGTCCGATTGCGTGTCATGAGAGAATTCAATTTACCTGATGCAGTTGCTGATCTTCTTGAGGTGAGTTTTTTTATTCAAATACAGTCACAATATATTATAAATGGTATTGTATAAAATATTGCATTATCCCTTAATTCCCACACGTAATATTAAAACTTCTCTATATCTTATCTTAACCAATTTGTTCAAGAAAAAAGGAAACTGCTTTCGAAGAAATATTTTCTTTTAATTCTTCTACGCGTCCTATATGTTCATAATCAAAAATATAAAAATATATGTTCCTTCGTTTATAACGGTTTGTTAGTTATCAAACTTACACACCGCTATATTTGCATAAAAATTTTTTTAACACTTTGACCCATTAACTTCATATCGTTTTCTGTATCTTGAGTTTTTCATGTTCGCTCAAGAACTTCTCAACATCACTGGTTTACTGACATTCTGATTTAATCATACGACACTGTATCGTATGAATTTTACCTTATTTCCTTATTTTTCATGAAACATCATCACCTTTTTAGCGAATAATCAAAATAGAGTATGTAGTAGATCAATCTGAACATATTACGATGATGCAATAGAATTGTGACAGCTCACATATTGAATACAAAATTAAAAGTTATTATACATTAGTGTATTCCAAATTGCTATGGAAATTCTATTGGAATCAAACGTGCTTGCAGGAAATTAATATTCTTACCACACATCAACAAGCGATTATCATTCATTCGCGGTGTTCACGAGCCAGCCGCGTTTCCGATAAATATTCACTACTTGAAGTAGCTTGTCATAATGCGCTTTTCCCCCACCAATTTGAAGGAAACTTTCCTTATTCTCAATTTTCTCAATTTTTGGTGCAGCACCGGGCTGCGATTTGATAACTTGCGTCATCATAAGACACTGAGCGAATTTTAATGGAGCAGAGCTCTCTAAGAGTCTGATTAATTTATTTTTGGTGTATTGTGTAGTATCAATTTTGAATATATCAAGTGCAGCAACGAATGAATTATAATAGACATCAACAATATCATCAAATATTTCCTCAATAATCTGATTCATTGGACTCGATATCAAAAAAAAAATCAAATCTTTGACACCATAATCATATGCAAATAATTGAAAATCGACAATTTTCATATCAACAATGTCATTCGTTCGATTGAATTTGAACATCATGTTATTTACCCAAAAATCATTGTGAACCAATGTACACCACATTTCATCTGATTCCGTTGGATTTGCATCCATTTTCCCAGCATTCTCAATTGATTTCTTCACATCATGCAAATACGACTTTGCCTCATCGATTTTCGCCAAATCTTCTAGTGATTTTTTTATCATATCCATCACACATTGTTTCGCAGTTTCATTCGGTACATTTGCCAAAGTAGGTAACACCATTTCCTTAAATAATTCTGGCTTCAATTGTCTCATGGCAATTCCTATTGCATGAAGCTTTGCCAATTGTTTAACAGCGAACTGGGTTTGCTGTTTATTCAATCCGACTAATCGGTCAATCATTTTATATCCAGAATGATTCAAATTTTCCAATAGGATGGTAGCTTGATGGTCAAATTCTCCAGTGTCACTCAAGCCCATACGGCCACCAATATAATGTGGCCCTATCCATGACAATTCTGAGTCGGGGATACCGTGTTCACGTTGCAATTGTAAAAATTCTGGTGTTATAGTCTTATAAAATGTCAACTCTTTGTTAAACGTTGCGGGACTATCAAATAACTTCAACAAATATGCTGAGGGTGGAGGAAGTTTCGCCACTACGTGTAACACTTCTCTCTTTGAATCGCGGACAAGTGTAACAATAATGGCCAAAATTAAACTGCCGAAGTTTTCACCGGGATCGGTTAAATGTTTCCATTGGGTCCTCTCTATCTCTATGTTTTCACCAAAACTTTGTTGGAGTATTGATTTCAAATCTTTCACGGGTATAGAGTCATCGTTATATTCCGGCATTTCTGTAACAAATTTTTCAATTTATTCATGTTAAATTTTAACAAAATCATTCGTGACATTCCGAAAATTGTTTTTCCGTTCTTTATTCTTAATAATAGAATTCAAGTTGATTTAACTGATTCGACGTTTCACCACATGAGTCGGTTCAGCATCAATGACAGAATGACAATTCCAATAATCAACTTTGTCACGCATACCATATCAAAAATTATAAATAATGATGATAATGTGCATTTAGCTCCAATTGTTCCCGCGATTACATCACGAGACCAATATAATCTACTCATGTTGAATGTCCATTCGTTGTATTAAGTTCACGAAGTGTCCAAAGTTATTTATAATGACACATTTCTTCATATTGGAAGAAGTAGAAACAGCATTGTTGACTTGTAATATGAGTTGATTTTAAATATTCATCCCTGTAGCCTTGAAACGATTAGTTGAAATTCTAGTCAATCTTATTGGTGATTACATGAATGACTGATCCCCAATTATGAAACTCACAGTTCTATATGTATCTACGCCTATTCATAATAATTGCACTGAGTATTATACTCTCACGACGAAAAAAAATTAAAACATTCGCTGTCAGTTAAAGACTTAAGAACATATTCCGTTTTTTCCACGAAAATCGCATAAATTTTCATAACAATTGAGAATTATGCAAATTCTGAAATAATATTATCTGATTGGTTACTTTTTATATACGACTCAATTTTCACACTTTAGCATTTTACGCGCGTATTCGTATGTACATATACGTATTCTTTATTGTTCATGCTATTTCAACGAAGTGTTTTCCCTTCCTTTTTTTTCTTTGTTTCCGTTCAATGAGAAAGAAATTATTGACGCTATAGTTGCAAAGAATATCCGCGAACTCACCAAAAATATAAGTCGACTTCTCGAGAGATTGCTCCAATTATTTCGTGTGTTAAACGATATCTTCCGTCACGCTTGAAGTAAGACAATGCTGTTGGTTAACTCCAACTCGGAATCATATCAGGTCGACGCAGCGAAACGGTAACAACTGAGCTCTGCCATGGCCGACATTTGACTTTGGACCCTTATTCTCCCGCTTTTTACAGAAGAAACAAACCCACTCCCACCCCATTTAGACGTGCATGAATACGTGACTATGTTCTTCAGGCAACTTGTTTTTTCGTTGTTATGATTACGTGGCAGAGTTATTAAAATAATTCGAGGAGTTATCGAATATTCACTGGCCCTGTCACCATATGATTCCGATATCGATACAATTATCATGAACTAAATTCGCGCTCCATGTGGTGAAGCATCAATAATGACAAGTCGAAATGTTTCATCCATTTCTTATCACTTATGGTCAGTAACAATTTCTTATCTTCTACACTTGCAGCATGTCATTCTTATCACATGCCTCACTCTATGGGACTATCAAATTAGACAATACTTTTCGTTTCAATTGGCATGTTTATCGAGTCAAATGAAGGATGAAATTGTTGGACGGTTATTCAAATGTGTGCAGCTATTTTTCATTTTCTTGTAATAGAATGTATGCATTTACCTTGAAGCGAGGCAACTTGCGGATAATAAATGTTATAGAATAGTTTCGTACATGTGATACATCATACATGAAATATACATAGAGATTTAATTTGAAAACTAGGATAAAGTTGTTTTAAATTATCAACGCCTGAAGTAAGCTAACATCAATTTCAACCACTTTCCATTTGAATGTAGAATTCAATTTTTTTTCTGTTTCCCCAACAGAATGCTGCGTCTTACGGTTCTACAGAGCAAAACGAGAATATGACAGACATTGAGAGCATGGAGACGGTGAATACGGGAAGTATTAATGTCACAGCGAATACTCCAGTGCCAATGTGTTACGGCCGAAACATGACATTCCCGCGACCAAACTCATCGTATGGTATTAGACACGAACTTCCTGCTGTGGTGACTGAAGGGGAGAATTATAGACTACCACGAGAGGTAAATTGTTGCTAATTCTATTCGCGCAAGTCATCTCAAATGATGAATAGCAAATTCATTTCGATGTTTATGTCATCTCTGATATTCACTCTTCATCATATATCAGATCCAGAATTGTTTTATGGGTGATAGCATAAATTCATCGGAATTTATATCACTTTCATAGATATAACTATTTCTTCTTTTCTTCCACATAAACAGCAATCTGAAAATAATCAATGCGGCGATGGGCATTTATCTGGTATAATGCCAGATGTGGCAATGGCTACGTCATCATTCGGAGCATTACAGCTCGTGGAACCGCAAGAATTAGAGCTGGATCTTGGCGATGGTACATCACATCTTCTCCAACATGCCGCTAATACTGTTGGTACAATTGGACCTCATCATCCACTACTTCCGCATCAGCGCCAAAGACATTTCCCTGGCCTTCCACCAACACCGCATTATATGTACCATCGTTCTAGTACAGCACTACCGAGATTCATTTGAAATTTGTCCCAGTGATGAATATAAATCAACGATCATAATTATACGATGAGCAATTGTTAAATACCCGTGTATGTGTGTATGTGAGAGCGGGTATATGTGTATATACGAAATCACCAGTGTAATCGCCTACACGAACCAATATTGTATTCAATGAGGTTCTTCTAATCTGTCTCTCTCGTTATACCTTTTCTCTACTCTTCTCTCTTCATCTATGCATCTCTCTAATTTTAGTTATTAATTATATTCCAACGCGATGATTCCGCTCGCATATAATTTCCACATGACAATTGAATTTTTCCAAGCTGATAAATCAGATTATACATATAATGCGTAGACATGAGATACGAATGGCTGTTATTTTGGAAAAAAAGGAAACAAAACGGAAAAAAAAGTAAATAAAAATAAAATATAGATTGTAGGTTGTATTTACGATAATTATGCAAGCGGAAAATGAGGAATTTAGTGTGTAATTGTACGATATGAGACTGCATTAGTACTACCGTATTGGAGTACGGGAACTTTTTTTTCAGTTACAGAATGTGTAATAATCCACCAAATATATACGAGCGTAGTGATTTTTTTTCTGGCCACCAATAATGGTAGCATTCTTATTGGACCAATGTAACTATTATCAAATAATCGAATGGTAGTGTGGGGCAACCTGGACATAGGAAATAAAAATATTGAAATAGAGTAGTCGTGTTCAGATTCGTGCAATTTCAGAAAAATCTATCGTCGATCAAATGTATGCTCGTCTCAGAGATTTGTGCTTATTTCATGATTTACTTATTCTAGATATCGTTATCATTTCATGTTGATTTTTGTTTTTCCTGTATTTATGTTGGTCGATACCAACATAGCAACTGATAATGCTCTCAAACCGTATAAAGTTGATGAAAAATCTGAATTTATCAATACTTTTGAGACGTCACATACAGACTTATCTCCTCGACCGGCACTCGCCAGAGTTATTATCGATATTTCCATTCTTCCTTTCCAATCAAGAAGATTTTTTGCAATAATTTCATTATATTTTTTTTACTGCCAAATCTCATCGTCTCGAATTACCACAATATTTCAATCATGATTTACAATATTCTGAATGGGAATTATAGAACAAAGTGCAGTTAGTGGAACAATATTCAACTTTTATTGTTTTCGTTTTCTCGAACGCGATCTCGTTGTGCCCATCAAGTTTCATCTTAACGATGATACAAAATATGGTGAACACTATTTCCATTGTGCAAAGTTCACTCAATTATATTTCACACTGCCAACATAAAAAATACAGTCTATAATCTCGAGTGACATTAATCAAGCGAAATTAATTTGATGAAAATTTTGTAAATACAAATGTACGTTAGTCTTGCAGGATAAAATAATATGATGCATTGCCAAAATTCGTAATGTGTATATACATATATATATATTATGTATGCAATTAATTCAACAGATGGAAAATATTTTCGCCACTCACTCATGTCCATCGGTCTAATATTCCGATAAACTCCTGTACCCTAATTGGAATGCAAATGCCTATTCCTTTTTCATTCGGTATTTATTAACTTCTCTAATTGTTTCTTTGTTTTGTATTGCAACACTTACATTCATCCGTTCAGATGACGGATTGAACTTGTACAGAAGAGACTCTCGATTTTTCGTGGACGTTTTTGAGGTGCGTGGAAATGAACGTCCAATCATCGAAGTACTATGAGCTTCAAATGATAATGTATACCCGAAAAGTTAACTATTTAAGATAAATATGCATTTTGAATGAACAAGAAATCATGAATATATTTAGAATATAATGAAAGGATGAAAAAATTTCGACCAAACATAAACAAAGTACACAAGTAAAGAGACAAATTGTCATTTTTGAATGGAAAAATAAACAATGATGTATGTATATGTATATATATTCTGTCGCATTCATGTAATGACTTAACTTAGGTCCTTACACAATAATGAACTAGAATTCAGAGTAATTATTATGTATATGTAATGGTGTTTCCCAGTTTAAATTATTAAATTACATAATTATTATGGTGCGTATGTTTAGACTGAATAAATTTAATTCAAAGACATCAAAGCTCGTTTATGTTCTATAAGCATTACAAAATTATCCTTAGAAATCTGAGATATTCCACATTTGATTCCTGAAGTTTTTCAGCTACGAAAAACCGATGGAACAGTTTTTTCGCTCCTCTTTGGGAATAATAATTTATTCATCTCTAGAGATATGTGATTTCACGTAGAATTTCTGGAACATGTTATTTCCTATTGGAGTGCCCATCCCTTCACCTTTTCCTCGAACCAAATATTGCCAAAATGATGATAAGATATTTGAATAAAAATTCGCGCGCATGACAAGCAAGCCGCCATTGTTGGAGAGGTCAGGACGTCCATATTTTTCAATCCATTACATAATTCTATGTATATGTCATATGTATGGGCACTAAGGCCAAAGTTGACCGAATAAACGTCTGTAAACTTACTCTGGTTTCACAATCGTACGATTGCATCATCTAAATATATATAGATATATAAATACCGGGAAATACACCTTAGTAATCTGCCGTAAAACTGTAAGATATATATATATATATATATATATATATATGTGTGTATTGATGAACACATCGTTGATGTTACAACGGATTATAATGATATCTGTCTCCACAGTGACAATCGTTCCGATGCCGACTATTCATTTATATGATCAGTGAAATAACACATCCAACCTATTCAATATATTATTACAGGGAAAACGACACTCTATATCAGAACTATATTCGCACTAATATTTGCGTGGAGCCCATACTTTTCTGCAAGAATGTGATAAGAGAGAAATGCGTCGTTACGAGTTATTGATAAATTCATCCCAACCACCAATACCAATAACGTAAGAATTTACTGTTTACTAATAATAGTTGTTATCTTTCATTTCATTCGATCTTTATTGATACGTATAAATAACATAAATTCTTACTGTCAATATTAAATCTCTAATTTCTCAGTGATCAATCATGATGAATGATAAGGATTACCACGTTTCCAATCCTTGTTTAGGGAAAATGGAATGGGTGTAAACAAAAATCTTGCTCTGAGCATGAAATCACTTCGTAGAAATCAATACATGTTTTCCGGTTATATTCATTTGTTCAGTAAGGAATTTGCTCAAAATTTTGTAACAACCTGCTAAAAACGTAGCAGCTCATTCGGGTCTTTGTTTCTCCTTCCCCAAGTTAATCGTATTGAATCAGCTAAGTTCTAATTCGAAATTCTTTTTCTATCGTATACACACTATTTTATCTTTGATATTAGACAAACCAAATCGAACAAAGAAAATTTAAGTAAAGATGTAGATAGAATGTAGCTTGCTTCCCTCTGTGAGAACAATTTTGTCAGAACATTGCCAAAATAATATTGCCAACCATGAATTAAAATAGATTGGTAAGAAAGCGAAAATATGAAGATGACAGCATATTCTTCAGTGGAAACATTAACTCGAGAAAAATAAATATTTTCAGCGAATTAAGTCGTCGGAACTGTTTAGAAACCAATGAGTTTTCGATAAGGAATTCCTCAAATGTATAAACACATTAAATGTGTGTATAGACAATGTCTCTATCGTTCTGATATCATCAATAAATGTCAATGAAGATCAAACTACTTTTGAATATTCAGGATTGGATATAGTTAGAGCTTGAAGCAAACTATACACTGGTAGCTTGAACATTCAAAACCGACGGGATGTTGCTCACATTATTTTACATGATCTCAACGTGGACACAAGCACTTCGACTCTCATCACTGAAGGCACGACTGGCAGCTGCTCTCAACTACGATCCGAAACCATCAATAATGTTTTACATCAAATCACCACATTATGAAAACGATGGTAAGTGTTTTTTTCATTTTATGCACGGAATTGATGAGACAACATTACGTTTGTTGAATGCTGATTGGAGGAACAAATTTGGAGTGAATTTATTTGATTATTACATACGATAACTTGAATAATATAGGAATATTGAATGAAAATGAGATTCATATTCACATATTTACAGTGTTGAAAGACCCAAGTCAAACTGGAATTTGCAAAAACCTATTGAGTTCAGAATTATGCTACAACAAAAGTGAGGCGAAACTAATAGATCTCGTTTGGTGTCAGGGTGATAATCGATTATGTGCCATTCATCCTCAGGTAAAAATAAAATTTCATCGATATCATTCACACAGCAGATATGATTCATCAATTTTGCAATAAATCATTGCCCGAGCTATATTATCAATGTCCTTAATGATTGGTTATGTCATCAGCAAAAAATTGATGTTAATAATTGGCTCTTGTATCCATTCGGAAAAACACATTTTCCCCTATCAATGAATAACTATGGTCATGCTAATCTGAATGATGAAAACAAACTTCATATTTTGATTGAAGCCGATATTGAGAATTTCAATCCGAATGCTTTCGCAAAAGCGACTAAGGTATCTGATTCATACTTACTTTTGCCTATTGACACTGTGATAATATATGTTTACCGTTTCAAAATAATATTCATATTCTTCTTCTTCCGTTTCGTAATATCGTTTTATTTATACTTTATCACCTCGTAGCTAGAAGAATATGGATTATTAGTTTCATGGACTGCTGATAAATTCTTTGCTGCCATTATGGAAACCGATGTGGATCATATTAGCAAACTTTCAATTGCATTAATGCAAAATCAATGCTTTATTAATAATGGATTATTACTAACACGCATTGAATCAGTAGAGGTCTCGGGAAAACCATGTACATATAATTCCGATAATTTAACAGCATTGCAAGATAAAAAATTAATCGGTAAAGCACAATGGGAGTCACATATGAATAAGTTGAAGAAATTCGGAAGCACAGCACGACGCGTTTCTCAAAATAAAAAATCGTTCGAAGTTGACGGTATTTCGGGGATTTTCATATCACCTGGTAGTAAAGTGTTAACATTATCGATGCCAATAGTATTGCAAATCAATTCTCGCAGTGACATTAATGAACAGGAAGAATACGATGTTGAAGATGATGGGACACGAGAAGTTTTAGAAAGTGATCCATCAGTCCCGTCCACCCCAGCACCAACACCGGCTTCAGCCAGTGAGATTGTAGATAGAACTGGAAATTTGAACATTCTAGAAACATTGCTCAACGAATATACATCTGCGTCCGATAGAATGTCTACTGACGAACGTTTGCATATCTCATCAAGTGATTCTAATACTCCGAACACAAATACTTTGAAGAATTCGAATGAAAATCAGTCGAAAGGAACAAAGCATACAAATCGCGCGTCGGAATATGCTCCTGGAAAAACATCAAGCTCGTCCTTCCAATCACCGACTAAACCGCTGAACGTTTTGATTTATTCCGATAGTGCTGCTACGAGAGATAATATTGAGAGCGTATTATCAAAAATGTTAAACAGAGACAAGTATGAATGAAGTGAAAACAAAATAATTGTCTCTTTTTTCCCCGAACGGGTTATAACTTGTGCATTGATTTGGTCAACAGGTATACTATCTATCCTTTGACGGCAAATGACGCACGTCGAGATATTTGGATAGAGCAAACCAGTTTGGTAGTCGTCTGTGGTAATGTTGGTAGCGAAATAGCTGCACAACTAGTCGATTACATGGTCAAAGGTGGACAACTCTTGGCCTTGTGCTCCGATGCGTTGCACACGCTACTTCCGTCATTCAAAACTGCTGAAGTACGTGAGCATGAGCTTGTACGTTTCTCCTACGGACGATGGAAAAATGTTCAAATGATGCATCACATATTTTGTTACCAAGCTTCGCCAGTAAAATCGCGTTTTTCACAAGATCATGACGATATCAAGTAAGTGAATGATGAACTATTTTGAGAATAGTGTCCCATCCTTGCTTTTATATGCATACAAAGAGATGATTGGTATTTATTATCATTCAGAATAGCCACACCACAAACTCCAGACTCGGTAAATGTTAAAGACAAGCGTGGAATAGTACATACCTTTCAAATAAAAGTGTTGGGTAAAGAGGAGACTTGGCAAACCCCAAGTATCGTTCTTGCCACCTTGCCAAGTTCTGGTGGTAAAGCTGTTTTCTCACAAATTCATCTGGAAACTGATCCATCACAATATGAAATCGAAGAAACAAAATTACGTGCATTAAAAGAAAGTGATAGCGCACGGTTAGAAATATTAAGTGATCTACTTGCTTCCCATTTGGGTATGGATTTAAAACCACAACAATCCCAGGAGGCTGTATTCAGCCCAGGATTCTTCCTAGGTAGACACGAGGTTAGTAAACTGCGATGAATATCGCTATGGTCGTGCGTTAATTCCGTTATAACCGTAAACACAGATAATCATATTGGAATATAAGACACTGAATTCCTTTATTATGCATAGTTTTGAGCGTTTGTATGAGTGTTACTTGTCCACAGGTGACATCCTACATAATTGACAAAGTTTAAGAAAACACTGTGAGCTACATAACTTCTTATTACGAATAGTATTATGATAGACTACAGTTACAAAAATTCTACAACTCCATAAACAAAAATTGCATCAATTCATACACATTATACACACATGTACACAGGCACATATATATAGCCATATACGAATTAACGTGATCGCACATTGTTTGATGTATAGTTGAAATCTGAAATGTTGGAGAAACTGAAAGATAAAATGGTTGGTGATATATTGGAAACGTCCAAACTGAAACTCCAATTTTGCGGAGGTACGACTAAAGTTGCGAGTGCTTCGGCATCGTTTTTACCCATAATGATACATCAATGTCCTGATAATTTTTCAACCATTGAATATTTTGAGGTAATAAACTAAGAATTTCTCCTTCATGTTCACTTCAATTTATTCTTGATTCAGCTTCAACGACTGTCGCTCACCATACAATGTTTCCATTATTATTCTTTTAGAGTCTTACCACAAAAGAATTGGGACGGTTGGTGATCTATGCCGACATCATGACTTCCTCTATGGACATAGTGGATGGAGTTAAATTATGTCACGGATTAGTAGTTCTTCCTCGACAACAAACTCAGGGAAAAGGTCACGAATTTTTTTCTTTTCCTATATTTGTCAGCAACATGGATCTGTATAACGAATGATTTTGCAATATTTGAATACTTTTGTACGGATATCTAGGCCGGGTTAAAAACATATGGTTGAGCCCAAAAGGATGCGCGATGTTTACAATGCAACTTCATATTCCATTGAACTCATATGTTGGGCAACATCTGCCAATTCTCCAACATGTCGTCGGGGCTGCCGTTGTCAGAGCAATGAAAACCAAACCTGGCTACGAAGTATGACATGATAAAATGCCTATGCGCGAAATTAAGTATAGACTGATAATTAGTGCTGAATAAATTTCCGCCATTATGTTTCAGAATATCGATTTGAGATTGAAATGGCCTAATGATATATATGTTGGTGACAAAGTTAAAATTGGTGGTCTAATTATTACTACACTGGTGGAATCGCAAATCGCAGTTTGTAATATAGGTAAATGTCATTAGTGTTAGCTGTGATTGCGCCTATGAATTTTCTGAGAGCACACTTGAATGATCGTTCCACAGGTGTGGGCGTGAATCTCGCAAATAGTCTCCCTTCGTGTTGTATTAACGACATCATTTCTAAACATAATGAGAAGCATGGCACAAGACTATCAGCAGTTTCCTACGAGCAGTTCCTGGCATTGGTATTCAATAGTCTTGAATATTTCCTGAATGCTATAGAGGAAGGTCATATCGAAAATTTCTACCAATTCTACTACGAAAATTGGCTACATACGTGAGTAACGAAACATCAAATACTCTGCTCGTTTTTAATAGGGGGAACACCAACGAAAAACAATGCATAAAAAACCGATTTACTTGAAACTTCATGGCGGTGTTCCCTCAAGTTTCCTCGAAATTACTAGTCTTGTTGTGAAATATTTTACTTAGAAATGCACACGTAAACGTGGAATCGGAAGACGGTACAATTCAAGAAGTTGAAATCCTCGGGATTGATATATATGGATTCTTGGAGGTGAAAGGGCAAAGCGGTAAAGTATTTACTGTTCAGCCTGATGGCAACAGTTTCAATATTTTAAAAGGATTGATAGCTCCATCCTCCCAAAGATAAAGTGAATCTCAAAGGACAGTTGCAGCATAGTACAGTTATGAAATGTGCACAATATGCTTATCGTATTATAACCATCGATTGTCCTCATACCATATACTGATAATCTCCATTTTTCTTTTTGCGCTAGGCAAACAGTCTATTCCAAATTATATGTACATATATACATATATAAAAATGCAATGTTTTCTTCTATCGTATGCTTCGTATGATGCAGCTTCAAGCTGATCATGATAAATGTTGAATAACGTTTAGATCTCCGATTGAGAGCTCTTTTGTGGGTAACCAAATATCTGGGCTCTCGAACGATTTTTTCACTTTAATGAATCTTGTGGAACTTGATTCAAAAAAGAATTATAATCTATATTTAATCTATTATTCAATGTTGGCTGTTGAAATAAAATATTGATTTGTTATTCGTGTATTCTTCTCATTTATTTCAAACTGCGTTGTTAAATCTATCGGAAACTCGTGGTATTGATGAATAGGCATTTGATTAAATAACATCTAATTACATTCATCACAGAATTTATTTATTCTCAACAATGAACATTGCCACGGGTTCCACTTCCTTTATCTTCGATAGATATTATCAGAGCGTGTAAACATTCACCAATGTCATGGCAATAAAATATAACATTTTCATGGCCATGACCTCCGAAAATTCTATGAATGTATACAATGCACTACAATGGTCTATAATAAATTAGTGTTCACCTTTTGGAATCGGTTCTGGTTCCGGTCCCGGTTGTATTTCAGGCATATGCGGCCAGATAGTTGGCCTATCTGGATGCCAGGCACGATCAGGATAGGCTTCAGCAAAATCTTCCATCGTCATCTCGTCGAATGGAATCATAGCCTGGATCTTAGCAATCTCGGCTTCGGCTTCCTTGATTCGCTGGTTGGATTCAACCAGATATGCCTCGACATGCGCTTGCTAGAACAAAATTATAATCATTGCACACGTAAAAAATTATCAATATATTAAGAACAATTAAATACATGACTAGAAATTAAACATACCGCCTCTTTCTCTTGCTCTTCAACTTTGGCAGTGTAAGTATCAGCAGGATAAGGAATTTTCAACGAGTCATATTCTTTCTGAAAACGGTCTACCATTCCAGCAACATTGATCACTTTCTTGTAATGGGCCCAATCAATTGCTGGTGCACTTTCGGGATATTGTTGCACCCTAAAATATAGTAATATGATTAATTATCTCTAATGCTCCCGATGACTTTCATGTCTACCCTACTGGTTTGGAATCTATTTCCTCATAAAATTGTCTCAAGAACATCTTTACAATAGTCATTCTAGGTATTTCGTAAAGGCTCCCAATCAAGTTATTGCGCTCGCGTTTTTTTAGTGAATATCATGGAATTTCGGAATCATGAATATTGATTTGAATTCTCAAACCACATCACTCATGCAGAGTGAGTCAAGCACAAAAACCTCAAATAAAAAATGAAACAACCCGAATTTAGTAGTGTATAAATCAATTTAATATGAGAAGAAAAAAAAGATGACTGAAAGTATTAAAACTACCAATGTATTGTAGAGGTTAACTAATGAATCTTCAAGAATTATATAATTTAGTTTTGAGAGAAATGTCTGGGATACCTACCGACTGAGATATCCATCGGATTTTGTGCGTAAAGTAGCAAATATAGGTTTATCTTGTTCGGCCAAACGTTCAGCAATTGCGCCCCAATTTATTGGATTAATTGCCCGACGTGCTGCCATTTTCTATTAAATGACAAAAGCAAACGACAATGCTAAAACTGATCAAACGAGCAGCACATATATAATCGGATCGAAAAAATGATGTTGGAGGATATCGGTCAGAGAGCAGAGAGCTACCACGTGACCCGTGTGCTGCTGCATGTGGACGCACTTTAACCTCAATACCACGCATCGCAATGTTGAAAATCATCCTTGAAATTATCATTTGAAAAGTGATGGTGGCGCGGCAACGTCGAACTAATCTAAAATCTAAGATTATTCGCATCATTTTTATTATTTTATTATCTTTTCTTCAGCATGGACCAACAAATTGACGATGAGGCAAGATCAATATGGGACATACCCGTCATTCCAATCTATTATTAATAAAAAGTAGATTATTGGGTTTATGACAAAAATGTTCAATGAATGATCTTTAACTGTTTGTTCGAATACTCATTGTATTCAAGAATAAGTCATAGTTCTCTCTTTGTCAGAAAAAAAAAAAAACTGTAATTCAATTTTCTCATATTTTTAGGATAAAAGTCTTCAATTTGTAGAATTTATTAACACATAAGTATACAATGATGATAGGACTGAGTTGTTTTTATAGTTACATACGACAAAAAATAATTCAGTCAGTCTTTATACTCAGCCATGTAAATCCTCTTTTCTTACGAAATTGGAAAAATAAATAGGTTTCCACGTGTATATAAATAAGCGTATTTGTCATGGATTCCGTGATAATAATCTTAGCTATACATAAATTTTTCCGAGACGATTCCTAACTTCGTTTTGTTCGCATGGCGAGTCGCCTCGAACGTCTCGGTTCTTCAATGCTACATTCGACAATCTCACTATCACTCTCAATGTTGCTGTTACAGCTTGTACTGAATTCATCGTTACTTCCGAAATCGGAATTATTCTTGGATTCTGAACTAGAATCGATTGGCGACAGATCTTCAACAACATTCTTTTTCCGTCCATTCGATGATTTGCGAGCTGTTGTATTATTATCGACTGAACAACTGATATTTCTGATTGGAAGTCTTGCTATCTGTTCATTGTCCACTAATAATTGTGTGCCCAAACTGCTCTTTGACTCGACTACCATGTCTTTGCTTCCTGACGAAATTGTTGCAGACACACGCATATTCCCCAACATATTACTGACTCTATCGATACTTCCACTCTCCTCTGATGATTCATCAGATGACACCAGAATTTTTTTCCTCAACTTTGACGTGGACCGCGTACTTTTTGGCTTCTGAATTATCGGCTCATCGATAATGTTAATAATCGTGTTCGGAGTATCTTTTTTGAATGAATTTCCTCTTGAAATTGGTTGGCGTTCATTTTCCTCTCGATTTTCATTGAACTCATATTCATTCTCTGAAATTTCTCGACGTATCGGTCGGACTTTGGTGGTTTTCTTCTTGACTAATGTATTTCTATTGGATGGACGTAAATTGCTCATGGTTATACTGTCATCCTCAACTGTGTCCACGGAAACCTTGGACAATGTTAGCAACGGTGGTGTTTTTTTCCGCCGGACAGAATGTACTGATTTTCCTACTACCGTACGTGCTGGTGTCGAATAATTCGTCTCACTTTCATCATCCAGATTGAAGTACTCACTGACATCAATACTGTCTATATTCGGCATTGTGAATTCTGGTTAGAAAACGAAAGATTGTGATTAAAACTAGAAATAATCCCGCAAAAAAATGAAATCATAACAGAAGAATAATGTCTTACTTGAATAATCAATATTTTCGTAGATGTTCTGGAATCGGTATTCGAAAATAAGTTCCCTGGCAGTAAGATAAACAGGACTATTTACTGTTCTATACTTCTCGCATACTTCAACTGCATGCATCGCAATATTGAGGCCGTCCTCAAACCTCAACGGCACACGATATTTCAAAAAACGTGCGAAATCCAGCATGAATAAGACGTATTCCATAATATGGTGGTAACAATGAACCCCCACGTTTCCATTTGACAAATTTAATATTTTTCTTATGATGTCAAAGGCACCTTCGAAATGCTGGAGTGCATGGTTAATATGGTTCTGCAGTGCATAAAGTTGCGCTCTGATGTGTGTGCATGAGAACACTAGGTACTGATATGTGATGTTACTGCAATTGAAACATTCACATTTTTTACCGTGACTCATGAAATTCGGTAATTCAAATACGTTCATCCGCAGAACTGGTGAAGTATCATTCTGGAAAACATCACGAACTGGTTCCATCATCTGAGGTGGATTTACATTTATTTGTGCAACATTTTGGGTCGGTGATAAATTGCTTTGCATTGAAATTTCAACCGTCTCCATCATCAATATATGTTCTAATCCTTGTAATTTCACTTCACAATCTTCAAGTTCATTCCGTGATAAATCTATGAAGCATAAATTTTTCAAGCATTCAGCGACGTGCAATGGTGCACAGAGTTTTTGTGCAAGCGAGAGACGCCGAACGAGATGAGCACTGATTTCGCGATATGAAAGTAAACTATTCATACGTAATGTGATATGATTCGTGAATTGAAAAAGTATATCCAATTCATAGAGACGCTGCTCACGGCGATGTCTCTTTACTGATTCAAAATCGTCAATAGTCAACATTGTGTATAAACCTCTAACCATATTTTCGATATAGTTGACATTGAATTTGTGTGATAATAATATGTCAATACTTAATAAATACGTCGGCAAATTTTCGGTGAATTTGATGTTTGGTAATGCTGTAGCATCGTCAAACAATTTATTAGCCTCCGTTATCAACCCAAGGTTGAAATAAAATTCTGATAAACTGAGCTTAAACATGGCCACAGTTTCAATTATCGTTTGATCGGTGGATACTCCCAATGTATCAATATAACTTTCAGCTTGTTGAATCCACTCATTATTGATATGTCGGCATGAAATGCATCTGGCAGTGATATAAACTATTGCGGATTTATCATTGAATTTTTTCGCCAAATCATAAGCAATTTCCCATGCTTCTATTTCCAAATTGTAATATTGGAAGAACCGGGTATACTCTGCAGCAACAATAGCTGTACGAATCATCACATCTGGCTGCAAGCAATCAGCAGTATTCACATCCATTTGTTCATTACATTTCCTCCATATTTTCAAAATCTTTCGAAACTTGAGGGCAATATTTTTCGCAGTTGTGACATTTATAAGACTATAGCCCGGCACAACGTTACTCGCTGGATTACCATTTGTATTAGAATCCCTCGTAGCATAAAGTTTGACTTTTGTATCTTTCATTTCTACAGCTGTTATATTGGCTATTTCATTGAGATTTTCAATGAGTTCATAAAATTTGAGATGTCCCTTCAATAATAAATGACCAAACGTTTGCTTCGTTTCATGCTTGAGATGGAATAACGCCTCATTGATATACGCTAAAATAGGAATGTTTGCATTGAAATTTAGCAGATGATATCCCAATTGTAAGACACACTTTGCGTACATTAGCGACGAGACATCAATAGTCCGCATCAAATCTAAAACAGATATGATGGATGATGATAGATCGATTTCCGCTCCATGAAGGCTTTTTATCTCACGCATACATATTGTTGCGAGATCGCAATCTTCCAATTTGATGTTGACTCCTATTTCCAACGCTGTATCTTTTTTTGATTTGAGGCAATCGACAATGGTGCAACCGTGTGATGATGGATATTTATATTTGATACTCGTCCAAAACCGGAACGCTTTACAAGTTTCCTCTCTATAACCAACATAAGCATTCAATGCACATGTGATCATTGCTTCCTCATATTTGCCATGGAAATAGTGTGTATTACTGAGTCTATGTAAAGCTACACAGAGCGGGTTGTCTGAATTGACATAGCTGAATCCTTTGTCGAATGCATTCAATTTAATTGTGGCAGTTGCAAGTAGGGTATAAAGACGAATAGTCTTTTCGTATTCCATTTTCTCGTTACTCACTGCTATATTGTGTATAAGTGATCCAATACTTGGCCAAAGTTTATACCAGCGATCACAATTGGCACTTCGTAAGTCACATACAAATCGTACACACTCTTCGGCAATGTCTGTTGTAGTGCCAATAACATTTGGTGATAAATCAGTAATGTACCTCAAAATCATGCCAAGAACCTTGTTCTTCAATGCTATACTGTTGTATGTGTCTACAGTCATCCGACAATCGATTGTGTGACAACTACATTCAGTCAATTGAAAATTTGAGAACATACTGCTTTGGTGCTTTATCAATGCTGCAATATTGGTTATAAATTCTTCTAACATATATTTTTTGGTGCCCTTGTTCTCAATCCAAAATATTTGTAGGGCACTAACGATCTGTAATATCGAGTAGGAATTCCATTGGATAGCATTTTGATTTCCATATTTCTCTATAATTGTATTCACATTTTTCATGTACATTCGCATCGCACAAAAATGCTTAGAAGTGAAATCATCAACACGGCGAATCAATATTCGACATAGTTGCTCGTACACCACGAAACAATCATAACATTCCTCGTCTTCGACCATACAAGTTTTAAAGATGACAAAGAATTGTTTTGCTCTATCACTTATTGATTCAATATTATCGGCATTAATTTTGTCCATTATTATTTCATTCAAAAATCGTAGGCATGCCTTGTACGTTTGGAATTTATTCTCATTACCTAGTGATATCTTTGTTTGTGCGATGAAGTGTATCATTCCAATACGAAATTTCTCATCAAATTGTCTGTCACCTAAAGATTTAATTTTATCATTATAAAAAATCATTTTATTCAACAGGTATTTCGAGCCATCTTTGAGTGCGAGCCCTTGAATTTCCAATTCGTGTTTGATCAACATTATTATCATCTCGAATTTCTTCTTATCGCAGGTCTGTGATGGGTTCAACAATTTATTGGTAGTTTTATGCCATAAATTAGATAATGCTGCATATTTCTCAACACCATCAGTAGATGCTGCGTGGAAAACTGTACCCGAACGGAAAAGATCACCGAGTTTCATAGCTTCTCTGTACAATTCCGAATCGATCAAATGACTGATAATATGATAGATAGCTGCGAAAAAGTTGTTGACATCTGGAATTGATGTGAGTTTGGAGCCAACGGCACATGTTATGTTGAATATATTTATGTTACTGGAAGTATTTTTTTTATCACATTGTTGAGTGGTTTTGCATAGATACAATACTAGTTTGTATAAAGCATTATTAATCTCAAGAGATGGGTCTACTATTACGGCAGTCTGAAAAATGGTCATAGTAATTAATTTATTATCGTATATAATAAGAATGGTCAGAGTGAAAGATGAATTATAATCACCTCGATTTGTTCCATAAGGCCATCGAATTTGGCCAATCTTATAGCTCGAGCCCATTCTTTGATTTTCAAACGAATATCATCCATGTTCCAATGGTTATAAATATTGAATCAACAAATGAATGTGAAATTTTTTCATATAGTCACTGAAAATTCTTTTTATCAGAGAATTTCATATAATCAACTAGTTGGTTTTAAGAATATGTTGCACAGTAACTTTGGCTACATCGCTGATCATTTACATGATTGCCATACTCGATGAATAAAAGCAAAATTTAAATACAACAGTGATGGCAAACTAACCTCAATCACAGTCTCCACACATTCAACATTGAGAATATTCGATACCCCGAAAGATATTTTATCAAAATAATGTATAAAAAATAATTTTCATGTAACTTAATAATGAGATTCAACTGAACAACAATAAAAAAAAGCAATTTTACTGTCTAAATTTCTCTATCGTGGCATCGTTAGTGATGTTTATAAATATTCAGCCAAATGACTACCCTGTAGTTGTGAGCGCATGCGCGTGAATATTTTCGAGTGAGTTCGAATAAAATATCTCGATTGAGAATATAAATCAGATAATATAGAATATATGCCCAAGATTTTCTTCTACGACTCAGATCAAAGTGGTAGGATTGAGGAAAATTTTTACGAAATGACTCTCACTGAGAAAAACACTAATCAAATTCGTATGCTTAAACATAAATTGTTGACATGAGCAAGAGTGCTGTTGTTCATTCATGTAGACAAACTCATATATTTTTTTATTTTCTCAATTTCTCAGAGAACAAAAAAAGGACCATCTCATGGGAAATACCCAAGTTGTATTATCGTGTCAATGAACATTGAAAATGAAAAAAGTTTGAAACGAATATTTAGAAAATCTTTATTAAAATATATTGTATATATACACAATTTTGCTGAGAGGAGAACTTAAGAACAGTGAAAAAAAAAAGAAACAAAACTGAAATTCTTTGTGAAAAAAAATCATACATATCCATTTGCATACTCTTTCTCATTTATAAGCTATCAAAAATGGCATAAATAGAAGTGACCGGTCGTTTCGTTTTGTTCTAATTAAATACTGTACATACGCAAAATTGAACTTGTTACAACATCAAGTCTTTGTTGTTGTCAAAGACAAAGACTTATTATCATTAAATATCACACAGTATTTTGTCTCGTAAAGACACTCATTCGTTTTAATAAATAAATTGACAGTTATGAGTCAGACGATCGATCCAAGTTGATTCAACAGACATATCTTTTATATGAACGCAACTGTTCGCTTTTTTTAACATCACTTTATAATCCTTAAGATATTTCAAATTGATCTCGCCTTATTGTTAGTTTGGTTTCCCACGAAGAAAAAAAAATCATAATAATAAAATAAGAATGAATTCTTTGGAATGAATAATTATATGTTGATATTTACACGTTGGAGTTTTGAAAGAAAGATATAGTTTGAAGTACTTGATTAGTAACGATTCATAAGTTTCAATGAACTTAAAGAAAAAAAGAAAGGTAAAGAAATTACCAATAATGTATCTCTCCAAACAGTCAATATCATTGGCACAAAGTATTTTTCAATACATTCTAAAAGGAGAAGAATACATCACTACATTTTTCAGACCAGGAACTTGTTGCTATCACAACACGACACAGTATTAATTTTCCAGTAACAGCCATATATTCATGGTGAAGATGTAGAGAAAAGAATAACGCTGTGGGGCAAATGAGTTATCACAGAATGATGAAAGTATTAAAAGCGAATTCTGGAATTTTGAGGACGTTCATAGTTCTGTTCTTGTTCGGCCGGATAATAATTACAAAGTTTGCGAGACCCGAAATCTGTAACGTAGGACTGGAAAAACAGTATATAATCCCATTGTGTCCTTTTCGCGCCTCTTTAGATGGAAGTACAAAATTCTTCATAAATTGTTTTCCAATCTAACAATATTTCTTCTCTTACAGTTCCCCAGACCAAAACACATCGTCAACAGTAAAGAAAGTAACCATAAACAAATAATTACATCCTCGTGTAATTATTTACAATACATCATTCACGTAAATTATATATCCCAGTTTAATCGAGTAATTAAATTTTATACGAGTTTTCAATCTGAAACCATTACTCTTTTGTTCGAAAATGCATATCAATTATTATAACAAGGCGTCAACACGATAACGATTGCAACAAGATAGAGAACGAAGAAAAAAAAACATTGAGAATCATCCTCGTGAACGGAATATCAAATTTAAATAGAGTCCTCCATGGAAAATCACAGTCTATAGATGAGTATAATTGTATTCGCAATTTACATCTCGTTCAAGATCACCATTACTTGTGCCCAATGATTTGGCGGTTTCCTCTTGTGTTTTAGCCAACTCCATTAATGCTAATGCTCCCATCCACTTTTGATTATCCTCAGGCAATGGCAAATTGATCATACTCTCTTCTTGTTTAACAACAACAACTTTAACCCCCGATTCTCCATCCATATTCGATACCGTACTACGAATTGGTTCTTTACTACTATTATTTGCAAAACTACCGGCTAACATAAGGACTGTTGGTCTTGTTTCATTTTGAACATGTCTTGATATCAACATTTTATCGTGTTCTTGATCATCGACACGACGATGTCCTGTCACAGACATTAATTGATCCTCCACAACAATTTCATTATCCCAACACAAGCCTGATTCAATATTTGGATTATTCACATCTGACGGCTGGAAAATTTTATCCATTATTGGAATCGACTCATCAACATTTGGACCGACATTTTGAATAGTATCCCAATGAACTGCTGATTCATTATTCGTATCATCGAATACCAATTCTTTCGCCACATTGATGCCAATGCCTTCTCCTTCATTGGTCATTGATGAACAATTCTCCCATTGTGTGGAGGCAGTTGATGTCAACATTGTCGATTCCATCTGATCAGATTGTATACCGGGATTATTCTCAATCATGTCGAAGTTCACATCAACCGCAAGGTTTCGTACACACGATACATTCCAACTGGCTGGTGATGAAAGATTCGTCGTTTGTCTGCCATGTATGCTGCTCTCATTAATACAACCAGCCAATTCATTGGTTGGTTGACTGTCCCATCGTAGTGGTTTCGCCAATTGTTGCTCCAAACATGCCTCTCTCAGCCAACGTTTTTTCGGCTGAAGACGATCGAGCATCCGACGCACAGGTGTAACCACCAATTTACTCGTTAATGTACTCTCTTCATCTTCAGAGTGTTGCAATGCGGTGCACGTCTCAGTCGCTTCATCGTCTTGGCTTTCCTCTTGGCTGTCCTGGCTCTCACTGCAATACACCCTCTGTTTTGGTGAATTCCGATTCAAATTTTCTTGTTCACCTGCTGAATCCATCATCAGTCCTTTTCTCGATTTGACCCTCTTGTGGTTTTCGGAACTGCTTTTCCATGGCTTTTTTTTCCTATCTTTACCCGTTGGCGTTCGATCCTCGCGTTCACGTGCCATTTTATAACGTTCCAGCCATCGTGTGACATCGTGGGGCAATTCTGTATTACCCGACACTGGTTTAAGTACAAAATCATCAGATCGTGTTAGAGTTGCATACGGATGATCTGGACAATGCCTGTTTGCATGAGTGAATCTCATTTCACAACCTGGACCTGTGCACAGAAAGGGTTTCTCACCGGTATGCAATCGTTGATGAGTTTTTAATTGACCGGATTGAGTGAATGCCTTGGTGCATCCTGGATAATCACATGGATATGGTCGTTCACCTGCAACAATTATAAGAACAAATGAAGAGATGAAATGGTTGATGAAGACATAACAATAGTGTCTACTACTCATTTGATGCAGAACAATTTAACACATTTCACCATCAGTTGGGTGAAGAATAAGAATGAATCATAAAAAAAGCACATAACATGCATATCTTGTACGCTCACGTGTGCTCATAAACTATGTAAACATTTCTTCATATTCAGCGTACAATGACCACGTATTTGTCCTCACACACGAATATTTAATGAATTTTAATATCATAAATTCATCGTAAGTGTATAGATAACTGTGAGACATGAGAATAACTAAATATGATAAACGTAATTGAATGAATGAAACACAAAGTGTAATCACATCCCTTTGGATAATGGATATATATAAAACTATAGAGTAATGAAATGGTTGGGGAGCCATTTAACAATTTAAAGCGCGTATGATGGCGGTTGGCGGGACGCGTGATCACGCGTGACCGTTGAAAAAAAGTATACATACTCGAATTACAAATACATCGTGGTCAATGAACAACTTCACACGATTAAATCATAATCCATATAAATTAATATACGATAATATAAATATCGGATACAAATATTCAGCAGAGCGGTATATTAAAAATGATTAGAATGAAAACAAGACAGATAATAAAACAAAGAGAGATGTATGTGTGTGGATGATGTATACCTGTGTGAGTACGCAGATGTGCTTGTAGACTTTTTTCTCTTGGGAATACACGGTTACAGAATGTACATTTGATGCTGCTTGGTGATGTACTGCCTTGCATCATAAGATTTGTAAGAGCATCGGCACGCGGACGTCCACGACGATGGCTTTCAGAACCACCTGAACGTGGCCCTGTGCCGGTACGCATTGACGCCACACCAGATTCTCTATATTCAGGTGATGAACAAGAGCTACCCGGACTCAAATTAACATTTCGCGCTTCCTCACCCCAATTCCAAGGGTATAGCATTGTGTCGCACATTGGTGGGCTTCTTGGCATAGCGTCTCCAGTTGATGAATGTGAATCCCGTTGTGGCGTGTGCATCTCCATTTCCTCACAACTTTTCATTCACTTACTTCCTTCGTCCTTTATTTCAATTATATATTTTCTTCAATTCGGATCTCTTATTTATTATAAATAATTTTGCATCACCGAATTTAATTTAGAATTCAAATGAACATAATGAGAAAATTTAACCCAGTCACAATATTTGTGGCAATGTACTCGCGGTGCATGAGCAACCCCGCGCGCGCGCGCCACCTCACGTATTAATCGCTGGCCGCTGCTCCGGCCGCGTGCAACTCATTTCAACCGCCAAAATAATGGAGATGACGGCGACGCTAGTGTAGCGAGTTGGCGCTTCCTCAAACGAACAGCACAACTATACAATCGGTCAAAAAATTGCACCAGTTTGACCAAACTTCAGCTTTACTTATATGTAGAGTATACCTATATGCTGAAAATATCACTTCTGCCAATAAATTAGATTCATCCAAGTGATAATTGCGATTTCGCATTGTTTTTTTTGGTCGATTAGGGGCCGTAATTATCATTACATAATTGTTATAAATCCATAAGTGACGATTAACACATGCTGACTACTTTGGTGTGTTTTGCAAATTATCAAGAGATTGTAGCGGAAAAACTTTCATGAACTTATTGCATTGGTACTACTAGAGTTCCTGCTAGAATTGATGTCGGGAACACCTGCTCATTCCACCATCATTCAGTTCTCCTCATCTTTGTTGTGGATATTTTCCGCCCGACAGATGTGATCGACGCATACAAGTTCAGCCTATACTACCATGTTCCATGTCCGAGCGTAACCTCTATTTTGAAATTGGCGCGCAAGACCTAAGATATCAATTTGGTCTTTCTCTGACACTTTCTATTCATAATAGGAACGGACAGGATTGGCCAAAGCCATCACCAGACTGTACATTATGTGATAAACACCAAACAACTCATGGAAATACTATTATTATGCTGCTGAAAACTGAGTTGGCAATTCGGAACTCTCAAAATATTACTGAATGAAGAACATTCTTTCCACCTGTAAACTGTTTCTCGACCTTTTCAATACATTTTAGAGACATTGACATGTGGAATCAATCATTTTTCGATGAATTTCTGACAGCCAATTTTGTATCGATAGAAATTCAATGCACTATACTTTGAACACACATCATTGGGCAAATCAGAATGATGAGAAGCACTAGATGCGTGCGCACAATCTAAAAAATGTCGCTACATATGATATGACAAAAATTTATTTATAAATGAAATCTAATACTCATCTTGTAATGCAGGAGCTCTAATTGTCTCAATATTAAATCAAATTTATTGAAATATGTAGCCAAAGTCGAAATGTTGGAGTACGATAGTTTCGTTCAGAATTTCGCATCGTCGCTTTCATAATCATGGAAACCCGCCCATTTCTCCACCATAGATTACACTTCAATATATTATAAATTTAAAAAAAGTTACAATAAATTTAACAATAATAATACAACGTAAAATAATTAAAAAATTTTCCAAACAATTTTGAACAAATAAATTTAGTAATATAATTATATTGAATAATGGGAGTGGGGGAAGGTGCGCTGGGTGCAAGACGACTATGCTGGTCCCTCCCCAAGCGCACAAACCTCGTGGTAGAGTAACTTCGACTCGGCCATATTGAAATATTGGATGTCTCTGTTACACAAGGGCTCAAGAGTAGCCGTGAAATTTTCGCATAATCCTCGTCGAAAAGAGGATAAAATCAGCCATGGAGAACTCCTACAGCATCACCGTAACTAACAAATTCTCATTGGCCCTGGATGAGGACGAGGATCCTCTGGAGTTGCTTAAAGTACGTGAACAAGAAAAAGAAGCAAAGAAAAAGGAAAAACTGTCGGAAAAGGAGAACAAGAGCAAGCAACCCGAGGTACCAAAATCAGCGAGCATCAAGCCACCAAAGGCACGAGTAATCAAAGATGTTCAACAACAACCTCCCAAGCCCCAGGAGCTTAAAAAAGACCAAGGTTGGTTCCACATTATTTAATATTTATTTGCAAATAAATATTCATTTCTCTGGGGCCTTCATGTTTGCTATGGCCGACACACCGCAGACCTCGTGTTCACTCATCACACTACATAATTTTTAATCACTTCATACTACCAATATTATAAAGTCTCACTCATCCCTCTGAAAAAAAATAATTTTTCTCAAATATATATATTTTTAATTGGAAAATTTCTTGCAAATATGACAAAAGTAATTATCAAATTTAGCTTGGCGCGTTTTCGAGCGCGTGCGATAAAAGTAAATTCACATGGTTATACCGGCGCGGTATCAGACGCCCACTATACACATAGATATTTTTTATTTTTTTCTCGTCAACAAATACTGTTGGAGTGCAGTCCAAGCAATTTAATATGTCGCCATTTTTATATTGTTATATATCTTCGATCGATTTTTTAACAAACACACATATTTCCATTTGGTGCTGGAGTTTCTCTTGTCCATATATGGTATGCTGTTAGAGCTTTTTCTCCCATTTCCCCTTTTCTCTTCTTTAGTATTTTCATTTTAAAGAATATCCAATGATTTATCGTGCAAATTTACGATAAAGTTCATCACAAGAATCACTTGTCAGTAAATTTGTAGTGGTGATTCTATTTGTCTGTGTCCCTCATGCATTTTAGTTGTAACCAACATGTCCGCCATGAGGAATGACAAAAATACAACTATCACCTTACCTCCCACTGCGCCTCACCATTCTTGTTATACAGCACGTACGAAGCTTTGAACGCAATATTTATTAGAATTTATCAATATGCAACCAACGATTAATAATACTTTCGCTGTTATGATATACATGATGATGAATATTGTCACATGTGATATTCAATTTGTTTCAACACTACTTTCCAACCTAAAAATGTACTCAATGATGAATTTTCAGTTGAGAAGAAACCCGCTCAGCCAAGATCCGGCGGTGGTGATCGAAATGTGAAGTTCTCCGGCGAGTCGAGGGAGGAACGTAACAACAGACATAATCGCGAAAATGGCGATCGTCCCCCTCGCAACCAGAGTGGTGATCTGAGACGTGGACCACCTTCTGGGTAGGTTACTTTTTTACATATTTCGGCAGGGAAAGAAAATTCTGCTGACACGCTAATATGAACACAAAGATATGATATGTTTTATTCTTTCTTTTCTTCCCAATTATAGCGAAGGCCGTGATAATCGTGACAACCGTGACAACCGTGACAGCCGTGACAACCGTGACAACCGTGAGTTCCGCAATTCCAACGATGGTCCACGTGGTGATGTGGGCGATCGGCGACCGCGCGGTGGATCCCGTGGCGGTCCAGGTAGCGGCGGAAACAGTGGTGGTCGAGGTAGTCGGGGCGGACCACGTGGTGCACGAAGTGGCTTTGATAATCGCGGCAAGCGCGAATTCGATCGGCAATCTGGCTCTGATAAAACGTATGTCTCTACTTTAAATTCATTCATATTTTATTATCGCAACTGCTGAATGAACAGTGCGTGTTACTTGACTAGAATCAGAAAGATTCCTCTCCACTCGTACTTTTAACATTTGATTCCAATGTGTGTTCGTTGATGTTTGGGAAGTATTTCTATGCATACATTTCTTTTTTATTCCTTTCTTGACAAAATCGATAATGTGTATATTATGGTTCTTCTATGTCTGCACAACAGGCAACCAAGGTAAGATTTTCTCCCACTGAAAACGTAGATTCCCTTACTGCATGTGCATTATGGTTTTGTTTTCCCTTCCGTTGTCATATTTGTCGGAATGTTTGACTTTATGCCTTGTATTAATGATAACAGGCATGGTTACAGCGGTGTGAAACCCATTGACAAGAAGGACGGCGCTGGCAGCCATAATTGGGGAACGCATAACGACGAAATTGAGTAAGAATTCGTAATTTATCCTCATTGATGACGACTACTAACTCAATATTTGTCATTGTACTCAATCAGAACATGCTCACTATCATTTCCCCTTCTCCTGTTTGCTGTATTAGAGAAAGCCTCAATCCTGAGACTCAGGACTGGACTACTGAAAAACCCGAAGGAGACGCGACTCCGGCTGTGACTGAGACCAAGGACACGACTGAGGTCCCTGCTGATGCAACAACCGAAGAAAAACCGGCCGAAGAAGAAGCGAAGGAACTTACTTTTGATGAGTGGAAAGCTCTACGTGGTACACGTGCCAAACCGACTTATAACTTGCGTAAAGCAGGTGAAGGAGAGGATTTAACACGCTGGAAAAAGATGTATGCCCTTGAGAAAAAGAGAGAAGGCGCTGATGATGACGAGGATGATGAGGAGAATTATGATGCTGCGGCTGAATATCCCCAGCGCGTTGGTAGGCAAAAACGCGTTTTCGATATTGAAATTCAGTTTAGCGATTCGCGACGTGGCGCCGGTGGTCGTGGTGGACGCGGTGGACGTGGCAATCGCGGCGATCGCGCAAATGGTCGTGGATTCGGTGGGAATCGAGGCCCACCGCGTGACTCAGGTGCTGGTGGTGAAAGCCGTACGGTTGCTGTAAGTATTCATTCTTCTTTCATATGATTGATATTGATATTATGAAAATCAATTACTCATTTTAAAATTGTTTATTGAACATTAAAGGAAGCTGCTAAAGTTCCAACTGCGCCAGTTGAACAACGGTCGCCACGCGGACGTCAAAATGCCCCGAAGGTTGATGACGAACATGATTTCCCATCGCTGGGTTAAAGTCTACTCAATCCAACGGTGAAATTTAAAAACAACAGAAACAAACATAAACAGAAATAAGAAACAAGTCCCACCATCACCACTTTACACTATCATCAGTAAAAAATTACAACTATCATTATTTTAAAACTAGCCTTGCTACTTTTTACTATCAATTGATTACAACCACAATCTCGCCTCGTTAACAAGGATTTATTATTTAGTATACTCATGTACGTAATACATCGATACGTATGCCGTGCACGAGATCTCAACGTGAACTATATAAAGATGAAAAAAAAAAGTTTTGATATATTGGAAAGTACGTGTCATCACTAAGGAGAAACGATAATTTCCTCTTGAAGAGCATAATTGTATGTGTAATGTTTTTCATTGTTGTGGGCCGTCAGATGTATCGTATTCTGTGGGTGGTTACGAGAAGAGAATCGACAAAAACGAAATAAATAACAAAAAAGAAGTAACCCGAGGATTAATAATGGTACATGAATGATCGTGCACGCGAGAAGAAAACATGTTTTGTATTTCCTTTTTTTTTCTTTTTTCTTCAAACTGTCTGAGTGTGAATTATAGGAGTCACTAGACCAATGAACATCTCAAATTGAATTATCATGAAAAAAGATGAATGAATTTCATTTATGTGGTGTTCTTACGTAGCATAATTGAAATCTTAAGCGATCTATTGCTACTTCGATGATGTGTTGAAAACAAAGTTAAGAGAATAACCAAAAGTTCGACGGATTATGAACAAGTAAAACAAATTTTTACAATAAATAAAAAAAAATCGAAAACAACATGAATTAATGGTGTGAATAGAGGAATAATTTTCTCGTCATGTTAAGGGCCTAAGTGTTGGCTCAGAGAAATGACACCAATATGGAAACGCTTGTATAAATACTTGTTTGAGCGTAAAAGTTCAAACCATTTTTCCTGTTTTATAATTCTTACTCGGAGTTAGGACAGCCTTTCTCCGTGCTACAGACCGGAAAACATCCCATGCCGTATTTATAATTTAGGATACTCAAAGCATACACATGTACGTGTTACAATCTCAAATGACAATGACTAGGACGGCGATGCAGAGCAAAAAGAATATTTCGAATTTTGAACTGTTCAGGTAGATTAAGTTTGGCTTAAATAGAAATGTATAGGAATTTTCCTTCGTCGATATAACCAAACTCTTAACAATTTATTGAATAAGTCGTCCCTTCCTCTTCAATCACCCTGTCTATCTATTCACAAATTCTGAAAATGCGCATTATACTCTGAAAAGAAAACGCGAATTTATGATGTCGTATACGTATTTGACCGCAGTCGAGAAAAGAATAGTTGAAAACGAGAGGCAGACAAAATAAAGGGTCGATATGATACTTGTGCAATTCAGACAATGTTCAGAGTTGTGTATTTGACATCGAATTATTCATCGAACCGCTATATTCGGTTATTATCTACTTTTTTCAATTTTATTTTATGTTATAATAGAGGAGAAAGAAAAAGGGCAAGTAATGGAACAATTAAGTGTGAATATCCCGAAACTTAGTTCCGTGTGGGTTTGAAATATCTGTAAATAGCAATCATTTACAATAAAATAGTCACAAGACTAGAAAGTTCATGCCATGAGATCATGTGTGGATAATATTGAATGTTAATGAGCTTCAAAGTAATGCATTAATTCATCTCGTCACACTCAACAAAAAAAAAGGTGATAATAAAAAGTAAAAATCCCGAAATTTCAATAGTCGCGTCTGTATATCAAAATATTTTCGGCAGTCGCCATTCAAACTAAATTATCAATATTATTAATGTGTTCTGTATTTATGTAGGATCTGATTTATAATTAAAGTGAAAAAAAAAGACATAATCCGTGTTTAGAAAAAATTCCCCTACAGTCGGAAATTCAGCGCATTCACTTCACGATTGTAGGGATTTTAGTGTGATAATTTGACTGAGCAGATGGTGTTCTTGGCGATGAAATTGTGATATGCAGTTTTGCCAATTCGAAGAAGTTTTGCCATGGTTTCAGAAGAGAAACGCTTTGAAGATAAATAGACAAAGTTTGAATATGTATAATTCATAAAGAAGACAAGAATTCGACAAGTATCGAGTCCATTTAAATTCTGTGATAATTATAAAAAGAGTAGAGTATAACATAAGAAGTATACATGGATGATGGAGGAACATCTGTAGAGAAAAAAAAAACAACCTCGACGATTTGAAGTTCAGAAAGAACTTGGAACTGCTCGAATCGTAGGGGAAAATGACCACACAGCATTGGTATCACTGCTTACGGCATGGATGGATTGGACAGAGCGCACATGAGACAGAGAAAACGTCTTATTCAACTTAGTCTCATGTTGGGGGTACAGAGGGCGCTTTTTGTGATGAAAAAAAAAATAAAAATAACTATAAGTAGAGGAAAAGAGGAAGTATGTGTTATACCATTGGTAAAACTGAGATGCCATGACGACAGGAGCAGACAGGAGCAGGATAACGTGAACGCGCGCGGGTGTGTGAGAGGGAGGATGAACGCAGGAGAGCGCACGCCGTGTTCATATAGTCACGGTCTCCAACCCCTCATGTACAACCCGTGTCCGTCGAATATTTTAATGGCGGCCGACCCCGAAATCCCGCTTAGTGTTATTGTGAATTGACATACGTCACTACGTCTACTGCATTTATATATTGTATACTGGGGTTGTGGGTGGTGGTGGCGACCAATTCATATACAAAAGACGGATTTACGACGTTCAAACTAAACGATCAAGTGGATTGTTAACAATTTTAATAGTGAGGAAAAAAAACGTCACCAATCAATCGCGGTTGGGAAAGAAAAATTATCGAAGAAGTGAGAGAAGATTCTCATGTGCATGCGATCATGGTGAAGACTCGCGATGTACCGTAGTGATTCGTTCATTGCGGCTTTTTATCCATTACATACCGCTACAATGTACAATTCCATTATCTTTCAAATGAGGTAAAATGACGATTTGTGTTTTTTTTTTCTTAATTTCATCCATTTTTCATTCTCTTTGTTCTCTAAACCGCTGATAAAATATGCGCTCGGTGAAAATTCTAAGGAAAAATGAAATTTTAGTGAACGAAGTAATTGTATATACAATATATTTCATATCCCTTACATACATACATGTACATGTATAGACATGTACTATGTGTGTGCGGCGTCTGCTAATGAGCATAACAATTATTTTTCATCTTATGTATGCATTATTATATATGTTTGATACATGAGCGAGAATATCAATCATATTATTCAACATGTATTCATGATGATAAGATTTCTTCTTTTTTTTCTATTGGTAGGAGTCCATTCGGCACTCTTTTGGCATAAGATAACAAATTTTGTGCGAGCATTCGGGACGATAGCCTTGCCTTTGTGCGGAGACAGTGGCCTTAGCTGTCAAGTGCGCCTACGTTTTTCTCCCCCACACGCTCTTTCTCTCGCTCATTCTCTCCCCCCACTCGTACTCTTTCTTTCTCTCGGTCTCTCATCCTGTTCTCGCTCCCTACACTCATACCTTGCACTCTACGCGAACGCGGAGGGCGATTATGTGTGCATGTGTCTATATGTGTAAGGGCACTCTCGAGAATCGTGGGGAGAGAGCCACCTGGGCTCGTTTGTCATTGCGTTGCAGCCATCTCCTCTGCATTCCTCATTAGTCATTATTAATTTACGAGCTCAAGTATCGATGGATGGGAAAGAGCTGTTGTTGTTACTTACGAACAACGTCACTTGAATGTACAAAGTATACACCATAAGGGGGCAAAGAAAAAAAAAATATATACATGTAATATGCATATATATTTGAGAGTTGATATGTTTATGCTCGTTAGAGATGAGCATTAAGCACATTGGTGTTCTTTGTTTATGAGTATCATTGAGTATTTGAGACGGAGGTTGATATAAAAAAAAATATGAGAATGAGTTGAAAGACGTCATCCACAAACAATATTTGTTTTCAGCTAGTGTGATGTCACGATACACAGAGTTTATTGAACTTTCATTCCATCACTTTCAGTTCATGTGTGTGACTGACATTTTCAATATATATTATGATAATGCATGCGATCATAAAAGCCGAGGGACAGATAAACCCAAATCCTTTGCGATTATACTGTAAACTTATGCGACACTAGGTCCTCCTTCTGTTTCCACCCGTATGAATTATATAATGATAAGATGTTTAATAAAAGTTTTAATGTTTTTGGCTTTCCAGAGATTCGCAACTGTGAGGATCATGTTGGAGTGTGAATACACGCGGAGCTGGTAGCGCCTATTAGATATTGGCCAACTACCAGCGAAGGTGCATTATCTCTTCATTTCGCCTTCACCTCCACCTCCCCCTCCCTTTTCTCCAATTCCTTCTCCTTTTTCATAATTTTTCTTGTCATTTTCATCTATCTCCCATTCAACTCCCACTTCACTTTCGCTAGTAGCACAGTCCACTTCCATTCCCCCAACTCTGTATGTTGTGTTCACATTCTCCTAAACGAAATGAATTTCTTTGGGACAAGAGCTTTTGCCATTTTATTGGTGGTGCCACCGCCACCACGGTTGCAACCATCACGATCATCACAAACTTGGATTAACGATTGCATCACGTCATTAGCGTGGTTTTTCACCATTGTCCTCATCACATCGTCAACGAGTACAACAGCACAGACTCTACCTTCCTCCTCCTCGTCATCATCGTCATCATTGGCATCGTCATCACCATCTTCATCGTCAGCATCATCGCTTTTTCCTGTATTGCAGGAGAATTCGACATCACTGCTCATTATTGCACGATTTCCACCATCTGATCTTGCACAACGTCAGGATTTAGCCAAATTAGATCCGAATCTCACACGTGACGGCACTTTGCATTTCAATCATTTGACCATTGATCCTAACACTGGTCAACTATATGCCGGGGCAGTGAACCGCCTGCTACAGCTCGATGCTAATCTTAAATTAGAACAACTCGTATCTACTGGTATGTACATATTCATTTAAATAATGCAACATAATACTCAATTCATGTACAACGTTTTGAAGAAACATACATTGCGAATTAATGCATATATTTTTTTATCCTTTTCCTTATATCGCAGGGCCAAAATTGGATAATCCACAATGCCACACAACAGGTTGTTCATCACGAGAGATGACCCCGTCATTGATGGCGAATGTGAACAAACTTCTAGTTGCAGATCTCGAATCAAAAAGATTGATTGCATGTGGTTCTTTACTGCAAGGCGCGTGTGAACAATATAACATGTCGAATATATCCCTGAAATCCAATTTTGTACCGAAGAGTGTTGCGGCAAATGATGAGCATTCTTCTACCTACGCGTTTATTGGGCCAATGCGATACAATACATGGGAACGTACTAATAACATACTATATGTGGGCACAACATTCACAAATAATGGAGAATATCGTCATGATGTACCAGCAATATCAAGTCGGCATCTCAATACACTTGAATTTGCGCAATATACATTCCACAAACAATCAATATTGCATATTGATGTTAAATACCGAGATCATTTTCTTGTCAAATATGTTTATGGCTTCAATGCAAGTGACTATGCTTATTTTGTGTTAGTACAAAAACAATCATATCTACCGGAACAAGAGGAACTTGGATATATCTCACGACTGGCACGTAGTTGTATTAGTGATGCTAATTATGATAGTTACACAGAGGTAACACTACAGTGTGCTGTTGATCTGGGTAATGGAACGCAACGAATTTATAATTTGGTTCAAGACGCTAAGGTTGCCGCTGCAGGCAGTGATTTGGCAATGCAGTTAGGCATTGCTGTTGGTGATCCAGTATTCGTCTCCGTGTTCTCGCCCAGTAAGGGAATTTCAAATGAAGCATTACCACGTTCTGCGTTGTGTGTCTACAGTCTACAAGATATTGAGACAAAATTCAATGAAAATATACACATGTGTTTCAACGGAAGTATCAAATATCGCAATATGGGTTACATCAGTGGACCAATACAAGACGGAGAATGCCCAGTGGCCGGTACCACCGGTAACATCCTCAACTTCTGCGAAGTTGGCTTGAAAATATCGGGTGTGTCGCCAATAAGTGCTCAAGCGATATTGGATTTTCCAAATAATTTCATAACATCGGTCACAGTCGCCAATACTGAAAGTCATACTGTTGCATTTTTGGGTACAAATGACGGTCAACTAAAAAAAGTTCTCCTATCTGGATCAGAATCTTCGGCATATGAGAGTATTGTTGTTGATAGTGGTCATAAAATAATGCCTGATATGGTATTATCACCGGAAGGTGGATATATCTACGTATTATCATCTTCAAGAATAACTAAAGTGAAGGTGGAACATTGTAGTGGTTATACGAGTTGCAGTGCGTGTTTGGATGCTAAAGATCCGTATTGTGGCTGGTGTTCTTTGGAAAAACGTTGCACAGTGCGTAGCGCTTGTCAGAAAGCTAATAAAAGTAGTCCACGATGGTTATCCTTAAGCACCGGACAACAGTGCATTGATTTCGAACAAGTTTTACCTGATCGCCTACCAATAAAACAAATGACAACTGTCCAATTGACAATCAGGACATTGCCTGAATTACCATCTGGTGCAAATTACAAGTGTGTGTTTGGTACAGCGGAACCAATTGATGCATTGATGACGGGAATTGGGTTATCATGTCCGGCTCCACCAATTTCCCGACGACCAACAATACCCGAAGGTTCTGATCACATTCTTGTGCCGTTATCTGTACGCTCAAGTGAAACAAACAAAGATTTTGTCTCCCGAAATTTCGCATACTTTGATTGTTCCCGACATAGCGTGTGCTCTGAATGTGTAAATGCACAATGGGGTTGTAGTTGGTGTGTTTATGATAATAAATGTACACACAATACAAGTGGATGTCAGGGAAATATAATATCAGGTGAAAATCAAAATGTGGCAACATTAGCTGCACATGGAGTTCAATATTGCCCGCGTTTTTCACGCCGTGACGAGCCGCTGATGTTACCAAATAATGTACCGAAGGAAATTATATTAGAAGTTGAAAATTTACCTCATCCACAGGTGGGTCACACAGGTTTTCAATGTATTGTATCGTTTGAGGGTGCAAATTTACGTGTTCAAGCACGAGTTGACAGTAGTCGGTTCATCGTTTGTGATAAAACAATTTATTCATATGAAGCTGTTAGTGGTGAATATGAGGCATCAGTGACAGTTGTTTGGAATACAAATCATCATGTCGATCGTACAACAATTGTGCTTTACAAGTGTGAAGTGTTAGGTTCACATCGTGAACATGCGGATTGTTCATTATGTATGACACGCGATCCGCGATTTGAATGTTCTTGGTGCGGTAATAGTTGTATGTACAAGCATTCGTGTCTTCATGCACCATTCGCGGAGTGTCCAAAACCACGTATCGATATGATAAGACCATTGAGTGGTCCTATCGAAGGTGGTACACTTGTGACAATTGAAGGCAGTAATCTTGGACTTAAAGAAAGTGATGTAGCGGATAAAATTCATATTGGTAATACGCCATGTACACTAGTCGATTATGAAATATCTGTGCGTATTGTTTGTCGTACAGGACGTCGCGATGCAACGGATTCAGCAAAAGTAGTTGTTGGTAATGACGCTGGTTATACTGAAAGTGCAGTACTTTTCAACTACAAAGATATACAGTTATCGGGTATATATCCGTCCGTTGGTCCACAGAGTGGTGGTACCCAGCTTGCTATCACTGGAGAGTACCTGAATATTGGGAGTACCATCTCAGCTTATCTCGATGAGTTGCCGTGTCACGTAAATGCAACACAAGCAAGCAGCACACGATTAACGTGCATTACGAGCCGTTCGGGTAGCGTTAGGCTAATACGACAATTAACATTGAGTATTGATGGAGCTAATCGTACACTAATAAATAATCCCTTTAACTATACGCAAGATCCAACGATAATGGAGATAAAGCCATTGCAAACTTTCGTCTCGGGTGGCCGAATGATTACCGTTCATGGAACAAACTTAGATACTATTCAAAAGCCGGAGATGGAAGTTTACTACGATAATGAGATTATACCAGTGAACAGAACAGTGTGCACTGTATTAAACCCAACGCAAATGGAGTGTCCAAGTCCAAGTGCTGTTGAAAAATTTTTGAACCATCGTGTTAGAGCAGTCCGATCACTCCATAAACATGCACAGTCAGTGATCAAAGATACGTCATTATCATTGAGAATAGCATTTGTTATGGATAATGTTGAAAGTGTACGTGATCTTGAGAAACATTTCCAAAATTTACGATTCTGTCGTTTATCATATGTTGAAGATCCAAAATTTTTCTCATTCCCACATATGGTCAAGTTGTATAAAGGTGACTCGTTGGTTATTGAAGGTCGAAATTTGAATCACGCGTGCGATGAGACGGACGTTAATGTTACCGTGGGCACGTCATTGTGCAATGTAACATCATTGGCTAATACTCAATTGTTATGTACGCCGCCTGACCAACAGCCAGTTGCTACTGATGAAATGGGGATGAAAACAGAACGTGGTTTACCATTAGTTGTAGTTAGAGTTGGACGTACACTACGCTTTCCAATTGGATATTTGCACTACGAAGTAATAAAGTCGTACCCAATTCCACCAGAAGCCATAGCGGGCATTGCCGCTGGAACTTTTGGACTCGTTTTCTTATTCGTAATTGTCCTCATTGTTTATCGACGTAAAAGTACACAAGCTGAGCGTGAATATAAACGAATACAAATTCAAATGGACACACTTGAGAGTAACGTAAGGATGGAATGTAAGCAAGCATTCGCTGAGCTTCAAACTGATATGACGGATTTAACTGCAGACCTAGAGTCCTCGGGTATACCGACATTGGATCACAAAAATTATATCATGAAAGTATTCTTCCCTGGTGTAATTGATCATCCAATATTAAATGATCCACGATCTAGAAGTGCATTATCACGTACAAATTATGATACAGCAATGATACAATTCGAGCAACTTATAAACAACAAATGGTTTGTATTAACATTCATTGATACGCTCGAGACGCAAAAGGATTTTAATATAAGGGATAAAGTCAATGTTGCATCACTATTGATGGTTGTGCTAATGGGCAAAATGGAGTATGCAACTGATATATTGATGAATTTATTGCTACGACTCATTGATAAATCCGTGGACACAAAACATCCACAATTGATGTTACGTCGGACTGAATCCGTTGTTGAAAAAATGCTCACTAATTGGATGGCATTGTGCATGTACAATTATCTTAAGGATTATGCTGGTTCTTCGCTTTTTTTGTTGTTCAAAGCGATAAAGCATCAAATTGAGAAGGGCCCAGTTGATGTTGTAACTCATGATGCGAGATATTCTTTATCAGAAGAGAGATTATTACGCGAACAAATAGATCACAGTATCGTCACACTACAAGTGATACAAGACGATTTAGATGAGAAAATTCAATGTAAAGTATTGGATTGTGATACAATAAGTCAAGTGAAATCGAAGATACTTGATGCATTGTATAAGAACACGCCATTCTCCATGAGACCGTCAATTCATGAGGTTGATCTTGAGTGGAGACACGGCAGGGGTGGCCATTTGACATTGCAGGACGAAGATCTCACCACCAAGTGTAGTGGTGGATGGAAGAAGATAAATACTCTTGCGCATTATGGTGTTAAAGAGTCAGCATTAATGTCGCTAATACCACGTCAAAATGACAGTTTTACTATGAGTTGTAAAACATCGTATCATAATTGCAAGCCATCATCGCATCATCAGTCTCACCCGCATCATCATTCGCTTCACCGCCACGCTAATCACTGCTCGTCCGGTCACTTACCATCGACACCAAGTCACGCTCTGATCAGTCCAATAATGTATACACCTGGCATATATTTTGATCCACAACATTCGCCGCCATTAATAACTGCCAATGGCGATATTGAAAGTGGTGGTGGCAATCAACGACTTTGGCATTTGATAAGATTGATTGATGAAGCTCATTGTCCATCTACCAATGGATTCACCAATAGCAAACACCATCATCATCCTGAACGCTCGCACAAAGCCATTCCCGAAATATTCTTAACGAGGTTATTGTCGACGAAGGGTACAGTCCAAAAATTTGTCGATGATTTCTTTAATACAATACTCACTGCCAATGACGCATTACCGAGTGCAGTTAAATGGTTGTTTGATATATTGGATGAGGCAGCGAAACGACATGGTATTACGGATCCCGAAGTTGCACATGCATGGAAATCAAATAGTTTACCATTGAGATTTTGGGTGAATTTCATTAAAAATCCAGATTTCATGTTTGACATAAATAAGTCAACGACAGTGGACTCTAGTCTGTCAGTGATCGCACAAACATTTATGGATGCATGCTCGACAACCGAGCATAGGCTTGGTAAAGATTCACCGTCAAATAAACTCTTATTTGCCAAGGATATACCGCAGTATCGTGAAAAAGTTGGACGCTTTTATTATGATGTTCAAAGATTGCCACAAATTACAAATCAGGAAATTTCATGTGCCATGCAACAATTAAGCGCGTCGCACATGAATGAATTTGATGTTATTGCTGCACTGAAAGAATTGTACATCTATGTCAGTAAATATTACGATCAGGTGAATGAAATTTTTAGAGTTATAAACTTCATATGTTGATCTTTAAAGTAGCATATCTGATAAGAGTCATTTTGTAAACTGGTCAAACAAATTTATGAATCAAAAGTTTATAATATTATGCAGAAAAGTGTGTGGTTTGAAAAATATCATCAAATTAATGCTTTTTTCTAACCCTCTTTCCAGATCCTAGAGGCCTTGGAATCCGACGCGGAATGTTGCAAGCAACATTTAGCTCATCGACTTGAGAATGTAGCGTGCACACTGGAAGGTGAAGAGACAAGTGCTTGCTGACATACCATTCATACAACAAATTCCATTCACTGAGCCGACAAAATTCACGAAGAAAAATGATTAGTGCCTGACTTTGCGCATCAAATACCCCTCGTAATATGTACAAAAGTATCACACGTCATTATAATGGAAAATGAATCTAGTAGAAACCATTGTCAGTGATCGAGGACAATAGCGCAGAATGATCGTGACAGCGAAGAATATACCCTTGAGAAAAGGTAAAATGAATATACCTCAATGGACTTATTATAGATGAGGTTATTACATTTTTTTATTCCTTGACAATTCGACAAACAGGCTCCATTCTGTTTTGAGTTACATCGTCAATATAATAATTCGTGAATACGTCAGCATTGGCTTTTATTACCGCGATTCACTAGTGGGGAATGTTATATGACTCCAATATGAATTGAATTTTTAACACGATCGTAATACCGAATAAGATGCTTCGGGTTCAACTGCCAATAGCGGGATATAATTCACGCGGGAATTCCTGTTTCATACAACAACAGATTAATGAAATTAGGAGATAAATTTCCGTGCGAAAAGGAAAATACAGAATAACCTGTATAAGTGAAAAGAAGAATGAAACAGCCATTGTGTCCACCAGACTGTTTGTACATGGAGTGTACGTCAGCGAGTAATCTGTGATCTGAGCACGTGTGGCTACGCCTACTCTCTTCATTGCGATATATAAGAATTAAAATTATTACTAATAACATTATTATTTTTTTTATGTTTCATAGAAGTAAACTGAGTAAAGTGAGGGAAAGAGTGCGGGAGTGATATGTGCTTGAATGTTCGATAAAAGCGTTGAAAAACGTCCCAGAACTCACGGAAGATTTGTTATTCCAAAAACAATATGAAAAGAATGGTGTATCGGACTAAACCGTGTCTTATACCGGAAGCGCACATCGTTTCGCACTCTATCCCACATTTTGTGACATTTTCTTGTCTACACATCCATAAAATGTGTAGGAGCATCAAGATTGTTACATACCATCGCGTATATATATGTATTTACATTAAACAAATTATATGTATATGTATACATAAAAACGCGGAAAATCGAGCGCGAAAAAAGCACACAGCTCCGTGGAATGTAGTGAGCTAGTTAGAGAGGGAGTTTATTATGTATAAAAAAGAAATGAACAAAATGGTAAGGCTGAATGCCTCTCGTTAAGAGATCGTGTAAGGATAAAAAAATATTTAAATATAAGAAAATTAAAATAATGTTGAAGATGGAGGTTGCGACGTCAGATGTTATGAAAAGAAAAAAAAGAAAAAAACAACAGGCAACTTTCAGATTTACACCGGGCCTACAGCCAAAACGTAAAAAACGGGACTTACGTAATCTCATGGCTCTTGATTTTAACGATTGGAACGCTCTCTTTGTGTTCGTTTAGCAACAATATATTTTATACAATTAACTGATTTTTGCTACATTTTTTTTTTTTTTACCGAGTCAACATTTTTCAAAAACATATATATACAAATATGGAGTATTGTATATGATATCGTTATCACGATACTCATCGTAATGCATTTTTTGCCATGGTCATTCATGTGAATTTCAATGAAAGAGACATTTACTCGTGATCCATTTGCTATCCTGGTCATTAATTATCGATAAATAATTCATTCAGAAGGAAAAGATGAAAACAATAATAATAGTTATAATATAATGATCGCCATCGTCTATTAGTTAAGGGATTATCATTCGTGAATTTGTTAAGAAATGATAGTGGTAGGAAATACGCAATGTAAGAGCGGCATTTTTATACCAGTTCCATGAATCATGATGTGCCTGAACTCACCTTATTGTCAAATAATCGTCGATGGCACAAGTGAGATACGATTGATAATTAAAATCGTATCAATCGTACTCTTTGACACATCGATAGTGTTTACTAATTCTCTCTCGATATAACAGCAAAATGTGATCACGTATTCAATATGCAATGGATTAAGTTTTACATACTCAATATTTACTTTTTATTTAACATTGACTGACTGGGGATTTTTTTCCTTTTCTATTTTTATTGCTCGTTTATCACATATATAAATTTCATTTTTCTTTTCTTCATTATTTTTATATACCAGAGACAAATATTCTCGCCGGATATGAAACGTCTAGAAAACGCGTAAATCAACAAACTCAAAACCATAATCGTATGAATAACATGAAATTGAAATGTCCTCAGACTTGAGCACTGCCATTAAGCTCACGGCGCTCTTATTCTACGCACATCTATGAACATGATTTAGCGTGATTCAGCGTGTTGTTTGCTACGAAGCGTTGTCGTCCGATCTATATTATTATATTTACATTTAAAAATATTCATCAGTAGCACAGAAAAGTCCGAGAGTTGAATCGACTTTGGATTTTTTTATCCAAACACACTTGTACTTAAATATACATATATACTATTCCCAATATTTTCACCCGACCAAAACGTTGAACATTAATACAGAAATCTCAATTTACCTATACTATCATCCTCTCGGCTTTTCTGTGCTAGCGATTGTCAAATCTAATGCATCTCTCTATACATATTGTATTTATTTACATATTATTGAGGATTAAGCTCCATGACGAGAGTACGTCAATCTGTGCAGTGTAATTTTAAAAGTAAATTATTTTTTTCGTTGTAATGCGGCGGATGTTCCGTCCTTAACGAGAATGTATTGTAGATATCGCTGATATTATTATTATTATTATTATTATTATTATCGATGATCAATTTTCGTGATTATAAATCTTTTTTTTTTTTGTAATTATTCAATGGACACGTATTCGCGAAGTTGGAGTGAAATGATAGAGCCCAAAGGGTGTTTGCGTCGTCTTCCTTAATGCAATCCAATAACAGGAGGCGTGTCTTAAAACAATTTTTTATAGTGATAATATCTGTTGATTAGATCTCGAATTAGTTGAATTTGTTTCAAAAACAAAGGAAAATTGTGAAATTTGTAGGAATTGAATCTCATGTTGGCGGTTATTATTATATATATTAATTTCCATTCCTTCTGTATGTTTTCTAGAGTTTGATGAGCAATTATTTATCACTTTTCCGTTTATCTTGCTATGATTTATTTGTTTCACTTATTCTTTTCTTTCTAATATTTATATTAAATTATATGTGAACAATCTCGATCAATCGTACAGATTGACGTACCCGTGAGTACGTACATGTGCGCACATGAGTATTCTCGGTCACCGCCGTCCTCTAGATTTCAGCCATACCATGAAATTATACATTAATTTTATTATAATGTAATGAAAAAGAAGAAATACAATTTTTTTAAATATAATACCAGTGGAAACAAAAACACTAACATATTGAAAGTGATCGATAAATATGACGTCGTAACTCATTAGTAGTGATATTTTTGTGTACTAAAACAATTTGAATTGATCTTGAATATGGGCTGGTCCGTCTAAATATGAGAGAGAACAAGGATTGAAAGATAACTGAGGGAGACATATGGGAGCGTGTCAATTGTACATATTAAAATTAGATATAATCACATGTATCCATTGAATTAATCATAAAGTCTTGCTTTCAACAAATCAATCAATTGATAGTAGTTTGAATGTGGAGTGCAGGATAGGAAATTTTTGTGCAACAGATGTCTCTTCTTAATTCATATACAAATATATATGCATTGCCCTGAGCTATGTGCAAAAATTGAAAGAAAAAAAAAAGAATTTGCATATGTTGGCCGGTAGAATATAATACTTGTGTGTGCACATGCCAATGTAATCTATTCAAGGATATCCATGTAAATAGTATCCAAATTTCCCCTGCCCTTCCAGCACCCCATTTAGAGTTTAAGTATCACACGAATGGAAGAAAAAATACAAAAAAAACGAAATGATTCTTGCCAAATTTTCAATGGGACGTAGGAACAAACAAGTAAACACTCAAAAAATTGCGAAAATATATTGGTATTATAAACGATCAGTGTTGTGTTTATTGTAAATCTGGATACAATGAAAGTATTATTGAGTCGTTCGTCTCCCAACTTTCCATAGTGTTGAATGAAAATGCGCATATAATTTTTATATACATATATACGTTCCATGAAAATTACAGTCAATCTTTGGATTTATATAGCACCAATTTATCTGGATTATTCTTTGTGGAAGATGAAGATGATGATGATGACGACGACGAGGAAGAACTCGATGATGAATGTTTTGCAGATATGCCACTAGCACCACCACGTTTATCTTGCTTCGATTTTTTCGCCACGTCTTTGATTCCACGTCTATCACCACTAATTATGTGGATATTAGGAACAATTTTTGCTACACTAGAAGTTGATGTGTCGTTGTTGATACCGGACGTACTTGATAAACTTTTATATTTTTCGGAATTCTTCAAATCTATAGTGTTAAAATAATAATCATTGTATTTCATATTTCCATTAGTCAATCATCATAGTACTCACTTGAGCCAGATTTTTTTGGATCTTTTTTGCTATCAGGAGCTGCTTTGGGTGAACCCTTTTCTTTAATCGGCTAAAGAGTCGAAGACAAAATGAATTTCCAATTTTCCACTTTAGTTCAAAAAGATAAACATAGTGATATATTTCGTAATTCTGTGTAACTGAATGTAATTACTCTCGGGTTCTTTCACCCTTTGTGATTCAAGTAATGAGACAATTGTAAATAAGAGTAAAATAACAATAAAATAAATATCACAATTAGATTTGACCGTAAAGAATGGCATAATATTTTCTCTCAATAATAATAAATGGAGTATGAAGATATGTAATCAATTTTTAACACTAAAAAAACTGAGAAGCGGATTGAGAGCACACATATATTCATGCACAGATTAATTTGAGTGAATCAAGGGATAAGGCGAATAATTTAAATCTCATTCTGATTTGCAATATAAGGGCCAAGGTCTCTATGATATCAGGTTCAATTACGCAGAATATACATAATATACTTCTACCCACCTGATGTAATTTGAGGCAAGTGGAACAATACCAGATTAGTTTTGGTACATCAATTTGTGAGTCCTGAATTGACGGGGTATGACACTCTTGATGGTATAGAGAGTGGCAATCGCCACATTCTACCAATCGGTTTCGTGCCCCAACGTCCATACCCTTACAAACAACACAAGTGAGGTCATCTTCTAGAATTTCAGCCAGTGGATCATCCATTTGCGTTATATCAGGAGGAGAATCACGAATATGTAGCTCTTCAATAGAATCGCTTTTACTAAATTTCCCGGAGGTTTTCGATGAACTGGAGCTTTTGCTCTTTTTACTGCTACAGCTGCTGTGATCGCTAAGCACTGGCTCTTCCATCGTGTACTGGAAAATTCAATATTATCGGCTATTCATCTATTAAACTATATCGAGAAGGTATAACAAAATTCGTTTCTTATTTCGCAATACCTTTTTATGCAGGACATTACAGAGCATCTTTGATAGGCCATGTTTTTGTTTTATAGCTTCGTCCAATAGTATACGTAATTGATCCATTGATTCTTTATTCGACGAATGAAGGAGTCTTAATCCCTGCACAAATTGTGGGTCCAACTCGAGTTGTGTCATTATGGGATATCAGATCGAATCAAATTCACTAGACAATATAAATAATATTCGAATATAGAACAGCACAATGTATTTAAGGTTATGGTGGTGTCGCCGATGATGAGACGTGGTATTATTGAAGAAGCTAGTATATCAGTGCAATTATTGATTACAACGTGTCTCTGTGCGAAGGCGCTAATAAAAACTAAAGATGCATCCTATCAACGAATCTGTATTCCTTTTCGTGCTTTTACTTATTTCTCATCATATCTTGTCTTTAAAACATAAATGGATACAACACAGAAAGGATATGTACACATCTGATAAATGTACAAGATTTATCATGACTATAGGTTTATATAGTTTCGCATTCAAAATGTGAATGATAATGAATGAAATGTGGACATTGATAGCGAGTGTTGATGAATGAAAGGGACAACGGAAAATAAGAGCAAACAAATGACAGTTGTAATTGTTATCGCGTTAGTCAATCAAGAATTCGGATTTAATGCTGGCGCAGCTCAAGTTGGATTCGAGAGTAACAATTCTATTATTACATATTGGTGCAATTATGTTGATGCACATACATAATTGAAACATGAGAGAAAATATATTTCCATCCCCGTCCATCGGGTAGCAATCGGTATTGACATTGCAATTGGGAAAATACTCATTTCGTGAATAATGGAAAGATCTAAAGATATTCCACGCGCCAACATTCTGTATCTCATATGAAGATAAACTGAGAGATATTAATAAATGAAGATATCCATAAATCTATTTATAGAATTTGTTATTTTGTAATCATTATCTTTGTAATACTACTCTCATGTTGAGATGCATTTTTTATTGTTTCGACTCATGATTCTATTTTCGGCTTCAGCTAAAGTAGCTATACACGTAATTTGAATACGAAATGTAACAATACAGGTCTTCTCTATCATAGTTCACTTATAAGAACAAAGTCGAACATATAAATACATAAACTTTTTTATATCTTATAACACACAATGTGAGAAACTTGATGAAAAATACATCGATGTATACGTATGTATTATGTTCTATAGTTTCACATTTAAATGATAACGATAATAATATGAAAATAATTTTTAAATATAACTTTTTATCAAACTTATTAATGAAACAGTATTTTTAAAGCCGATGAGAAAATTATGGAACAAATATTAAAATACCTTAATATTTTCCATTAGCGTTATCAACTAAATGTAAAAGAACGAAATTCATACACATATATATGGATATGAATATGTATATATGTGGGTAGATATGTAGAATTTGGAATGTCGCACGGAGAACTCGTCTTACAGGCCCATAACATGATATCGATATATTGAATTTCAAGGCCGAATTCCACGAATAAAGACGAAGAAAAAATAAGCGAGTTATAAATTTGACCAATGAGAAAGAAAAATAATGCGGTGTGTTGTCTCACACGGAGCAATTGTGAGAGTTTTTAGGGAGAAATGAAGTAGTCATATCGCGTTAGAGCAGTTGAGAGTAGTTCACCACAGCGTTGTATACTCAGGTACAACTGGGTGCAAGACACTACGCACATAATCAACAGCGGTAGCCTTTTTCATCTCTTTCTCACTTTCGTTCTGTACCTTGTGTGATGAATTTAATTCTACCGCACTCATACCCGCCATCTATATTTATCCCTTTTTCTCAGGCAGCGTCGTAGTCACACTGTAGTTGTGTGTAAATTTCTTTTTCAACCCAACACATGGATACACACTGTGAAACATATAAACGAATACAGTGGATTAAAAGACACGGGTGGCCAACTTTCAACTGGCAGTTGGCAGCCATGCGTAAAAGAAATAAATAATCAAAGTGACCATGAAGTGACAAATAAAGTTGAGCGAACAATGCTTATGAATGATAGTGAGAAAATTTGTTTGATCAAACATTTATTGGTTATTGATACATAGATAATATGTATTCATATAAATATGTAATATTAGTTAGGTTTGAATTATAGAAACGTGGTGATGATAAAGACGCGCGAGTTCGCAACATCGGTGGATTAAGGCGGCCGACCCGACGACTGCGAGAGAGTGCAAGCGAGTGCAAGCGAGTGCAAACGAGTGTAAGCAAGTGCAAGAAGGCTTGAGAAGGCCGCCCGCCGCGCGCTATCCCATCGCATTGATGCCGAGGGTGACATTTCATGTATTTATTCATTTAATTTCGTGCTACAATTCTGTGTATGTGTGTGTGTTTGTGTGAGTTTGTGCCAAAAAAAAAAAGAAATGATTTCTATCTAAACACACGCCGCAATTTGTTTCAACGTTTGTCTCCCTCACTAATACATCCAGTCTCTTGCAATAATTCTTATTCGTCTAGTAAAATTGGTTAAATACAAGAAGACGTATTAAAAGTTGGATTCACAAATAAGTTACGTTGTCAGTGATATATTCATGCATATGTCGTTTTGCAGGATACTTCGAGGACAATTCTGTTCTAGTTTGGTTAACGGTGTGTTGCTTTGTGCGTGAGTTTACTCATCATCACCATTGAGGTATCCAAGCCATAGCACAACCGTGGATAACCTCAATAACGACTCAACTCTCACATACACACTTGTATAAATGATACCAAAATTATTTATCACTTTTGTTACCATGATTCTAATGGTATTGTTATCAATTACAACAGTGTGACAACATAAATAACATTATTGTGACAGTTAACATGAAAACAGAAAAGAAATCAAATGAGCCAAGTTGCATTTCAAGCACAGTCGTCAAGGAGGAGCCTGACGGCGATTCCGTTAAAATAAAGGAAGAAGCATCTGGTGGTAATCACGAGGATGCACCAGGAGACGATACAACCGAGTGTTCCAGAGATCCTAACTTGGATTCCAGCAATGGTGAGGCTACGATGCCTAATGATGCACAGAATGGTACTGGAAATCAGTCAATGTTGGGATTAGTTAAGCAAGAGAATGATCATAATAATCCAAGTGACGATATTACGAGTGGTGAGTATTTATTCTTATTCAATATAAAGTGCTGGTGTTAAACACACTATGTGAATACATTCATTCCACTTTTTTTTTAGATGGAATTCAACCGTTGGTGAGCAATGTACTCGCTAAACAGGTTGGAGGCGGTGGTGGTGGTGAAGCCCAATATATGCAGCAGCAAAGTCAAATATTTGTATTTTCAACGTTGTTGGCAAATAAAGGCGCTGATGCTGTTTTACAGGGTCAATTTCCCTCTATTATAGCGTATCATTGTGCACAGCCAGGAACTAAAAAGTATCTAGAGGTAAGTGGATAACGAAAATAAAATCGTTTGGAAGAACTGATTCCTTTCATTAACATTGAATATTCCACTATTCTCCAGAAACATCCCAATAAAGTTAATCAATTCCGACAAAATCCTGCTCAATGGCTCAACAATCTCGCTATGATGAAGCAAAAGGGACATCAGCCAATTCAGAGTAGTGGTTTCCCTACGGAACAACCCCCAGATTTGCCAGTGCTCGATCCAAATGCTCCATCGTTCTGGAATGAGCAATCCAATCTCAGGAGTCTCAATGGCAGTAATTCACTGGGTAATCCTGAATCATCATTGGATGAAACAAATATAGATGTGCCTTGTCTTGTTCCAAATTCCCCAGGAAATCCGGGTAAGTATCAAACACTCACGATATATCATTCTGAACACGAGAATACACGTATGATGTTACATTCATTTATGGTTTACTTCAGCTAATAATCAAAATCCTCCAAATTCGGCATTAGGCTCGAGTCCAAATTTACTCGCTGGATCAACTAGTCCAGGACCTGGTGGTCTGCAACCATCCTTACAAGGTGTTAAAGTTCCCGATGAAAATTTAACGCCACAACAGCGACAACATCGCGAACTACAATTAGCAACAATAAGGAAAATGCAAATGATGCTATTTCCGGAGCATAAAGACGATCCAGGTAGTGCGTTAGAACCAATTCAAGGTACGCCCACCTCAACTGGTGTTTCAACAAATGTTACACCCGTCACAGCTGCTGGACAGTGTCCTGGTAATATGGACTGGCATAAATTGCAACATCAATTCCTCGATGGAAAAAATAAAGTATGCATCTCATGCTGAAAACATCACTGATAATCAATCAACATTCATCTGTAACTTTTGTTTTTATTATCAGGGTGGTGCAGGCAGCCCCGGTTCAGTCTCTCTACGTGGATCTGGTATGATGGGAGGTTTACCGCGTGGTCAGGGCCCACCACCACCGTATCATCAAACAACGCGATCAGCTAGCGTACCGATTGCTACACAAAGTCCAAATCCTTCCTCGCCCAATAATCCCACCAGTAATTTATCATTACCGTCGCCAAGAGCAAACTCGGCGTTGAATTCGCCTGCCGATTGCAATCGACAGTTCCAATTGAACTCGCAAAGGCCTCACTTGCCAGGTCAGAGTCCAACTAGTCAGGACTCGCCGAATCCTGTTCCAGCAACGGCGCCTTCCACTGCACGACTGAATCATAGCAATCCAGGCACACCAGTATCACATTCGCATTTAACATCGCTCAGTCCGAGCAATACACCACAAAAAGAACCATCGTTAGACTTTTCATCTAATCAAACACCTACTGGTGAGTTATTATTAGTATCACTTTTTGATATTCGACTCCCTAATATAGTTTTTTTTTATGGTTGGGGAGAGGGGTAAAAAGCATGAGAGTCAGTAGAATGTTACATTGTTTCATTGTTAAAATAGTAGATGGTATGTTCTGCCGATCGCTGCAATCATTAGCTCAACAAAAACAGCAACTTGGTGGTACGGTGAATGCAGCAGGTGTGAAGGAAGCTAATTTGATGCCAGTCCCAAGTCCACAACAGATTCAATATCTCAATACGTTCGAGGGGCAGGAGTTAACTATTCAAAAACAACCGAATACTAGTCTTAAAGACGGTAATTTACAAAAGTGAGTAATGTTTTACAATCTATATGGAGTATAATGATATGATACTCTTTGTTACGCATTCTCGATTTCTCAAATTTACATTCACGTTGGTATTCCGGTCTTTTTTCTTCTTATAGTAATAATAACGTAAATACCAATACGGATATATCTGGTAGGATGATGCCTAGTAGTATGGACAGCAATAGTGTATTTCCACCGAGATCTGAGGGTACGAGTCCCTCGATGGACAGTATGACTCGTGGTTTCGGCGTTTCTCTCCAAAGTCCTCACACGCCTCATACTCCACACACACCTGGTAATGGAGCGCCACAAACTCCGGTCGATAATAAATCTTGTAACAAAACTTCCGCAAGCGCACAAAGTAGTCCGATACCATTGAATGCAATGGCAGACAGTATGGGACCACCAAGAACAGTGCCAGCATCGCCCAATATGAAATCTGAGACATCCCCACCGTCTTCCAAAGATATGCCCCAGCAACAATCGCAACAACAACAACAGCAGTCTCTCCAACAGCAACAATCGCAGCAATCACAACAACAACAGCAGCATTCACAGCAGCAATTACAATCTCAACAGCAACAGCAAATCCAATCCCAACAACAACAACAGCAGCAGCAACAGCAGCAACAACAACAGCAGCAGCAGCAGCAACAACAACAACAACAACAACAGCAACAACAACAGCAGCAGCAACAACAACAACAACAACAACAACAACAACAACAACAAATGCAGCAACAACAGCCGCCGCAACAACAGCAGCAGGGTCAACAGCAACCACCTGTATTAAATCAACAAAATAACTCAACAAACAATAACGTTGGACCACCAATGGGTGGACAAATGAATGCATTCCCTTGCAGTAGACCGGCGGTGAATGTCAGTCAACCATCGGACAATTTACCATTGAATCCAAACAATATGGCTGGGAGAATTGGTCCCATGGCTGCAATGAATACTGGTCACTTTGACCCGATAACATCACTTGCACAAATGAGCCAGCAATTAACAAATACTGCGGCCAGCAATGCTCTTGGTAATGATGGATCTATGCATCCTGGGAATCCTGGTATGATGCCATTCAATAATCCACATAGTATGCACATGATGCAAATAAATGCTGGTGAAATGAATGGCGGTTGTCATATGGGAAGTGGTGTTAATGAACCAAATGATGTCAGTGGTATGTGTATGGGTCTGGGCGGTCCACCAACGAGCTACAGCCCCACTGCGTCTCACACTGGTAGCCCAGTGGGACCTAATAAAATACCACATCCAATGATGGGACATGGAATGATGGGTGGACATAATGGTCCCCCCGGTGGTGGGTATCCTGGTGGAGATCAACATGTTCCACCACCAAGATTGATGGGTCAACATGTAAGTGGACCGAGTCCGTATAATGGAGCTAATATTCAAGTGAAACCAAGTGCACCGAATACAATACAGTATTTACCAGCAAGGCCGAATGTCGGACATGCGCCGAGAGGCCCGCCAAGTCTGGAGTTTCTCCAGCGTTTTACGAATCCAATGGGTAATATTGAAAATAAAATGCAATCTCCGTCAGTTAATTTGCAATATTTTCCGAACGGATGTATGCCAAATAATATGGGCGGTCCCCATTCGGGAATGCCAGGTAATATGGGTGGCAGTGGTCTTCCTGGTATGGGTGGCGGCGGTCCACGGATGGATGGCCAGCCTATGAATCCAGCTATTCACCCATCAATGAGACAAGCTGTTGGTAACATGCGTCACCAACCGAACATGATGCGAATGCAGCATATGGTTGGCGGCGGTGTCTTCCCCGGGAGTCCCATGGATCCGGATAAAGTCTTCCCGCCGGATATGGTGCCACCGTCTCAGGTGCCAAACCAACAGAATCCGGGAATGTATGTGCCTGGTAGCAAAGGTAGTCCAATGGGTCTGGGACCACCAGCTGAAGTTTCGCAACCACTTCCACCCAGTATGGGCGGTGGTACTGGTAATTTCAAAAACAGTCCATTTGTTGGTGGTGGACCAAGTATGGCCGATCCGAATTATGCCCAACAATTCCACAACTTCCAGCAGCAACTTTATGCAACGGGAACGAGGGGAAGTGGTCCACCTCATCCCAATCTCCATCCACCACCCAATTCACATTCACATCCGCAGTTTTTTATTCCTAAGTAAAAAGTGTGGGAGTGTGTGAGTGCGAGTGTGCATATGAGTGAGTGCGTGCGTGCATGTGTGTTATCAGGATCGACATGCACCAAGTTTGATTTTATTGCCGATCGTTCAGAACTGATATCCACTCTATTGGGTGGACGAAACGGGTGACAAAAATATATCAAACAAAATGCATTCATTATCGTTTGATTGAACAATTCGCGAAATTTCGCGCGATCGCCACAACTGCAAAACGGTGTTCCGTGCAATATATGAAAATATACATAACGAGTATTTCTCCATGCCGAAAAACGAAAATTTCGGGTGCTATCTGTAAATTGTGTGCGTCACAAATTCGTGCGTATCAGCCCAAACATCGTAGTGACGTTGTAAATAATTGTGTAAAATCAGGCTTTTCTTTCTCTTTTTAAATACATTATTATTTGTATCGGCCGGAATATACGTATGTAAGTGGTTTGTCATTCATATTGTGTTCCATCACAATGGATGGAATAGAGACTGTATAATAGCAGATCCGGGAAAAACCAACAGAGAAAATTAAGAAATCAGGAACTAGCATGATCTTTCTAATCATAGCATTGCTATTTTAGAAAGGAGGAATGAAAATTAGTTGAGCTGAGCAGAAACGTGTGAGACTCCCTAGAGTGTTATTGCACTGGAATGCCAGAACGTCAACGCAATACTTCGTACACGAGACAGCGAGTCATGCCAATAGTGGCACGATGATTCATTCGTCTCTTCTTAGTGACGGAAAAACGAATGGAGAATGATTTTACAAAATAAGGGAAAAGGAAAACCATTGAAGTGGCGCAACGGAACGGGCTCAAATTCGAAAATTGTACATAAACGCGAAAAATAAACATCCCATCCATGCAACATAACTCCGTAATATTATCCCTGTTCCTCCTTTCCGCGAATATAATTTTTCGTGACCAACTTTGTGCATAATCATGACCTCTTCACTGTAGTGCATAATGGCATAAGGAACAAAAGAAAATAACAATTGACTAATTATGTTGTTGACGAATGATTTTTATTATAAATGAAATAAAATAAAGATATTTACAAAAAGTCCGTGAGTAGAACTGCTCCAATAACTATCGATAGTTTGATTTTTTAGTTCACCATATCAAACGTTCAGTTTACGTCTCCACCACAAACTTCAGATGTATAATAGTGAATTACGGAGTATAATCACATTTCATTATTCAGATTTATAATTGAAAAAAAAAAAAAAAATCATAGAGAAAAAGGAATGAGCATTTTTTCACCGCACTTTCGTCGGAAGCGTTTCAGTAAGAGAAATTCAACAATTGTATGGCTACCTCCTGTTCTTGACAGAAAATGAAAAACACTATATAATTCCGACAAAATTGCAACATGGTAGCGATAATTGTTGCAATTTGAACATCCACTATTGAAATCGTAATATTCGGTCATCAGGAAGTGCGAGAAAAAAAGAGAATCGCCATATAAACTAATTGTACGGTAGTTGAATTTCTATCGAATATATTTTTCCTCAACTCTTTTATTTGATACAGCAATGCCGTATCACATGAATATTGGTCATCGCGCGCGTGTGCAACTCAGTTATCATATTCTGCCGATCTAGAAGTTTTGAAGTTGTAAACTAATGATTTGGTCTCCTCAGCGACTAAAAATGTATAGACTTTTTTCAAACTGTATTATCTCTATTTCCTTTGCTCGAATTTTTTTTCTTAATGATTTTCCAACTTTTTGTAGTCACCAAGCTTGTTAGTGTTCTTGGATTGCAGTCCAACAGAAGTACATTGAATTACATGTGAACGAATCTCTCTCACCTGGAATCATCAATAATATACCTTAGTTACTCAGTTAATTTCCACCCGGAAACATTATTCTACAAAAGTTCTCTTAATGATCTTTGATCCCTTTTTTTCTTTCTTTCTCACTCTTTCCTTCAATGTTTCATATTTCATCGAATAATTAAACGATTTAAATTCATATCACAAGCCCGAGAGCAAACCTGTTTTCGCTTCTAGCCGTTTCACTGGCTGGACGATCCCAAATCGCGCCATTTTTCCCCATTTCTGCAAACGGATTCAATCGTGCAATAATTGCAACCACAAACGCATTATTGAAGAAATGGATTTTTATAAGAACACGGAAGGGATGAGAAATGGTCATGAGATGGAAACGAAAATGAGGAAAAAATTGGAAAAATGACTTGGCATAGTAATTGATAAACCCCCTTCCCCCTCAGAATTGAAAATTTTGAATTCGCCATTACCTTGATGGCTGTTCATCGGCGAAATCAGCACTAACATTGGTACTAGAAAAGTAATAAGTGCTAAGTGCATACGCCGGAATAATATGTTCTAGGTAAGAACAAAATTGGTGAGATACCTTTTTTTTTCTGGCACATAATCATCCCATTCACTGAGATCATACTTTGATAAGTCACCGTCGTCCTCGTCATCTTCTTCGTCGTCTTCATTATCATCATACTATGAGATATTGGAAATTATCATGAGTTGAATATGAACGACATTCATTAATCATGTATAGTTTAGTGGAGGTATTTTGACTTTTACAGTAATTTTAAGGAAAGTAAGATCATAATAGTGTCATTCGTAACTCACCCGACTTTTTTTGTCCGCTTCATGTAAGTTTAATTTTTCTGTCGATACTAATTTATCAACGAATTCCTTAGGCTTTTCTCGTGGTGGACTACTATACCTGGAGTCTTTGGAATCATCATCAGATCGATCCATCTTTCGTTTTTTTTTTCGTCTACCGAACTCATCATATTCATCGTCTTCTTCATCTCTTCGTTCTTTGTACTCAACCACACCTCTGTCATTATATCCACCACCGTAACCTGTTCTCTCCTCAACTTCCCCAAATTTTGGTGCATTACACATGTTACATTGCTGTCGACGAGCCCAGTTAACATTTCCACATTTGCTGCACTGCCAATCATCAGCGCTGTAATCGAAAAACTTAAGCAGTTGCAAAACATCTTGTATCGATGATTTTTTTGCAATATCTCTGACCAATCACCTGAATAATCCTCGACTTTTTTCAGCTGCTACTTTGCCGATCTCTTGGCCGAGCTTCTTCTTCTTCGAACATTCTCCCCTATCTGAAGAATAATAAACCTCCATGAAGTTTACATAGAAATAAAAATTTCTCTGATTTCGAGGCAAATTCGATTGCTTAACTGCGTCTATTCTGATTATATTTTCAGATTCGAAGCGTAAACAAAAGTCATCTTAGAACACATTTGAGGATTATTACCCCATTAATAATAGTGGCATCTATAATAAAAATCTAAGGAGATATGTGAAGAATCCTCAAATGTGTGTCCATCTAATCCCAAGTGTGGCATAGAATCTAAATATCTCGCTCTACAAAAATCCTACCATAAGGCAGTGTGAAAATACTTCTAGTATTATGATGACAATCTAAAGTCTCAACAATTTTCAGCTAATCACACATGACAGTACCTCACAGTTTATACACTGGAGAAAAGCGAAAAATAATATTTTATCTTACCCTTCCCACAACGGTTGCAGGAATTCCGTCTAGCAAAATTGATGTTTCCACATCTGCAAAGAACATTGGCAATAATGAGACATAGCATGAATGGAAAAAATAAAATTGCTTGAAAAATCAATAATTTTCGATGTATTCTACACAAAATGTGATACAATTCATTGTCTCTCAAATGTATTCCATACTGTGAATCAGGGCAAATCCAGTCGCCATCATTGATGCACCGTTGATTGTCCTCGTCAATTATTTTTCCACCATCCATTTCCCTTTTCTAGTTTTCCTTAGAGGCCTTACGCCACGATCATCAAACTGTGCAACTTATATCGCTTTTGTGTTACAGTATATTGACAATGACTGCTTAGTATTGTAGCCGGTTATGATTTTATAACACAAGTTACAATTTTGATACAATGTTGCATTTATTTATTGATATATTGGCCACATTATGGTTGATGCAACATTTCAGGGTTCGTTCGATTAAGTTTGTAAGGGATAGAAAAAATTTTTAAAGAGGATAAATATGTATTGTTGAGTGAGAGATCTTTTTACGAATGGTGTGTGCCAAAAGATATTGCCCTTGGACAATAAAAACACGAGCCTTAACATTTACCCAGCATATGCTACGTTATGTGTATCTGGAGTACATGCATTTGAATTCACAGAATATAATATATTTGGACCCACTATAATTCGCAGTGGCAGGCGATTCGTTTATTCGTAGAACACGCGAAAATTCACAATTATATATACTTTTTTTGGAAGGAAAAAAAAAGGTGATGTGATAATGTATACATATGCATCCACATACAGACATATGTTATATGTATGCATCATTGCGAGGAAGGCAAGTTAGTTTCCGCCATTACCGATGGCTGATAACGTAATCAATACCGACTGTTTGAAATTACGAAATGCCGCACCATACGAAAAAAAAAAAAAAAAAAAAAAAAAAAAAAACGAGAAAAAAACAAGCCAGATCCAGCACAGAGTCTCCGAAATATACAGAATAGTCTGAAAAAAAGCAGGAAGGTGTTCTAAAAGTAGAAGGCACACTCAATTTTTGCGCCACCTAGCAATTTTTTCAAAAATTGGCCCACTGTATGTAATCTCGCGCGAAGTCGTCAATTTTTTGAAATAATGTAGGTGTGTTAAATAAAAAATTATATGCGGTAAATTGTTAGTAGTTAACCATAAATTATACGGGATTGTCATAGAGAACAATGCACGTTTGTCTGATAAAAGTAATTTATTTGTTTTCCATTAAAAACTTAGATGTTGGAATGCGAATCATCTACATGTGTGTTGGGTACAATATGTAAAACTACTTACAATATCTCTATTATCTTAACTATGTCTCGTGGGTTCATGTGATCAACGTCATATATGTATTTTTTAATAGCTAAATATCGGGCGTCGATAGCAATACTCTCGAAAGAAAAAAAAAAGCAAAAACCAGAAAAAAAACACCTTAAGCAAACAATCACGCCTCAATACGTTTCTTTTTCACAAACCTCTTTACCATAGTTTTTTCTTCACATTTACTCAACTTTATCATAATTGGGCCAACATTGTCTATTATTTCAATAAAATTAATTATTTACAGAATATACACACTAATTCAATTCCGATTGATAATAGCTCTCCATTTGGCCATTTCACTCTTTCCACTCTTTTCTCTTTGCACTAACATTTTCTTTTCCACCGAGAAGTATCGGTTCATATATGTCACCAGTGCAACAGATGCTCTTTTTATTTATATGTACATTCGAATCTCGTCATAAGCAATTATAAGGACTTAAAATTGCTATAGAATCCGAAGGCAAATTGCTTACAAAGAGATTGCTCATAGTGAGAGTTCCATGTGTATATATGTTAGTAGTTCATATTCATATAAACTATCAACATACTCTTCATTTGTTCCACGTTGAACTAGACAAAATCAATTTGCAATGCTTCATATTGAGAAATCTCTAATAAACATACTTCTTCAAATGCACATCATTTATGGGAAGTTTGTCATATTTTTCTTTCTATTATAAATATATGATTAGTGCTCTTTTTTGTGCTTTGATATAGTCCATTCGCAGTTATGCAATGGCTATAATGTAAAAATAACCGAGATATATTGATCGAATGGAAGAAAATATAATAATGAAATATTTACAAAGGAGTAGAGAAGAATAACATTTGTTCCAATAAATGAATGAACTTCTATCCTTAATTTTGATGTTAGTCATCTATAATGATTCGACGACCTATTGTGTCGTGATAGTTGAAACAAGTCTGATCCACCATCAAACTGAACGTCACAAAATCGTACGAATTCATATTAGTGAGAAGGTATTACACGGACATTTCAATTTCTCCAATAGAGAAGATTGACCATAATATTTATTTACAATCCTTATTCTTTCTGTGAATTCAAGTGGGTTGATCGGATACACGGAAGAACCAAGAGTCATGGTATATACTAAGTGATAATGATAAATATTAAAATAATGATAATCGAAACAGCTTTGGTGATTTCACTGATGTGTTAATAAAACTCGAGTCGTCATTTTATCGAAATTTCTTATCATAAACTTTGAAAAAACATAAACACCACTGGTTGGTACAAAAATAATTGCATGTTCCGATGACATGTTTTTAATTATGATTGTTTCATAGGGTCACACTATTACCAGAAAAGGACATAATAATGATAGAATAAATTAAGTTATTTAATGCGGCTCAGCAAAAAAAAAAAAACACGATGTTTTTGTGACGCATATATATATCTATATATATATATATATGTGAATATCGGTATTTGTACCGACTATACGAGCACACAATGAATCACTCGTTACAATTTGACATTCGATTGCTGATAACATGAATGAATTTATGTGAATTACACAACCGACTCAACAATGAATAAATGGTTAAATTATTTACAATGTTACGAAAACGAGAAAATAAAGAAGTTTGTTCACTGTATATCTATTATCATACAGTAATTCTTCGAACTGTGAGAGAAATAAAGTATAATAACCTTATCGATTCACGTAGTATTAGTGACACCAGTATCAACGGCATTTTCAGGCGTATGAGGTTGAATGGCAACAGGCATATCACTGATATTAGTACATAATCTCTTCGTTTCCTTGCGCAAATGGGATAAGCTACTTGCTTTTCTCTCGTGGCTCGAACTTGTGGAGGAACGCAATTTAGAACTGTCCCGCTTTCGATGATTATCTTTATCTCGAGCATGATATGAATCTCTCTTATATTTGTCCAGTCTCACATCATCTTTCGAAGATTTGTTCAATGATGATGAAGACGATGATGAGGACGAGGTTCCACTGCACAGCGCTGACGATTTATGTGCCTCATCATCTTCCCGATTGTCATTGTTCAACTTATGACTTGGGCTTCGCAGTTTGTGCCTCTTGTGATCCCTGTCGCGATCTCTACGATCACGATCACGTCGCTCTCTATGTCTATGATCTCTTGAATCTTTATCGCTCCGATGTTTTTTCGATGTGTCTGAACTTTTAGGCGAACGATGTTCCAATGTTTTTGGTGATTTATCGTCAGAACGACACCAACTGTCGTCAATGACTGACGGCGATGAGGACGGAAGATGAGGAATTACTGGGGGCAACGGTTCGTGTGATTCAATTCCAACTTCATCATTTTTTTTCGGGGATTCCACTATGGGTTCAATATTTTCTGAATTAACTTTTATACGTTCTTTAGCTTCCTCTTCAGCCATTTCAATGAGTGCTTTCACCGCATTCTCCGTCGCACACTCAATTTTGGATAGGAAAGCTTTCATTGTTTCGGCTCTCAACAATTCATAATATTTTTCGAACAAAGTCGTTTTTTCGTTGTAGCGTTCTCCGGACAGATTATGACATTCCCGTTCTATTTTCTCAACAATTTCTTTTGACGCTTCGGCAACACCACAACGAAAAGATTGACACACTTCTTCGACATCAGTTTTTGATTTATAAACGGCGATCTCTAGTGCTTTGTCAACGACTTCAGTGGCGTAAACTTTGCCTGCTGATTGTCTCGTCAATATAGACTCGCCATCGAGCGTCATCATGTCAGCAACTGATGATGTTGTACATATGTCTGGTATAACTTTTGGTAATTTTGAGCTCTCAGGTGCTGATTCTACCAATTGACAAGGTAATATTGTATTTTTTGAATCGACCATAGATGATCCTTCTCTTTTTGATGAGTAAGTAGCGGCTGCACTTGAACTAGTTGAGTGTCGCCTTTGATCACTACTACTACGACTACTACTACTGCTACCACCACCATTGTTGTTGTCATGCCTCCTTTTTTTATTTGAATGACTGCTACTGCTGGTGGTAATCGTAGATTCTCCACGATGTTCCGACTTTCCAATAGAATTATGCCGATCATCGTTCTTTTTACTAGTTCTTCTAATTACCTCGTGTTCATCAGTACTTGACTTCCTCTTCGTCGGTAATTTATCATGTTTATTTTTGTCCAATGATTTTGATTCATCGCCACCACATTGCTCCTTTCTACCACCAATATCCGACTGCCTGCTGTGATCTCGACTTTTATGATCCTCTTTCCGTTTTCTTCCATGTTGATCGGACTTTTTCAAATTGCCCTGATATTCTGCCGCTCTCTCTTTTGCTTTCTTCTCAGCCATGTGCTGCCAATCAGCGTTCTCTTTTTGTTCATCGACAAGTACCCCCTGTAAACTATTGTTTTTCTCTTTGAAGTGGCTGCTATTTTCTGGTATGGAACGTCCATGTCTGATTGTTGAATTCACTGTTGAATCTGGATAATATTGTTTGAGCCTCACATGCCACGCGACACTCGATACTGCGGATATCGTTCGAAATTGATGAATGATATTCCTCGGCAAAAAATATATATCGTTATCATAAAGGTTGACACGGGCAAATCGTACACCTTGTCGTCGTAATTGATTCAACTTTGCATCTTCAATCCATTGGACACATTGTGATATTGGTGGTTCATGTAAATCCAGTTGTAATTTTTCGACGAGCTCGGGAAAATCGCCAGCATAAAATGCCACTACATCCTTCGTAATTCTATTGTATTCAGCAGCCTGACCACCATGTATGGCTTTAAGCACACCGACCGCAGCCGTTGTCATTCTGTCGAGTCCATGACCAACATGATCGGCATGGGCTCTCGTACGATCTTCAAACATGTATTCGCGTGCTTCACTCAGCCGTGGGAGATACTGAAGATTCCTCAACTCATTGATACCCGTTCTTCTGCGTTTACACGGGCTTTTGTTCATATCTGCCGTTGGTACCAACTGTTCGCCAGGCCTTATCCACAATATTGGTCCGTCGTTTGATTCTTGTGGAGTTTCCATTTTCACCACCGACATTTGGCCCCATGGCATCGTCATTTTCAAAAACGGATTTTCCTCTAATCTCCGTAATAAGTCAGGAAAATATCCGCCAACCTCTTCGTGAACAGTCCCGACGAGACTTATTTGGTGCAATGGGCCGTAACGTACAGTGCCATTGCTATAAGCTTTGTAAACTTGTTCTTTATATTGGAGCATTGTTGTCGTTTCAATGTCACTGTTCCTGCCGAGTACACCATTTTTGACAGTTAACGACGGGTAATTATAAGCCATATGGTCCAGTAAATCGGGCAGATATGAAGCAGCATTGTGAACAATTCCCATAACATGGTAAGCATTGCCATTATCATCTTCACCAAAAACAATTTTAAAAAATTCCTGCGCTAATTCTTCAACTTGTTCTTTTGGCAATGTATCAATTTCATCTTGATACATATGTACAACTGTAGCACCGCCATTTGGATAAGTTTCTATATGAATAAATTTTTTATACTTCAATCCATCTAATTCTTCATACTTGACAATGGGTTTGTTCAAAACTTTACAGCTTTTTGTCTCCAGATTCAGACGCAAATTACCATTAGAATTGTTTAGTTGCTGTGAAATTTCATTTCGATGTAATTGGAGTGGCGCACTCCTGTCACGCCGACATTGTACACCAATACTTGCGCGTTTTATTTTGCTCCGTTTATAACACCGTGAGCATCTATGTCTTTCACTGTACTCTCTTGGTCGCTTTTCACTTGACCTCGTGGTTGTTTTATCATTGTTAACTGTTGATGCTGGTGATGTCGTTGATGATGACGATACTGATGTTCTCACTGGTTCAATGGTATTTGCAACGCGATGAGACGTTGTTGAATCTATTTTGCTCGTCGATTCTGTTAAAGAGTCGCACTTCATTTTTGATGCTTCAGGCGGATTAATGTCGGATGGATCAGGTGGCTCTTGCTTTATTTCACTCTCAACTATTTTTATTGTCGCTTCATTTTTGCTTTCAATAATAATTCGTTCAATCTTACCTGACGCCATATTTGGATCCATGTGATCTAACTTTTCATTTGTTTTGATTGTCGAACAGAATGAATCATTGAATACTGGTGTCTTCTCCAACTTGGATTCACTTGCTTCATTGTACTTGGCGGTGTCCATTGAAATTGCGTGGTTGGGCGTTCGCATCACAGCACTACCGGCGATGAATGTAGTATCGGGACTATGTGGATTTGTTGATACTCGCGGTGGATAATCTGGACTCCTCGGGCTATTTATTATATTTCCACTGCATTGTGGACTTTCGCCCAATTGTGGCGTTTTACTGGATACATTGCTACATTCCTCCAATTTTATAGGCAATATATTAACTTCAACATTACTCCTTGTCTTTGATTCTCCACTGAATGTTGTATCAGCCTGCGAATATAAAAAACAAAAGGATTATAGGATATTGAACATGAAAATAAATCATAAAATTAGAATGTTGAACATGAGAAAATATGATTTTATGTGAACTTACAGGCACGGTATTATGCGCGGGATCCTTCGGTGGTTTTGAAGCCTCTCGAATGCCTTGGCTAGTTTCTGGATTAAAGCGAAAGAAAATAACACCAATATAATCAGAATGGATATTTTATTTTCAATAGCAATTGTTATCTTTCGTTTGAGTTTTCTATGTCAGATAAACACATGACAAATTTTCAGTTGAATTTTTTCTCTAATAATAATCATTTAGATGATTCTTGTAGGTTATAAAGCAGAATGAAGATAAGATATGTGTGAATAGAAGATTAATGACGATAACTCACCGTCAGTATGGTGAGTAAGGGAAGTGGATACGTTCGCGTCCTTAACGCGGCTATGGCCGGACATGTTGTGCGATTCTGAAAACAACGATACCAATGTGGTGGTGGTAGTGACAGTGACCGGGTTTAACCCGGTATTATTTCCGGTGTTGCCATTAAATGTTCGTGATTCAGTATTATCACGAGTATTATTGTGTTCGTTTAATACACAAATTTTCAATGACGCTGATGTTAAATCTGTGGGCGTCTCGTTGGGCGTCTTTATTGAACAATTCGTCTTCAAAATGCTATTTCTTTCACAATTATTCGCATTTGTACATTCCCAAGATATTTTCGCTTCATTTAGACACACTTTATTAACAACAAATGGCTTAATGATACGTTTATTATCACTATTGACATGGCATCGTTCATTTGACACAGGTCTCGCACTCTCCTCGGATGCCATCTTGATTTTTATCCAACACCACACAACATTATTCTCAATATATCTAACCCAACGATACTACACCCGCTCCCATTGGTTAATAAACTGCCGCCATTTCTCTATGCACTTTGTCATTGGCGGTGGATTTTTCTACACCGCCAGGGTGTCCAGTGATCGTCCGCGTATTATCTATTCTCATGTTCATAACACTTCTTTTCTAATCCTTTTCAAATTATTGTTTCTGGTTAGACAACTTAATTGTGTAATCTATTTATTAACGAAATATTGTAAAATATCGACTGATAAGTAAAATTAAAGCTAGTGTAATGATGAATCAATTGATGCTTATGTTATCAACATATAGGAAATATATTCATGTAGAAGTTTGATGGTTCAAAAATTCTGTATAGTTAATAATTGGGTGAACGGTGGATAGTATTCCACGAAGTGCAATATGAAAACCAAAATGAACGAAAGGCAGAACTGAACATAGAACTTATTATATGGGAAGACGTAATAAATTAAGTTTGACACAATTGGTTTGCTTGGTTTCATTTATGTATTTTGTTAACTAACTAATATTGTTTCTTTATCACATCGCATTGAAAGCTATATTTGTTAATCGGAGGAATATTCATCAATATCAATTTATCATACAGTTTTTTATGGCGTAAGGTAGTAATAAAAGTAAACATTCTACGATAATCTTAGATATCATCAGCTAATAACGAATAAGTTCTAATAGTAATCAGATGAAACCGCGATGATCAGTTAAGATACTCTAAATTCCCGTGAATGGATGGTTTTCCAATACGCCTATAACTTATAATCCACTTAATCGAAAATATCTACTTAATAATCACTATAATTATTCGGCATTATTGTAACCACAATGTACAATTCAGTCTAAACTTTCATCAGTGACCGAGTCACAACGACTGTGTATTTTGCGAGCTCTCTTTGTGATCTATACATTTTAGGATTCGTTGTTCATGGCCAGAACGACTGTGAAGAGAACTATCGATGATTTGGTTCATTTTTGTTCAGTGATTTTCCTTCCTTTGTACAGTTACCAAAAATGGAGAGAGTAAAAAATGTTATAACTTTAAATTATGCAAACGGATAAATATTGAATCGTTCTTGTTGGAGGAAATGATTAAATAATATCAAAACATAAAATATGGACTATTACAGTGACTGATCGCGTAATTTGTGAAAATAAACAAACAGAAAAAAATCGCATAGTGAATCATATACACTCATTCGATGAATAATGTCGTCCCTCTCGCTTCAAGTTTTATACCATGGATATTGTAACGTTGATTGCTAAATTACCATTATCAGCGAAGCGTCGTGCAATTGAGGTATCAAAGACGAGACAATCGGAGGCCAGAATCGCACAGCAAACACCTTCATGAATTGATCGTGGCATTGCTTCCCATGTTAGTCGACGACGATTACCATTTAACTCCAACCTGTTAAACAAATATCATGAAAATTGCGTTACTATACGAGTCTATCAATATTCAGTGATATATCAGGTACCCATCTTCCCGAAAGACTGAAGAAACGTAAAATGACGCACATCTCTTGGTCTATGTCACGCAACATATGCATAAAATATGTGCATATATAATTTTCTATTCTTACCTATATGAGAAATTCTCTGCTTGCTTTCGCGACCCGATCAATTGAGCAATCGCAAAAAACTGCTGATGCCCGTCGTATTTTTCTTGCTTTTCTAGAACAAGCATGAAATGATGACCGAAACATGACTGCATCATTACCCAGTCAACAGCACCAGGAAGATTGATATCTGTCGCCAGAAATACAATATCTTCACCTAGATTAAAAATGAGAGAAAGATTTTGTCATTCTTCGCACAGAGATCAATAAAACTATGATGAAAGGGGCACTATGATAAGTAGAGCTAATAATGTTACTAGACTTTACCTTGCAGAGTCGTTATACTCTTATGACTCATAACAAGATGAGGCATGACTTCTTCCAACGATCCTTGCCATTTGCATGATGCACCAGGACATGGACAACTGTAAGGACGGAATTCACATGCATCTTCGTGATCGGGTTTTTCTATATGTACCATAGACACAGTGCAACCACTCGTTGAATATTTGCATGGAAACATGACGTTGCTTGCAACTTTTTCCATCGCAAGATTGCGAATATTACCTAAAAATACAAATGGGGAAGATACTTATTTTATAAATAATTTTGTAAAATAAAAACTTCCTATCTGTATCAGTACGGAAAATTTATATACCTAGTGGGCCTCTACATGTGGGACAACAGCTGAGTTTTGGTCTACAATTACTGCAAACCAAATGACCACTCTGACATTGCAAGATTGGAGGTAAGACATATTCAAAACAGACTGGACATTCGAAGAGACTAGCCAGATCTGTCGAGCTACTTGATGCTGATACTGCTGCAGCGGATGTACTTGCCACCCCTCTGCCGCGTTTACCACTGCTCATATTTAATTGTGACATGTTTTATCATGAGATAGAACTACCTTCCAACTATTCAGTGTCAAATTGTGAGAATAAAAAATTATTGCTGCAACTTTCGCCGTAGAAAACCAAATTTATTTCTGTGTTATCACATTGCATCTCACCTGCAACAAGAACAGAATAAAAACTTTAATCTCTATGCGAAGAAGATGAAATGACAAATAACTAATATTGTTTGTCACTTCATTTCCCATCGAGGAAATAGAACATGCAATAGCCATATACACGATGAATACATAGAATATTGGTGAATCAAATGTGTAAACAACGCCCAAACTACCCCAATGAATTCATTATTCGTATATACTCATCACAAATATTCCATTTAAACATATAGAGCTTCACAATTCAAACTTACCAAAAAAAATACAGGTAGTAGAAAATGTTTTCCGACATTAAATGAATCACAGAGATTTCTTTTCCACAGGCTTTTATGATAGACCGAATCACGAATGTCGTATGAAAATGTAACACTTGATTGTGATAATAAATACGGTAATGAAAATGTTGAATGACAGGGCAGCATCGAGACAATTAACGACAACAGCGATAATGTCAATGACGACGGCGACGACAACGGCGTCGAAAAAGACGTGTGTTTCACGTGACACACCATAGATGCACGTTAAAACTTGTCAACTTGCAATTGTGCATCGACGTAGCGAATGAAGTGGAATGAAAAAAGCGAATGTGCGCAATGCGTTGTAGGTTAATGCATGGTGAATGCCACCGCAGTGGCCACAGTTAGTGCATTGCGCAAGAGTTCCCATGACACAATAAGTAAATGTGAGACATAGTTATTAATGGTGATATTGATGATGATATCCTGAGAGAATAATCCAAAATTTCTGATGGATTATAATTTTTATGAAAATGTTTATTGTTGGATATGTACTCGATCTAACTCCCTTTCCGCTTTGCAGCGACGAACGAATGCAACACTGTAAATTCGAGTAAATATTCTACGTTATTTCTCTATTGTCTGTAGTAGCGCACGAGAAATATCTATGCACTAAAGTTCTTGTGTTGCCCACTATAAAACAAAATTTCCCTCCTGTTGATTCGAACAAATGACTGATATGTTTACTGTTATTTGTTTGTGTCGCCTTTTTTTTGCCCGAGAAACAAATGTGACTCAATGTTTTACTAGAGAGAAATAGAATCGAGTGAGATTGTATATGTACACGAATAATGTCATTTCTTATTCTTCTCAATATGTAGATATATATTGCAAATGTTTGTGAGTGTAAAGGGAGTGAAAATGGGAGAAAAATTTCACCACAGATGATGCCATAGCTGTAACTCTGTAGGTAAAAATAAGATAATATAGAGAAAGGTATAGATAAAAACAGTGTGATCTCATCGAAGAGGGCGTTAATGGTAGAATCTGTTGCAAATTCCATGGCGCCATATTCAAAAAATCTTATATACTGACAAAGTATACAGACGTCTATAGAAGCCCAGATCCATTGGACGACCAGGTCCCAGAATCAAAAGTAATCATGATAGCCAGTAGGCAGCACTGATGACTCATTCTATTGTCGAGAGATAAGATGTCGTCAATTTTGAAAAAATAAATGTTGTATGTAATTAATGGAAAGCATATAGTAGTAAATATAAATCAAATTTGCCAACTAATCTTCTTTTTTGGTTCTTTTTTTCCATCTCATAGAATATGACTTGGATATATGCAGTATATATATATGCCTTGGATGGAACAAGCTAAATAGCAACAGTAACAAGGTATCCACATGATTTATCTTTTCTTCTCATATGCACAAATTGTACTTTCATATTTCATATTATGTCATAATTTTCTTTTTTTTAATTCAACTTGCAAAGAGCGTATGTACATCCAGATAAACATTATATATCTCTTTTAAATATATTGTTCAATCGTTTACTCTGTATACAAAATTTACTGACTCATTTTATTCTTTCAAATTTTAATCTTTTAGACATCTAGACTTTTTCATCTCCTCATCCCTTCATAAATTTTATGTTAATTATAACATTCACAAGAAATAAACAATTTTGACCTAAATACAGTATATAATGCTCATTCGGAGGACTCATGTCATAATCGTTCCAATATAACAATTTGATATTACAATTTACCAACAGATATACAATGTATTATAACAATTTTTTGCTCCGTATTTCTCATTACTTTTCATTACTCAACGCAGAATGCAGCGAGAATGTGAGTATTGTTACTATCACGAGCTACTAAACTGTCTCATGTATGACAAAGATATATAAATTATTCTCGCATTGAACATATTGTCAACTATGCACATATATATATATATATATATGTGTGTGTAAGATTATCATTCATCACTATTCTTCTTGTTCAATTGATTAACCCAAGATGGCAAGGGGTACTCCTGATCATACAGTTATTAGCAGATTTCCCATAATTTTTTTTCTTTTTTTTTCCTCCTTCATTCAGTTTTTTCATTTTGCATTCCATCATCTTATCTTCTCACGCACACACATGTACAACAAATATTCTTCGTGCTCTGCCGTTTCGCTCATTTTACTCTATAGCATGATAAAAATCCTGTTGTATATAAATACGTATGCCCTGTAGACTGTACAAATGTGACGTGTGTATACAACAAATTGTAAGTATATAATTATACACACGACATTATTAGCACAGACTGTTTCTAACAATTTTTTTACTTCTATTTTCGTATTCATCAGATTTTGGGCGTACACGGAGAAAATTGATTTTTAATTTCAATATCAAATTGATCCATATTTATTCAGGGGAAAAAACTCGAAAAAAGAAAATGAGCACTAGAAAAAATTCGGTATTGCTGTATCCATAGACACATATTTTAATATAATAAGCTTGAACAAACTTCGTTAGGTATCAGAATACGTAAATCATAGTTACTACAAGTTATATTGAAGAAAAAAAAAGGAGTCGAAACAAAGAGCGTGATTAAATGACGGTTAGAAGCATAATTATTATATACTTAAAGACCCTGCATACGACTCATATGATTCTGGCCAATCTATTGAATGCACTGGGTGAATAATATATACTCGTATACGAGTAATTTTTTTAAATTTTCATTTGTTTTGTTCACTTCTGGATTATACATCCTGGAAGGATAATTTCCAGATCTAGGCCTCATAGTACGAATATTTAATCCAAATTTATATAACCAATACACGCACTCTTGGTGATGATTTGCGCGGCTGCATATACATCTTTATTTTTTCTGTTGTTATTTACTCAATTTTGCAGTATTAATCAGTAGGGCTGATGTCTTTGAAATTGTCGTGGGCCTTGTCCATTACCACGCGGTTTTCCAGGAATTTGATAATTCATAGAATTATCAAAACTATCATAACCCGCATAGCTATCATAGTTACCGTAGCTATCATCGTATCCACCTTGATAGCCATTACCGTATTCTGGTATATAACCATATCCACTGTTGTACCCATGTCCATAACCAAAGCCCCAGTATCCTTGACGATTTGTTTCTGGATTAACTTTAACTTTCTTCACATCAACTTCCTTCCCATTAATTGATTGTTTGGGTGTTTTCAATAACTTGTAAACAACATCCTTTGAATCAAATGTTATGAAACAGAAGCCTTTCCTTTGATTCTTAAGCTTGTCAAATGGCGCTTGTAATTCAACAACAGTACCATATTGACCAAAATAAGCTTTGATATCATCGTCTGTAATATCTGGTGTTAATCCACCAACAAATATTTTCCCATGTTGAGCTTTTTTGCTTACGCGCTTTGGATCCACCTGCACATTGTGAGAAAACAAACGAATGGTAAAAAATAAATTGAATGACAATAGAAAATTATAAATTTTACAATGAACAACTGAGTTATTACTTGAACACGTGGTTTCATGTTAATGAATGTACGTGTGTGTGAATAACTAGTTTTCATTTATAACATGAATAAGTGTCAGTGAGAAAGAAAAGAAAAACAAAATAGCCGAATGATCCGATTATTTGAACAATAATTCTCCGAATAATGTATAAGTGTATTGTGAATTACCTTGCGCTTGTTGATGTAGTGCTCACCAGATGCTAGTAATTTATCAATAGTTTTCGGATTTGTAAACACCATAAATGCAAAACCACGTGAAATACCGGTATACTGATCCATTTTGACCGATATACTTTCAATTTCACCAAATTTACCGAAATGTTCACGCAACTCTTTGTCCGTGGTATGACGAGACAACCCACCAATAAATAGTTTGCGTTCATCATCTTTACCCGGTATACCTGCTGTTGCCTGTTGCTGCTGATGGTTTGAATCATGATGATGATGATGCGCCTGCTGCTGCTGTGGTTGATGATCTTTTTGAGAATTATTCTCCTGTGATCGTCCATTTTCTGATTGATGCATCATCGCTGAATTTTCGTTTTCGGGTTGATTTTGATAACATTCGACCGCCGCCATCGCTCTCTTCCCTTGTGGTCTCTTTATTCCTTCGTTCTTCTCGTCACACACACACACGCGATATCCACATACGCGGTCAATCAGACGCTATAATACACGCACACTACCACCACCACCACGTTTTCGCTCCTCCTGAAAAATATGAAACAGGTGCTTAGTTAAAATATGCTTGCTCATAAAATAACACAAATTTTATAATTCAAAATTGAAAAAATAAATTTATCAAATTATCAAGTGTGAGGAACTAGAAAGATTCATATATAAATATATGGCACCCGCTAATTGAAAATAAGGAAAAAAGAAACAACAAAAAAAAAAGGAAAAAGGAGTGAAAAAAAATTGGTTCAATGTATGTATGTATATACCTTTTCTGTTCGTGCCGTGTCACCGGTACCGGCTTTCTGCGCCAGTGCGCTTCACAATTGTCTCGGAGACTACCACAAGACTCAACTCAGAGGAGACGTATGAGGATGTACTGATCACACGATACAAAATTAAATGAGAAAAACGAGTGGAGAGAGAATGTTAGGTGGCTCATCCAAGTCCGATCCCCGTTTATCTCTTTGTTTAAATAACGCTACTGATTGGCTAGTTCATTATATCACTCGCTTGTATAATAATCCAATCAACAAGTAGATCGATGAACGGCAATTATATGCCTCAGAAAATGCTCATATTGACGATAGAGATGATTGATCAGTTCATGTGATTTACATATATAAAGCTTGGCCAATGCTCGATTCGAATCATGATGCAGCTTATGTTAAAAACCCCATGATATTGCTTTACCTATCTACTTCTTCATTCCATATTTACATTGTTAGTTTACGGTCACTTGCCTGTTGCTGTTTATACTTGAAAGATCTAATTAGATGCAATAAGAAACGTAGTAAGACTCTATAAAAAAAAAAAAAAATTGGAGAGAATAAACAAGCAGAAATTGAAAAAGGAAAAATATGGCATTCGGCCGATCCCGCGCTTTTTTATAGCAGGCATGATCTTTTTTTGATTGATTCCATTGTTTCTTTCATGTTTGTTCCATAATGGAACCATATGTTCATTATCATTCACATATGACATAATCGGAGCTTGCATGAATTATTTGTGCTTGCGACTGAAGTATATCATTTTGATGCGGTAATTTGACTGGTTAATTGACCCGATGAACTTTTTCGTCACATCACCAAGTTATCACCATATACTCGCTACACATACTATACATTGGTGATAAATGGCGCTCGGAGCGCCTTCTTTTTCAATGATATAATAATAATATATTACGTTATACATTAGTTGAAAAATCTTTTATCCATATAACCTTGCTTTTTCACACTTTTCGCCCAGGTACCAACATCTGTTACCTCTTTCGGTGTGCACTTCTTGTTTCTACATGAAACGCAGCAACGGCTATTTACGGACAACATATTCATTAGAATAGACCATGTTCTTCCTCCGCCCAATAGTATTTGAATCCCCATTATATGAAGAGGAAGAAAAATTCGGAAATCTCAATTATTAATGGTATGTAGATGATTCTTGGTTCATTTATTTCTGCAACCACAATATATGCTCAATGTCATGTATGCATATCCAGAACTAAGTTGGACATTATTTTTATGAAAGTGCACAAACTCGCATATAATTGACTGTTCGTGCCTTCATCTGTATAGTTGCGATATCATTCAATATTAATCCGTATCTGTATCTTTCACAGGAGCAGATGCGATCTTCCAAAGATTTCGTTTACAAAAATTGCAAGATCAATAAAATATATGTAACGATAATTCGTTAATTTTCTTTGGGTATTTTGGACATCATTTCGACAAAGCAATATCAATATATCCGCAGTTTTGATCTCAAATAATTTGTAACGATTAATCACGAAAAATTGATTAGAATTCACATTCACTGAAAACAAAAGAGTAAACGTTTCATTATTGAGACAAAAGAATATGTCGCAACCAAAGGAAGTGTATGCTGAATGCAATAACAGTAATATTAATAACAATGGTGCATGCGTTGTTTGTTATAAAAATGTTGAGTTATACAGCATTGGTATGTGTGAACATCCCGTATGTTACGAGTGCAGTACGAGAATGCGCGTACTTTGTGGGCAGAATGAGTGCCCAATATGTCGCCAAGATTTGCCAAAAGTTGTATTTACTACGGAAATTAAACCGTTTCGTCATTTAAAGAAGGGCAGTTTATATGATACGCGATACAATGTATACTTTGATAATCAAAGTATACAAGAGAAGTTTACCGAATTGTTGGCACATAGGTGTGCTTTATGCCAGGAAACGCAAGTTTTCAGTACGTTCAACAGCTTGAAGGATCATATGAGAAAAACACATGAATTACATTACTGCGATCTTTGTGTGGAGAACCTCAAGGTAGAAAAAAAATGAAACATTATGTCATATGTGCATCACGTTAGTGTTGCCGCCAATTAATTCCATGGTACAGCTATTTCTCAATTCACTTTATTGTTTTTTAGATTTTTTCTTTTGAAAGACGCTGCTACTCACGGGCAGATCTTGCGCAGCATCGACGGAAAGGTGATATCGACGATAAAAGTCACAAAGGCCATCCTTTATGTAAATTTTGCGATCTTCGTTACATGGACAATGATGAATTATTTCGTCATTTACGACGCGATCATTTGTACTGTCATTTTTGTGATGCCGATGGTCTCCATCAATATTATAGCTCTTACGACTATTTACGAGATCATTTCCGTCGAGAGCATTATTTGTGCGAAGATGGTGAATGTGCTGAGGAGAAATTTACCAGTGTATTCCGAACTGATATCGATTTGAAAGCCCATAAAGCGTCTATTCATGGTAAACACCTTGGTAAAGCGGCCGCCAAGCAGGCACGCACGTTAGAATTGGAATTTACATTGGCACCACGTGGTGACAATCGGAATGGCAATAACAGACGTGGGGGTAGTGGGAATAGCCAAATGCACGGTACAAGTGGTTCATCGGGTTCGCGTAATCACAACAGCAACGATTATGGTGCAGGTGTCAATTCACGAGAGTATTCTGAATCGCAAAACCACGGTAATGTTTATACATTCGATACTGAAACTCATTTAATGCGGCAACCTGATGTTCAAAGCACCGAAGAATTTCCATCGTTAGGCAATTCTGCTCCAGCAATTCCGAATTTGAATCAATCGAAGTCAAAAGGTCGTGGGAATTTGACAATTCGTAGTGGGTTGAAGCCACAAACGTTAGCAATAACTGATGAAAACTTCCCGGCATTAGGTCCTGAGTCATCAACAAACAGCGGTCTATCAAAAACTGTCAATTTGAGCCTATATAGCAGTAATAAATCGGGTCCGAGTGGATCACAACGGCCGCAAAGTACCACCCCCAATGTATCAATTCATGTTAATCATAAGACAGATGGTAGTATAACAACAAGGGTGTCTGGGCCAAATATCAGAATAAGACCGAGTCAACTATCAATGGATTCAGATTTTCCTGCACTAGGCCGCGGTGAATCATCTACGAGTATTGCCAATGCATCAAGTTCAGCTGCTCAATGGACGAAAGTGACCTGTGTTAAGTCCAATACGTGTACAAAAACATCGAATTCGAAAGCAAAAAAAGTAGCACCAGCCCCATTGTTGAATTCAACACCAGCATTCGCCTCATCAACGTCACCAGTCTCTTTCACTGATGCATTCCCAAGCTTACCCAAATCGACACGTGCAAAAAAACAATTATCAATATCGGTGGCTTCGTCCAATGCACAATCATCATCGTCACCCTCATTGGAACGTTCAGTTGTTGGCGATAATCGTATCAATTCAGATGTTACAAATGAATCAACGAAAAGTATTTCGAAAAAGAAGAAGAAAAAAAAAGTGAAACCAAATTCCAGTGGGAATAATTCAAGTGGTAATGAATCAAATGTATCTAAATCAAATGTCAAAACATCATCAAAAGTAGTACAAAATGACAATCAACCGTCCGATCAATTTATCATTGGTAATTCAAGTTCAAAAACAAATAATGCTGGCGATTCTAAGACGAATAATATAGTTGTAAACTCAATTGATGGGAAGATGAAGAATTCAGTCAAATCGAAACAAAACACTGAAAATTTATTAAGCACTACCAAGAAGAATTCATCAGAAATGAAAAAAGGAGAAGCAGACAGGATCAACGATACACCAAGAAAACGATCAGAGTTGAAAATTGAGAGTTTGAATAGAACTACCAATGGTTCACGTAATCTTGAAGATTTTCCCGCTCTAGGTGAAGGTACATTGAGTATGACCAAATCAAATCCACCCCCAGGTTTTGGTACTGCAACTCCACCTCCACCTGGTTTTGCAGTGAAACTTAACAGCGTTGGAATTGATTGTCCAGATAATGGTTTGACATTTACGAGTAGTTCAGGTGAAAGTTATTCGATATTACCCGATGAACATATAAACACATACAGATACGCTCCGCCATTGGACTTTCAAAAGCGTAATAAGAATCTTGTTGCTAAAATCAGCGAAGTGCTCGGTTTACTTGAATCAATTGAGGAATTTCGATATATCAGTGGTTTATTCAGGCAAGGCTCATGTAGCGCTGAAGATTATTATAGACGATGCCGTAGTGCAATGGGGATGGATGCATTTGAGAACGTATTTCCTGAGATGCTTGTATTATTGCCTGATATACGTAAGCAACGTGAATTATACGATTTGCATAAGAAAGAGAATGGGGGCAAAGTTGAATCTTTAGAGTTATGCCCAACGTGTGGGCAGGTGATACAGACTGGGAGTGATTTGAAATTTCACTACTCCACTCATAGATTGGACAGTCATTTTCCAATGTTAGGGGAAGCCACCGGTTTACAAACGGCAAACACTTGGGTACGAAGGGGCGCATGATGTTATTCGATGAAAAAAAAAATTATCACGAAGATTCAGCTCGAGCTTACATACAGAGTTCATATTTATGAAGGTTTTTGTGTTGCAAATTTCCACGCCCACCCCTTCCCTCTTTTTATCTGAGTTGCGATTCACTGACACTAATTTCCAAAATAAGATGCTCGAGAGTATCGTAATAACAAGCTCACCACAAAGAACAACATTGTGTTAAATCATTATTTTTCAGTTATCTTTTTTCTCTTCTTTGCTTTAAGTTAACTGTACATATTATCTTTAAGATTAATCAATCAATATAACTTTGGAGATTCTCGCCTTGGTAATGGATTGAGCATGACAGAGTGGATAGGTGTAGTGATTAACGTTTCAAGGAAAAATAATCATCAGTTGATTTGATTGTTGAACAATATTCCAATGGCGATAAAATTTTCTGTTATTTTGTAAAAGATATGTATGTATCCACTCATGTACCATTTTGTACAATAATAAAGTTAATGTGCGTAAGATTTCAGGTGGATTTTTAGTTTCTCTTTCCTTGAATCCATCAAATCATAAACAGCTGTAATGTATTATCAATATTGTTTATTCGTATAAACTGCTTGTTTAACAAATAGTGTAAGTAGAAGGAATAAAAATTCACTGATTATAGATTGGTCTAAATCGAAATTTTATCGTCTAGTAATAGACGAATATAATACGTGGGTTTTTTCCTCGATTTGTGAAATAGTTCATATCATATTATCTTTCTCTCAATATTGCAGTTAGAGTTTACTTCTTTCTTAACGAATGGTTGTTTCCCGCGGAGCATAATTTATATGCCAATCTATCTTTTAATCAAACTGTATCTATGAATTAAATAATCGTAACCCCATTATTCGCCACAGCAATGCCAAAGCACTATATTCAACGGTTTTTAAGTTAGACACAAATGAAAAAGAAAAAAAAGTACTTTCTATGCTATGCAGATCGAGACCATACACCTCTTTGGCTCCTTCACCCATTCGTTTTTTCTTATTTTCATCAATTTCACCATTTTTCTTCAAATGTTTATTCTCTATTTCTTATATATTTCTTTCATTACAGTGGAAAAATGTGTATGTTAAAGATGACAAACTTCATGGCCACGATGTCCCGTATTTCTCTTTTCTTTTTTTATTGATAAACTTTGCATGAGACTCCAAACACGACGCATATACATGCGGCGCTATTGTCCAGATGAAAAATAAGAAACTTTAATACCGATAAATATATTTATGAATGATACGGTGGCGTCGTAGTAGAAAAAATGGGTCTATATAATAGACTTATCACTTTTTAGCAAGTTCATTGCTCAACCATTCGAGTCCTTCATATAAGCCCTGACCTTGGGTAGCACAAGTGCTCTGTATATACCAATGACGACCGCGCAATGAATTCAAGCCTAATTTGTCAGTAAGCTCTGCTGCAGTCATGGCATTCGGTAAATCCTGTTTGTTAGCGAATACAAGTAATACAGCGTCTCTCAGTTCATCTTCCTTCAACATATTAGCAAGTTCACGTTCAGCTTCAGCAATACGTTCTCTGTCATTACTATCGACGACATATATTAGGCCCTGTGTATTTTGGAAATAGTGCCTCCATAATGGACGAATTTTATCTTGACCGCCGACATCCCAAACAGTGAAACAGATGTTTTTATATTCCACTGTTTCTACATTAAACCCAATGGTTGGTATAGTTGTAACAATTTCACCGAGTTTTAATTTATAGAGAATTGTCGTTTTTCCAGCGGCATCCAACCCCACCATAAGTATTCTCATTTGCTTCTTGCCAAATAGACGTGTTAACAAACTGCTCACTGTCAGCCCCATATTTCTTTTTCTGAATAAACACACAAACAAATAAATGTAATGAATAAATGAAAGCGATAGATTATGAAGGAGAAAAGAGAGATAATGTTAGTGTAATGTATCGATACGTCAAACGTAATAAAACAATTTGATGACTTGGTAAAGGTACAACTACTTTTCATCGTGTGTAATCGGCAATAAGCGATGTATAGTACATGTTACACGTCTTTGGTTATTTTACCTGAGGTTTATTTAAAACGATCACACTATATCTCCCGTCTGCTATCGATATATTAATAATTATCAACTCCAAGTTAAATAATAACAACAGATTAGTAATATCAATTACTTTTCTATAAATTATTTGTTGTACTTTTTTGCAATGCTGGAATATTTCTTTGCCTCTTTTTTTTTGTGCCAACTCGCAATGTAGTTTTACTCAACGCTAACGTCACTTCGACATTCGTCACTGTTACACCACACCACAAATTATGTATAAAACTAGCATATGAGAAAAATGAAGGAAATTATGGAAGTGGAATTGTCAACGGGGCTGCTTTGGTCTGGTATATTGTTGCGTTGGCGACAATGCTACAAAATTTTATTAATGCGCATATACCCAACATATACATTGTTCTTGTGATGAAAAAAAAAACTATCTGGGCGTATGATGGTAATGATAAAGAGTAAAATCTATCTTATCGACATTAATGTTGTGCGTGTGCGAAAGAGTAGTGGCAAGGCGCGAATATTCAAACAGATGGTACATCATTGCGAATTTTATGTTAGCGAGAGACTTTATCTACAGCAGTCGCTATGATAAATTCGATAGATTTTTGAGAAATGGTTGATTATGATAGAACGTAAAAGTTTTTACTTTAGTAACGATCATTCTCATTTGTGCTAATATGTAATGAACGCATGAAAACTCATTAAACTGATCAAAGGCACTCAGTCGATGTGTGTTGATATTGACAAGGAGAGAAATTTCTTTTATCAATGAATAATATGAGTTTCATGAGTTGGACAGTGGTGGTGGTGGTGGTGGTGGTGGTGGTTGAGCGCGGATACTCGATCCGATGGTGCTCGATTGTTGTATTTTCATGGATGCCAGAGGCTTTATCTCCAGTGAGAGTTATAGAAAGTTAATAGACATTCGATGGTTTATACAGTAAAGGTGGTATTTCTCTGTAAAATTCCGCCATGACGTAACGTCAACGGAAGTTATTAAGGCGCAATTCTTTAAATATTGATTGAATGTATATGTTGGTATACATGTAGAGGAGGCAGTGCCATGGTATGTACGGATGAGGGCGAAAGGTGAAGGAAAGCTCTCTTGGCAAGGTCGAGATAAGAGTATAGGTGAGCGTGAAGGGTACATAGACGTCTATTATATATGTATGATGGGCGCGGCCGGCACTCTATGGATTTTTCTTTATCTATACATTATTAAACCAGCGTTTGCTGCGAGTACCAGTTCTCCATATTTTTCCCCATTAATTATACATTTCAAATTTCGAAATGTTTTTTTTTTTTCCTTCGTTCTTTGTCTCTCCTATTCATTGAGCATTACTAGTCTATCATTGTTTTATATTCCACGATATAGTGTCATTCACATCAGGACGGTAAAAATGTATTGCATAACAAAACGAATTTTGAAAAAAAGGTCCACCGCTTATCATTAATCAGCTGTTATGTATTCCATATAACTGTTGTTTTTACAGTATTTGTGTGAGTAGTAAAGAAGTGACAGAGGATTTTATTCCTCATAATTTTCTACACGGAGCTACCCTGTGGAGAGAATTTATAAATACATGTTTATGTATGTATATATGAAGCCTCATCGAGTTCTTCTCCGCCATGTTTTTTTCGAGGTGCGTCGACGGTCGTTGGCTTTTATTTTGCCTTTGGCACGAGAACCACCCCCTTGGCCGTTTTCGCGACCCCCCTTCACCTCTCCAATCCCCTATTGCTGCTATACGACCCAACGACCAACCCCACTTTGAAGCAGTGAGGGAGACCCTTATGGATTTTTTTTTCGCTCGCAGTATACATATAGATTATATATGTATATGTATACCCCCTTCACAGCACACCCTAAGGTTTGGTCCTGCCTTGCCGCCCAGTCACCCCTCGGCAGCCAGCCTAAAAAATTCAACCCCCAATTTGTAAGCCGCGGCCGTTTAATTGCAATATCCAGCTCGCATTTTTCTCTTCCTTTCGCTCTTTTATTTTTTTTTCTTTCTTTTTATGCTAGAACTTCTCATTTCATTCATTTGTATATGTGTATAGCCACTAAGGTATTCTTGGGTACCACCGCAATTTGCTCTTAATTATTTAACTTGCTCAGCAAGTCATTTGGAGTAGTGGAAATATATACCATCATTATAATTGAATACATTCATTTTGTCTTTTCTTTCTCTTTGCTCCAGCATATCAGCCAGTGGATTATCTAATAAATTACTACTTAATCATCTATAACTAAGCTAAATCCTTGTATGAGCATTCATTCAATCAATTTCATTCCAAACCTAATTGTACATTTTCTATCAATGAAATGTTTTATTTTTTTTAGTGAGAGAAACATCAATTTAATTTTCTGAAGAATCAATGAAAATTAATTTTCTCAACAATTATGTGTCTTTATCAATTCATTTGATTATTCTCATCTCTCTTTCATCTTTTTCCATTTGCCTGATTTTATATTTCATTCATGTTAATATAGAGAAGATCACGAAAATAAATCATAAGTAGAAAAAAGAAAAAAAATTAATTAAGGTAACAAGTCTTTTCAACACGTCATGATTAAATGCTAATGTATTATGCTCACAATATTTTTTTCTAGCTGATGTAGCCACCGTATTCTCATTACAGCCTCTTTATCAATATTAAATTGTTATGCTGGTTAAAGTGTGGCGTAAGAAAAAAATTTGTATAGTGACTCTCTCTCGATGTGGGACGCATGAAACCAGTAGTTCACATGTATATCTATATACAAATATATATCTATGTCTATATATATGAGAATAAATATATATAGTGCAGGAGATCCCATAGCCGGAGTCGGTTTTAAAGAAGGGGGTGTCACCCATCCCATAGCACCCTTTCGTTTTACCCCTCACGAGGCCAGATCGTCCTTGCTCTCGCTCTGTTTAGTGTTTTTGTATTTTTTTTTCTTCCGTTTTTTTTCGACCCTCGATTTGTAGGATCGTGGCTGTCTAATTGCGATATCGCGTTTTTTCTTTCGCGCTTTCCCCTTTCATACACAGTGTATATATGTATATATATATTCTTTTTTTTCCCTCGTTTTTTCCACGTTGGCATAAAAAATTCTGGCGGTGTGCGTTTTTTGCCCGTTATTTTACCACCGCTCGGTAATTATGTGGGCGCGGCGGACCAAACAAGGGGGTCTGGAGATTTGGTGTGCAGAAGACAAGAGACTGTACAGCAGGGTGAATACGAAAGAGTATGAGAGAGAGAAAGAGAGGGTTGAAGAGAAAGCAGGAGATAAAAAAAAAGGGATCGGTGTAGAGATTTTGTTCTGTGCAGTGTTGAAAAAAACGGTCGCTCTCTCGGTCGGGTATTTAAATCCCGCGAGCCTGTATAGAAAGGGGTTTGGGATGATGGTGGGTTATACAATATATAGGTATACGTAAATACAGAAGTGAAAGAGAGTAGAGATAGAGGTGCACACAGGGTGCAAAAGTATGGGTTCATGTGTGTGTATATGTGGATGATATATAAATGCAAAGGCCACCCTCTGCGCGCGGAAATCGGCGTGAGGGCGCGTGCGCTCGACAATGGTCGTGTTTGCACACCCGAAAATTGGCCGACGCGCAAAAAATGCCGACAAAAACCGAAACAAAGAGTAAACGGAGCCCCGCTCGCGCGCGCCTGCCGACAATATTATAGTAAAAAGAAAGAGCCTCCTAATCCGACAACACGCTCTGAATGTATGCATATATATATACATATTTAAGCATATCATCTGAAGTATATGTGTGTTTTAATCGAGTTCTGAGCATCATGCATAATAGAATAATATAAACGCTTTTGGTTTCAACCACTTGAATGCAGATATTATGGTTTTGATAGATATCAGGTACACTTTTTTTTTCGTATTATTATTTAGTAATGAGAGAATTATTGGGGATGGTTTTAATTAAGAATAGGGATGAATGGAGTGAGATTGTGATGACAAAAGAAATTATCAACACATACGTTGCAACGAGACTTTGAATGATTTGAATTTATGCAGAGAACTTTGAGAATCAATAGAATTATCGAGAGAATATGTTTCGGTGTCGATTAGCGTTTTCAAAAAACAAAAAAAAATACTGCATATTTGAATTCTCTACATTCACTAGAGTATATATAAATAATTGAAGTTATGATGGAGACTTTGAAGTGGGTCTCGTGGACATCGTGTGGATTCTATAAATTAAATTCGTTTTTCATACGGTCATATGCAAGGCATTCAATTTCTTTCGTATTTTTTGATTGATTTATTCTTTTGGATAATGGAGATAACAGCCTGATTTCCAAGAAATTAATTAAAGTGTATTTTGTTACATACATACATGAAGAAATATGGCAATGAATGCCCACATAACTATGTATTCAGGTGTATATTGATCAAATTTATTATCGTCCATATATAAACGTGTGTATATATAGGATCGAATAAGATACGCATGATATAATCGAGTATACGGTGCTGTGCATTGATAGGTTGGATTAGCGGTGGGATCAATTTTCCTTGGACGATAAATTGGAATTTATGAAACACAAGTTGTGTTAAAACGAGAACAAAAAATATCGTGGTTATGAAGATAAAATAAACGTTGAGAATGGAAAGAGAAAGTTAGAAAGAAAAAAAAAACACAAAATGTGTGCGATGGCGATCAGAAATTTTGTTAGTGTGAGCACAAATAAAAAAGAGTCTTGCCCTTTGGTGAGACAGACCTTTTTGTCCACCACTCCTCGCATATTTCTCTCCCTTATTTTTACCCCGGAACTAATAGTTTCTTTTTTTTTTCTTGTTCCTTTTTTTTTTTTTTCATTTTGAACCGATGGTGGTCCCGTTGTGTTTGATGGGATCTCGCTGTTATTATCATTATGCTTTTCCATCAGTTTTCACTTCGCGAGAACGCACATTTTACGACAAAAAATTGATAGAGAGCAAAATAGGAGACTAATGTTTGTGTACGTCAGGATGGTGGAGTGTTCGTAGGATTTTTATTGCTGGGGATATTAAAAAAAAGTAATAATAGCAATAATAATAAAAATAATATGGGTATAATATATATATCTATATATTATGGAAGCGAGAGAGTGAGCGAGATAGAAAGGGAAGCGCTCGAATGCACGCGTTGAGGAAGCAAACCGTTCGATAGGAATCGAGTATATATGTATTACTGACAGATGTTTCCTATTTTTTTACCTCACTCAACCGAACACCGTTATTTCGCAAAAAAATCCTACCGAAACTGATCGGTTCGCCGGTGCGTTTTCCCTTTCTAAGTAAAATCTCCCCTGTTTGTATTTGTGTGCCGATTATTTTTCAGATAGCCGATATATGGACTCTGAATGTCCTTCTGTACTTATTGGTATATATGCGATGAAGAGCTGAGTCAAATGAGCTTTCGGAGAAAGTTGAGCATTTACACGTGATTACGTATGTATTTGCTGTTAATAAGGTTGAACTGGAGTATGAATCATATCTAGCCCCGATAATCCAATAGAAATGAACAAATATTGGATAAGTTATACTTCAATAAGAAACCATAATTCTCCTCCAAGAATGTTTTCATTCTTCATTTTTCACCTGTTCAATTGCAGTATGGTATCGATTGCCACATAACAGTGAGAAAATCGAATCCTTCATTCGAAAATATTAACTCCAATTCAGATTATTTTTACACTCAGACTAAGAATAAGATTTTCTAACGATTCCATCAACTGGTCATAATATTTAGAATGCAATTAACATCATAAAATTTGCAGAACTTCCCTCACATAGCCAACCAATAATGCGCAGTCATTCTCTTTTTTTTACTGTCGTTCTCAGAGGCGAATTTGTGCATGGACAAGGGTGACGTGTGGTCAGTGAGTAAAATATTCTATAGGATATACTCTTGTAATCTGGTATGATACACTTATATATTGTAGAGTGGCGATCGCGACTTTTTACGGAGGGTCCAACGGGGAAAAAAATAGATGAAAAAAAAATCCGAGCAGCCAAACAGAAAAAATATATAAAAAAAAAGTAGAATAGAGTCAGAAAAAAAAATTTACACACATATACGTCCTCTAATATCATAAATACATTGACGGAAAACCAAGAGTGCTGGTAATCCAAAATGGACAGGAATAACGAGTGTTTGATGATGAAAACGTTGATGGTTTAGGCCCTTACATACTGAAAAACCGTCTGTGTGCCAACGCCAATGTGTATAGAAGAACGCATGGCCTTCTTTAGCGTGTGGGGCCACATGTATACACATACTTATATACATATGTGAGAGAGAATAATAAAAAAACGTTCGTGGGGCACGCGCTCATCTGGGGTACGGTTGTGCCTCTGTATGTTCGATCCCATCCACTATAATATATTAGTGACGGCTTTGAGTAACAGAACTCAACGGTACAAAATTCAATGCAATGAATTTACACACTTTATAAAAATGCTCAGAGCGCCACAGTATATTGCTGTATATGGATTATATTTGATATTGTTGATCCAATCATCGTACTCAGTTTTTTTTTACTAATTCCTCTTTTTCATTTGGAAATACAACATTCCAACTTGATAAGTATAAAGGAAGTGATGATTTTGGCTGAAATTAGAATAACGGTTCACGACTTTGGATAGAATAAATTCGTCAATCGGATTGAAGTGAATATGAATCACGAATTGTTGATGATATGATGAGAATGCATAGAAAAAAAATATAAATTAATATGAAATACAATGCAAAATGTTGTCGAATTTTTATATTTTAGTTTGAATGTACGGGAAAAGTTTATATAAAACCTTGGGTACCCCTGCGGAGAGTTCCTCTAAGCCGTCACTAGCACACGCGCTATAGGTAGGTTTTACTGTGGTATAGGTAGGTTGGTAGGTAGGTAGGTAGGTAGCTGACCCCCTTCGGGTTTTTTATACAAGGGTTTTTCCCAAAGGGGGATCGCTTTTTTTTCATCTCTTTTTTTTATTCATTCAAGGGGGCCCCCGCGCTCGCGTTTGGGGTGGAGTTTTTTTCATGGACCAGCATCTGTACCCCCGGGTGCGTGTATCTGTGTGGATGCATATATGAGTACAGTATGAGTATGGAACGCGAAATTTTTCAGTCAGCCAGTCACTCACCTGGCCCACATCGTAGCAGGCGTATTACCAGGAAAAATGTCGTGTCTTTAGTGTAAATGATGTTTTATTAACATTAAAAAAAAGAGAAATTTTTTTTTTATTTCGACTTCTCGGAAATCGTGTGTGCGATTAATTGTGTTTGAGATAATATTTGCCAGTTGATAGTGAGAAATGCGCGCAATGCCACTTGTATGTGTGTGTATGTGTTATCATCTGGAAATGTGTCACATAGATTGAATATAAACGTTCCTTGCCATGTTGAAAGAAAGGAATAAAGCTGTGAAAATTATCTTTTACATATATACACATTTAATTATGATGAGTTGACTTAATCTCTGTCGCCTTGTTACACATCTAAAATGGGTGTTGTACTTTACGAAAAATGAAACGATGTTTCTTCTCACCGGCTTTATGACCCGAAGATTAAAACCTTCACGAGCGAGTCACGAACTCGTTTGTCGTTTGCGCCACCAACTCTGTTTTTCTGTTTTTCTATTTTTCTCTTTCTCTCTTTTTCTCTTCACTGTCTCGCCCTCACCAGCTTTCTCTCGCGGTGGCAATTTATTTTCCATCTCACCCTTGCGTATTTTTTTCTATTTTTTCTTTTCATTTCTCTTTGGTGCCTCTGCTGCCGCCACCGCCGCCGTTGCCGCGCAAAGACACGACTCGGATAACGAAGCGAAAATGTCGCCCAGCTAATTTTCCGTAATTTTTCAAAACCTACCCTTTTCCCTCTTCTTCTACTACGAGGCCTTTTATTCCATTTTCCTTTCCCTCTTTTTTTTCCCACCCAGCGTTTCATGTTTCTTATTTTTTTTCTTTCCTTCACCCTTGACAGGACTTACACCCCTCGCCTTTTACACTCACGCGCCCTCACTCGATCCCTCCTTAACTATCCGCCTTACGCTCTCACTTATTCTCTATATACACAACCAGACTTGCTGGCTCGCTGACGACAACGACGTCGCTTCGTCTCGACCCGCTTGAGAGAAAAGAAAAATAATCTCTTATATACACGACGCCGCACCGGTGTAATGGAGGGTATTTCGCGTTGCAAAACACACGAGAGCAGTCGGCCCTATCTTTTCCACCTTGTGACCCTCTTATTTTTCTCCACATTCTTGTCGTCATCCGCGTGGCTGTCGTTTCTCACTCCGTCCATCCTTTCGACGTCCCAGGAAGTAATATCTTGCAACGAAGGAAGATAGACACGTGAAAAAGAAAGACAGGTGTATGACGAACAATTATGTTTTTGTATTAACTCATTTAAATTGTTACAAAGTTTGACATTGAATTGAATGGGACTCGAATCGTTCGACTGCATGAAATACTGAAATGCGCAAAGTATATACCATGGATTGAAGCATCAATAATATTATTTTTATTTACTGTTTGGAATAATTCAAGCGGTATGTATCATTTTTTCCATATTATATGGTATTGATTCCTCTTACAAAATCAGCATCACCATTACTTTTCTAGAAAAAATATTTCTTATAATTATTAGTAATTAAATATGCACGTCTCTTTCCCTCAATTCAATTTGAATTTCGAAATAAAATAAATACATATAAATATAGAAATGAAAAATAAAAAAAATCGAGTTATTCACAATAATGGTAGTGAGAGTCTATCGGAGAAGAGAAAAGTTATATACACTTTGTGAAACTGCGAGCTGAGTATAAGCGGGCTCCATTTTGTCCTGGGGGTCCTTAGACGCCCTCGCGGTTGCACACATGGCCGCGACATTTGTCGTCACATGACATGCACACATATAATCATAAGTGTGTGAATATAAATGTATATAGACAAATATCTAAAGATGTATGGTAGCTTTCCACAGCATATACTCATTAGATATACTGTCGCGTATGTTGTTGTATGTATATGTACATGTGAAAACTCACTTTCAAATGCGTGTCTTTGCGTGTTTATGTATGAATATATATATGTGTATGCGTCTTTACTCCGGGCTAAGGGGTGGTAAAGAAGGGATGCTGAGTGTTGCAGGTGCGCAGGCGCAACTAGCAGAGATATTGATAAAAATACGCGACGGTCCACCCTCTGTATACCCCCGACAGGCGGCCGCGCGCGCGGCATCTCAGAAGATATTCTTATGTCGAGGACCAAACTCTATACTCGGTTCTTTCAGCTCACTCGCACTCCCATCTTCATACACTCACTCTTATTTTGTTGTCTCTGTATGTATGTATGTATGTATGTATAGAATTCACCCGTGCACGCACCTTCGCGTCAACCCCTCGTTCTCGTGTTCCATGTCGCTCTTTTTCCAATCGCGTCATGCCACCCCTTATTACGATATTAACATAATTATTAATATTTCGAAAGAAATTTCATTCTGCGCCCAAGCGACCGAGAAATGTTAACGAGGCCATAACGATTCACGTGGTATTAAATGGAGCTCTTGTGTCGCATTTTCCCTACTTGGTCTTTTACTTTTGCTTTCTCTTTTTCGATCCCTCTATAACTTTTTCTTTTTTTTTTCTTTTCTTATGTTTATATATATATATATATATATATATATATACACGGAACGGTGTATTCGTCGCGACGCTTTTTCATCCCATATTCATTTTTCTCTCTCGGCGTCGTGGTTACTGAAACGTTTCATTAAACCACGACGCTACCACTATACATATACATATCATGGTTTTTGCTCTCTCTTTCTCTCATTTTTACTTATATATACCCTGGCGTCACTTGAAAACTTTGTGGGAGACTTTTAATGGGCAATAACGAACTTTTGGATATTATATTCTTCTTACTTTTTTTTTGTCCACGTATAGATATTCTCAAGAATTAATAATTCATCTTTTTTTTTCTTCTCATTATTATGATTTTTTTCAACGGCAAGATTGAACGGATGGAATATAGATACCATTCGAGCTGGTTCTTCATCTCATGAATACACCAGGATAATTGGAATCGAATTCGATTATTTTGACATAATTAAAACATTTCAGACGTTGTGGAAGAATGAAGAAAGATTTTGGTCCAAATGGTGAATAGTGAATTTGATTTGATAAGGAAAAATTTGTTGATAGATGAATCATAATCAAATTCCATATTGATTAATATTGACAGAACAATCATAATCGATGGTATCGTCTGTTGCCTAAATTCTCCAATGACAAATATACTTTTCGATTCCAAGCCTTTTTTCTCAGCTTTATTCGATCAATATATAGGTAAATGGAATATATTTATGTATACACATGTATGTATGTATAGTCTACCAGTTGGAGGCTTTAAATTTTCGTGCTTTCACCAGGAATTGTGGGTTTATTTTTGGCGTTATATATAGGTATATATATATAAAAGGGGAAGGAGCTGGACCCAAGCCAGCTTTACGCGATAAGGGCGCTGTTTTTTTTTTCCATTCTTCCCTTTCTCTCACTTCATCCACCTCGTCATCTTCATCGTTCGTGTCGCGTCTCTCTCCGCATCTTCATCCCCACATTATTTTTTTCGCTCTATATGTCTTATTCTGTTTGTAAGGTGGAACGCACTCTCGATCTATCTCGCTTTCACTCTTCATATTTTTTTTCTCTGGAGGAGTGTGACGGTGGCCATATTAAATTTATCGATCATAACGAACTTCGCGCGCATCGGATGGTTTGGGACATAGGGTCGAGCACCCATCACAGGATGAGGAAGGTGATGCCGCGGTAGAGGGAAAGGTCTGGAGTATTTATGTATGGTTGGAGGGGTGCGCGGTATGGAATTGAGAAAAAAATATAAAAGGCGAGATAAAGAAGGATAAAAAGAAAAAAAAACATAAGGAGTCAAGCCGCAATCAAAGAGCGGCGTATCGCCTTCGGCATTGTATAGTTCGAAAATTTTTAAGGAGCATTATTTTCCTCAAATTCACAGACATGGACGCATACATACACACGTCTGTTCTCATCGACTGATTGTACGTATAGTTCCCTCTCATGTGCCGCAGTCCATGCGGAAAAAAATGAATTTCAATAGACCGCACAATTAAAAGCTCCTGGTTCGACGTGTTTCCACTTTGACAATCGAATTTTAGTTTATGAAAAGTCGCATCGATTGATCATAAACGTAAGTGTTTTGCATATATATGTACTCTCTATTCTATGTCTTTCACTTCACTTTGGCCACAGTCGAAAAATTTCTTCAAACTACTTGACTCATCATACAATTATGTATAGAAACCGCACATAGTGCAGTTCTGGAACGAAAGAAATTCATAAATCTTGATGCAAGCACACTTACAATGTCTTTTCCCTTTTTTTTTTTCATAGTCATAAAACATGTTTTACTTATCCCTGGGGGTATTTAAAGATGCTGCGTCCATCTTCACGGCGCCGTTCCCTCCGTTTTACTATATCGCTGTGTATCGTCGTTGTGGTCGTTGATGTGAGGCCACAGTAATCCTTATTCGGGCACTATCCGACAAGTAGAGATATGAACGTGTGTGTTGGACCAACGATGTTCCACGAGGAACGCGTGGCATTTTATACACACAAGTTTTCCCTTTCTTTCTCTCTCTCTCTCTCTCTCACACATACACACACACACACGCACAGTTACTACACATATATGTATAGCATACACTTGTATATATATATATGAAGCAATACTATACACGAAGGGTGATGAGCGGCTACAGGCTAAAGGGAGACCAAAAACCGCGATCAAGTAGGATTACTGCAAAGCAATATGCTTCGTCTCTTTTTTTGTTGTCTTGCTCTTAGCGTTTCGCGCGCCATATAACTTTTTTTTTCCCATGTCCCTCTGCGGTATCTTGATCCCAAAGTTGTCCTCTTTCTCTCTCTTCTTACCGCTAGATGCAGGTTTTTTTCGTTGTGGTTTTTTTCCTTCCCTAGCCCTGGCTTTACTTTGTCTCTCCATTGGACGTATGTACGAACTTGCGATACAAGCGTCGTATAGGGACATGTATGTGTATATGCTTACCGGCATCCCTTAGCTTGCGGGCAATGGTCGTTATCTGTTGAGAGCCAACCAGCAAAATGAGAAATTTAGCAGTGGGTGTATGTAATATGTATATGTATACAGAGAAATGGCGTTATGTTGATGCTGAGATCAAAAGCTGACTCGGCATAGAGGGTGAATTAGTTAGAAAGTATGTTCTTCAATGTATGTAAGAGTTTTCAGCACATGTAAGATATTTTATCAGTCATCAATATAAACATGATGATGAAATAGTTGAAATTATATTTATAATTATAATATATTATTAACAATACTTTGCATGAGTGGAAAAGACATTTTTTCAGTTTATAACTTGTGGAGCACAGATTTTCATATTTTTTTTTCTGCATTTTCTCATTTTCACTAGTAAATATTACGCCGACATCAACAGATTGCAAATCCAAATAATGTATAGCGAATAAACAATGTCGAAAAATAAAAATTGATTTTGCTCTGATTCTGATGTCGTTTATATTACATATAAAAAAATTCATTGGTTTTTCCACATTGCTTCCGGGCAGGTGCCATGATATTGCGTGATTTTTGAGTATATCGGTTTAAATTCTTTGATGGACTTTTGCTTGAGATATAGCGGATCATGTTCATATATATTTATATACAGCAGCAAAGAATTCTTATTAGCATTCCACTTTTTTTTATAACTTCCACATTCATATTTGCCTCTCATCTCTTTGTATACATTTATATATGCATTATTTTGTTCATGTTTTTCAGCGTCAAGTCGTTTTTCCTTGAACGATTCTAACAATTTTTCTCACACTTTATACAAGAATTCTCATAGTTTTTTCTTTTGATTGCATAAAAGAAATTCAAGCAACGCGCGAGTTTCTTTCTCCCGTCTTAAAAGGTGGGGGTGTATTGTTAGAGAGACTGAATACGAGACAGTGCATACGTGAGATGAAGTGAGAGAAGGAGACCAAGAGAGGATTGTGTTGGGAGTTTTCTCGTGGAAAAACAATTTGCATAATAAATTTATCTCTGGGCGCGCCCATGAGCGCCCTGCAGCCTCTGGTAACTTTACTGCGGACATTATTCGCTGTGAAAATTATTGACAAAACTTTGTAACGCGCGTCGCACGGAGAACAAAACAGGGGGGCGGCGGGTGGCAGTGTGCACACGACGCACAAGACGTAATATGAAGTATTATATGAAATTTCGCAGGAGATGCTCTGCGTTATGAGTATACATACATATATGTATGCATAATATGTGTACATAGTTCACATCAGTATACTCAGCATGCATACATCCATTTTGTATATGCGCGATGAGAGGGAATATAAGTGGAAGACACCTGCGCGCACATTATAACATCGCACGAGTGTTCATCGTTGTCGCGCGTGTCGCATTAAAGGAAGGATAAAGAAAAAAAAGGGGATTAATAATAATAAAGGTAATAATAATGATGAGGAAAGCGAAGCGTAGCGTCATAAATGTTCATAAAAGCCACATGAATGAGTATGAGATGGGAAGGAGGTGAATAAACAGGGATGGCTGATGGATATGATTTATCATAGAGAAACATTCATTTGAGGATGGTGAGGCCTTCAAAATTATCTAAAGTGAATATCTTCAGATATACACATTCAGGCGAAAGTAAAATAGTTGCCCAGCTTTGTATTGATACATAAACCGTGATGATGGGGATGGCGGAGGAGTGTGTGGAAGTGAAGCAAAATGGAGGTTTTGAAAGTAGAAAAAAAAAACGATACGAAGATATAGAGAGTAGACAAAAAAAAATAAATACCAAAAGGAAAGAACGGGAACATTAGTCCTACAGGGCGAGAATAGACGTTGGACGACGACAACGACGACGACGACGACGTCAATGACGATGAGAACCGGGATGGAAGTGCATGGGGGAGAGAGATGTAGATATATAAGATAAAGAAAGAAAGAATATATAAGTGGAAGAAGAAGACGGAGGAAAGAATCGCGGCGTGGGTAAAAGTCCGCGAGCCATTTTTCCCCATATAATTATAAGAAAGGGACGTGGGTGTTGCTATGGCAACCACACACCATCGCCCACCCAACCCACTCCACCCTCTGGCTCCCCCTTTTTCACTCCACCCCGTTTACTTATATGCCAGCGCAGAGGACGCAAGCGTTGGCACATGTGTGCCTCACACATTCATACACATTTACACATCCACACACGTCATGCATTTACATTTGCTCCGATACACACACACACACACGAATGTATGTGCATGTTATACGTCTTTGGCGAATATGTGAAGCTTACACACATGCGAGAATGTATTTATATATATACACATATACATACGTGGGGTTGAATGGTTCGTCTGCGCTCATAGGGATGAGGCTCGTCGTTGCGACTAAGAGAAAGCGAGGAAAATAGAAAGGAAAAAGAAATAGAGAGAGGAAGAATGAAAAGAAAGCAAGGAGTGTGGATGGATGAGAAAGAAGGTGGGATGGTCCAAGGGTGGCCTCTGTATAAGACGAGACGAGATATGCGGGGAGGAGTTGGGAGGGTGAAATTAATGTATTTGTTCTGCAGCTTTATATATATGTATATCTATCCCTTTAGAAATAGATGTATTTATAGCGAACAATATAACTCACGAAAGAATATATGATCTTATATTAGAGAGTAGGTGTTGATTATTCAATTATTTTCATTGTTATCACGTCATTGTAATTTTAATTACTAGTGAAACGATGTTCACGGAATATTATTCAATATTCTCTATGAAATTGGAAAATACATTCGAAAAAATATATCTTCTCATTATAAACTTGGGAAACATATCGTGTCTGACTATTGAGAAAGCCAAGTGCTTTGGAATGTAGCCCATAATATGAAATAATTGTGGTTTATATTATTTCGAATATTATATCATTGCTGTGGTAGATATTTTTCTATAAAAAGATGACAGAGTATACATGTGTTTGTATGTGTGCGGATATGGTGATGAATTCACAGTGAAAAGAGAATGTCCACGTTTGCTCTACTGAGGGTGGAGTCATGTACCCTTCTCTCTACTCCTTTTTGCACAACTCTGTGTCTCGTACTCCACCCACTCGTGGTCGACAATTCAAAATCAAATCTCCGGTTGCTCTTCATACTCATACATTAGGTGAGTGCAGTACATACGTATGTTCATACAGGTCTATGATATATGAATATATGTTTTATAACATTCACAAGTGATACTTGAAAGCGAGTTGCGAGAGATGGACGACGTATATACCTGAATTTTAATATATAAACCCATGTATGTCATCTACCTACAAATATGCATCAGGATCCGATTGAAATGTAGTCGTTTTAAAGCAAATCGCACAAAGATATTGGTGCAATGTCGATGTATCACAATAAACCCCTGCTCTAGTGGACGCGGACTCTTTTTATTTTCATACGAATTCATAGCTCGCAAATCAACTCATTTTATGAATATTCAAGAATTTCATAAATGTACATTTAAGTATGATAATTATTGGGGTCATAATAAAAATGTATGGTTAGTACAGATTTATATCACTGTATAATATCTGCTGAGAAATTCGGTTGCGCAAATCATCTGCATCATTTCTATCATTTGTAAAATTATAATCACAATTTCTTCATCACACTAACAATAAAATACTCATGAATGATCTGGGGAGATTTGCTCTATGCTGATGTTCTTGCCTCTTGTATAATTTCATTAAGCTCAGTCATAACGTTGAAATGGTCTACTTTTAATATGGGAGAAGAGTAGATTCAGATGCAAAAATATTTCCAGATAGACGCACAACAATTTTATGTATGGATATAATACATAAATAAATTCGGGATTGGTGATATTTATTCTGTAACGTTGTTGAATTTGTTGGAAGAAAAGATACGTTGATTTTTATGTTCTTTTTTTTTAATAGAAAGAAGAAGAGAGTTGGATACACTTATTGTTGAGGGTGAACCGCGGGACGTGGTGGGATGAACGAGAGGGAGAGGAAGACGATGACGTCGACGGTCGAGAGAATCGGGCATAGGAAATGGCGGTGTACTTACGCGCCTTGAATTCGTTCTTGTATAAGTGTATATACATGCAAATATGTATGGTGGTGGAGGGTGACGGAATTCGTCGTAACTAGTGTAAAGTGAGAGAAAGCGAGTGATAGGGGTGGTGAGTGCATGCAGGGTAGGACAGAAAAAGAACGAAAAGAAGGATAGAAGAGAGGAACAGGAAAAAAAATTGGGGGGCAGAGCTCGTGCAGGCTCCCCTATATGAAAAAAAAGCTATTTAAATCGGTACGGCCCAGGGTTGGTTCATTTTGCGACTCAATTCGATATATGTGTAAATGAATATGTATATGTGCCTACGGGATAGCACTGCGTTCGTCGCGTTCGTCGCTCCGGTTCATGACTTTATATTTTTCACTGCGATAACGACGCGATTTGCATAGCGTGGCCTATTTTGGGCCGACATTTATATTTGGCTGAAGAGAATTTTCCTAGTGAATTAAAAATGAATATTTAAACTATTATTGTTTTTATATGCTTGGGTTTTTATTAATTCAAGTATGTAGATATGTATGTATTTTTTTGTCTTTACTCATTGCGTTTTGACTTGTATTGTAGGTTAAATTGATGTCTATGAATAAAGTCGAATGGAGTGCTGCACGTAATGGAGGTGAAAAGAGTCTGAATGATGAGTTGGTTGTCATATTGTATTTGAATACAAGAAATGGAAGAGTCGGGTATGCAGTGAACAAACTTTTTCTGTGGAGGGATATGAAGTTTAGAATAGTGATGGTGGAGGTAATAGTGAGATATAGAAATATAGGGGTGATATTGGGAAGAAAAAATCCGACGATTAGTGACAGACGTTGCCTGCTCTTACTTCCCATTATGTTTATAAATTGCAGAGAAAGTTGAAATAATCTGCAAGTTTTTTCGGTGTTAGATTTCCAAATATCAGCAGATTTTCTAACTTATTTGTCTGGATATCAGACTATAACTATCGTTTAAAATTGATTCATCTCTTTGCATTGTTATTTTACCGGTCTGCTCTCTAAGTTATGGAAAATAACAATGACGATGACTCTATTCACCCTGGAAATATTGAATAAAATTTGATGACACACAAATGTGATTGTACTTATTCAATAAAAAAATATCTCAAAGTCTATATTTCTTTAGGTTGAGGATTTTTTATGGTAGTTTTAACTGCAAATTTCACTCCCCATGACATTGAATAATAAACTGGTTTATTGCAGATAGACATATTAAAAAGAAACATGTTTGTATCATGTGTACCCTCGCTTCTCTCTATATGCATACATGTCTCATGTTTAGCTCAGCAAAACATCTTCATCACGCCATATTCTTATGTGTGTGCGCGGCCGTGGGAGAGGGCGTATATGGGTGTTATTACCCTGTGCAAACTCATAAAATAACGAAATTCCCAGCGGAGACGATGAGCGGCAGCCAGAAAAGTGGGAGGATACATATACATAGAGAGATATAGTAAGCGCAAGCAGTGGAACCAAAAGAAGAAGCAGACGAAGAAGAAGAGACGGGTGCAATAGTGGTGGCGCAAGATACACCTATCGATTCCTTGAGCACGTAATAACGTATTCAATTTCATTCTAATAACACGGCTGTACGTGACAGCATACGATATATATACTATACTGTAGTTACCGAGCGAAAAACCAACGTATACGTAAATACCCAAGCCGAGTGTGCCACTCGGGGCGAAATACCAAAGCCAACTCTACATATATGTGCCATTGGCTGGCGATTGGCCGCGGCCCGGAGACCCTTTTACCCTCTTTCTCTATTTCTCTTGTCCGTTACCACTGCACTATAGGGGCGCCTTCTTGTTTCAGGGACCCACTCAGGTGTACACCAAGAATACAGAATGTACATTCGCATGTACATAGGTTGCCATCAATGTATATAAGGTCGCCTATATATAAACGAAACGACAAATGCCCGAGGGAGGCGACGTTTAAACACAGCAGAGGAGATTCCAGTGAATAATTGAGCTACGTAATTTATCGTGTGGAATGCACGGGCGAGGTCTTGTGCTCGCTATACTCATAGCACTGTGGTCCAATGGAAACAAAAGAATCAAAAAAAGTTATAAAGTAAAGGAGGTAGAGAATGTACATAGTTTACTCATACGAAGAAGGAAAACGAAGGGAATAGGGAGACGAGAACGAGGTGACGTTGGTAGTGGTGGAGGTGGTGGTGGTGGTGGTGGTGGTGGCGTCGGTGGCGGCAATGGAGGGCGAGCTAGTGGAAATTGAATTTCGATCGAACACGCCAACGGTGCTTGGGAAAGGTGGTGAGGAGGGCCAAGAGGCGGAAGGTTACACTGAGTCGAGGAATAAGGAAGACAGAGAGATAGAGATAGGGATAGAGAAAGAGAGAGAGGATTATATCGGTGTAAGACGTTGGTTCTACGTTTATGTATGGGAGAAAGAGGTGGCCGTTCAAAGAACTACATCGACGAGTTGTGTATGTATAGTGAGAAAGAGTGGGACATATAGGACATTAAAGGGGCAGCCTCCGCGTTCAAACCACCGCTGTCCCTATATACGATGAACAAATGAGCAATTCTCCCTTTCCACCCAACGACGAAGACGACAAGAGAGCTGCTGGTGAGTCTTATGATCGTCGTGGACGTTGGACCCGGGCGTCTATGGCTCGATTTTACACTTCCCTCGCTTATCTTACCCGACCCTCTCATTCCATCCTAACAGCTCCTTCCGCATGTTCATCATCCTTCTGGCGCCTCGTCGCATCCTCATCCTCATCCTCATCCTCATCCAACTCTCCCTCATGTCCATCGTTTCTTTGTATATGCGTATAACTATATCTTCGGCGATTTATAGATGATCGTAGTTTAAAATTTCTCACACGGCTCAGCTCGGAAAGTACGTTGACGACAAGAAGAATGTGTATGGCACGTTTATATACACCGTTGTGTATATGTATAGAGATGCATGAGAACATTACTATATGAAGGAAGGAGTGTCGCAGTGTCGATCAAAAACAGGGGGATTGAAGAAACGGAAGATGCGCGAATTTGTTCGTTCACTTGCTCGTGTTGCTGACGAATTATTTTTCAAAGTTTCATATTACAGTTTGATGTCAACTTCACTATTTTCGTGTATATATATTTCGAATTTTATATAGACTCGAGTCTCCAAGGGATTCAAGTTGACGTTGGATCGGTTAGATATTTAGGACATTCTCGCCAAATGTGTTGACAGAATAAGTATGGCTGGTTACATACAATATATATTGCGAAATACTTGGAAAAGAACTGTCTGCATGTAGCGAACTGTGTGGGCACATCGTGGTTAACAATGTTTAATGCATGAGTGGTGAAAGATCTACGAATCTTCTAATTCTACTAGAGTAGAACTATCAAACAGGTTCAAATTAAAATCATTTTGAGTCTAATGTGATTATGTTGGCATCACCAATAGAGACGCAATTCAAATAGCATTACGATTTTTGATATCAACATAAAATGTCTCATATCAATAGTAATTTTTTTCGTTTACTTTTGGCAATGCCGTATTTTGCGGTGTTGACGATACGTTTTCTCCAGCGTGTATATATTATATAAGTGCAATGTACGAAGGGAAGTTGATTTAGGAATTGGCGCGCCGTTGGATTGTTGCCAGTTATTTCTACTATTGAAAGTTGATAACTCTCCGTTTCCGAACATATATACATACAGAATTCTATAGTGCAATAAACTCGTTTAAGCTGTCCTGATCAACAGAAAAAAAAAGGATAACAAACGAGAATATTCCATGCATCAATTTCTGTGTCGAAGTTGTTCAATTAAGAATTCGACCGAATATACATCTACATACATATTGTTGTAGCTCATATCGATGGAATATTTTATATTTCTCTTTTGTTTTATTCTTTTATATTCGTCGAATGAAAAAGTTGTATTACGAGCTGGTTAAAAATAGTTGCTGGGCACGTTTCCAAAAGTTGTACAAGCATAAGCCTACAATGAAACTGTTTGTGCTCATATTATCAAAGACGAAAGGACGAAGTTGAAAAAGTAAAATGGCCGGTCCGCCATTAATTAATATCGTATATATTATATATATATATATATTTATACATAACAGGACGTCTGCAGTGTGCGCGCGCTGTTTCTCCCGCTGTACACTACACTACACAGAGAATGAAAAGAATATAAAGCTAAAGAAGAGCGAAAAAAGAATGAGGCAAAGTAAATGGAAGAAAAGAAAAGAAATATAATAGAATAAGCATCAGCAACGATCTTTCCTTATAACTTCGCTATGACCAACTTCCTCCGGTGTCTTTCTCGCGCTTTCTTGGTTGCCTATTCCACCCCCTGGTTCACCCTTTTGTCCGTTGAGGGTGGTAATGGGGTGGAGCGAGACGGACTGTGTAGGAAAGAGTGGCCCGGTGGGTATGGGGCGGCTGAGAGGAGGTTGAAGGGTGGTTGAAACGGCGAATGGATTTTATGCCCAGAGCTTGAGATATATGGCGGCCGCTACGCCCGGGCAAAAATAATATTAATATCGGAAAAGGAAAGGAGGGAAAGTTTCGCAGGCTGGTCCTGCTTTGGGCAGGGGGTATCAAGTATAATCATAATAATAAACGCCCGAGCGCGGGGCGCCATCGCCATTGCTGCCACTGCCGCCCCCAAACTACCCCAATCCTCCCCTTCGAACCCTCGTCTCGACGTCTCACCCTCTCTTACCACCCCCTTTTTACTTTGCTCCACTCTTGCGCTCCCTTCCACCCCCTAAGGTTCACCCTCTGCGTCTTCCTCGTACCGCCATCACATTCGTACACACGTACTCACACATAGATAAACACATGTGTGTGATTACACATGATATGAGATATATATTTGTGTATATGCGAATGTATTAGTTGCGTTTACGTATAGACGAGAAAGCTTATACCTCGTAAGTCTATATATACATTTGTGGAGATATGTGTGGAAGGATTTGAGTATGTGTGCATGTGTGTACAGGTTGGAGCGCGCGCTCGCTATATACTCGAGGATTAGATTAGCTTCCACTGGCTTCGCAAAGGCTTATGTGAGCGCCCGAAAGCGGCAAACAAAAATGCTATGGTTCCCGAAAGATTTTCTTAACAAAAAAGAAAGAAGGAGGAAAAAAAAGAAGAGAAAAATAGAGGGAACGAGGAAAATAAATAAATAACAAAACGGCAGAGAGATAGTGCGCGAGGCATGATGCGGAAAAAAGTGTGGGGTTGACCCGAGAGAAATGTCTGTATAGATATACTAGGAAATTAAATTGATTTGAATCGAAAGAATGTTGTTTTGATTTTTTATTTTAAAATTAATCCTACGGTACACGAGACCGATTGAAATTATCAATTCAATATGAAGAATTTTTTGCAGTTCAATTCAATTAATAAACAATTATTTTAATCATAATTCTTCATACATTTGACTCCGAGAGTTATAATGACGTCAATCGGAATTCATTAGAGCTAATTTAAAGTATTTTTTATTTCCGTTCATACTGCATTCGGTCGTGTTTCACATGCATTGAGGAGCAGGTAAACTTTCTAGTTGCAAGCGAAAAAACGAGAAAAATCCTTCTGATGACATTTTCATCTGTCGTCTCCCCCACATCCTATATATATTTTCCAAACGAGTCATTTGAGCCAAGAGTGCCTTCATTTGCATCCTTGTCGAGTAAAAGAATTCATTATTTTTAAGGACCGTTGATTTTCCACGAGAGATAAGTTCCTTTTTCTTCTCATTTCTTTATATATCTTCTACTTCTTTTTCCTAACGCTGCGCCACCGACTTGTGTCCTCTTACCCCTCTGTTCTTACGCTTTCGAGGGCAATTATTCCAATCCCTCGTTCTCCCGTGCCACGTAACGTCCACCGTTCGTTATTTCCGGGGAAATTAATCTTGCGGAGACAATCCAGAGAGCTGTCAGGTTCATCGGATTAATGGTGGTTGCGTTCTAACGAATCCGTTGTGACGTCATGGCACTCGGGGGTGCGCTCATCCTCTATTCTCTTTTTCTCTCTTTATCTTTCTTATGCTATCTGTGCATACACATCCATATATATGTATATACGTATATACATACACCTACCAATCGTTTTGCTCGCCGTCGACTCGTAGAAACGGGAACGTCCTTCGATTGTTCCTCTAATCCTCTGGCTTCTACTATATCCCGCCTCATGTCCGTGGTCCACCCTCGTATGTGCAATCTGCGTGTATGAGTCTGTGTGTGTGTGTGTGTGTGTCTAGGTTATACGAGCAAGCGCGCAGATGCATTTATATATCGAATTGCAAGAGGTATAGCGTCGTGGCACACGTTGCCCAACCGCCCCTTAAGGTTTCTATATATAGATATGCGTATAACTATAGTTGTGTTGGTTGTTTCTGGACGAAATCGAGGCTTTTGTCTTGGCGTGCCTCATAAGCGTGGATTTGGTCTTATCCTGAACGCTCCCTTTTCTTTTTATCCCTATTTTTCTCCCTATTTTTTCCACTTTTTTTTTTCCTAGTTCACTCTCTTATTTTTCATCTCACTCATTGCCATATACATACACACATATCCGCCTCCTCTCTATGCTCGACCACCCCCAGAGTCATCCCCCATGGCGAGCCATTTCTCGCTTTCTTTCGCGCTCTCTCTCCCTCGCTTACTTATTTCTCCGTTTTTGCCGCTTGTTTTTGGGGTGGAAGTTAGCAGCCACCATGCGATTCACACGAACGTCACACATGCACACATGTATTTTCCTTTTTTTTACGTTTTTATATCCCTGGCACTCATTTCCCCCCTGTTTCATCGTCCACCACCCCTTCACCCTCATTTTTTTCTCGCTGTTTCTCTCTTATGCTGGTTGGGTCACAACGAACATTTCGTTTCATTATCATACCATTATTTTTTTCTTCCCGTCATATCATAAATTGCCTTTTTTTTCTCCACGGCTTTTATTCGTGCGTGCTTTATGCATCCCACTACTGCCATTAATGTCACGTCTTTGCTCACAATTCGGTGGTCCCTTGCTTTTTTTTTTTTTTTTTATGATACAAAACTAGCGCCCCCATATGCGTAACCCCCCTTGTAGCCCAAACTCGTGACTCCAGGAAGAATTGGATAGTTGATCTCGTGGTCATCCATCCGGGTATACGTGACTTTTCCTTTTGCCAAAAACATGTACACAATATTTCGGGCAGATATTAATGAACGAACCACTTTATTCTTCAGTTGATCCATGTTGGGATCATACATATTTTTTTCCTTGTTCATACGTCCATGGGTATATGTATATGTTTTGTTTGTTTCAGTATAAGCAATTCAATCGTGATAGAGAAAAGTTGAAGGAGAGAAAAACATTTTGGTTAGATATATTGAAATAAATGTGGCCACCACTTTTTTTGACATATCAATAGTTGATGTTTCTTCCTCAGATAGTCACAAACTTATTTTTGTGGAAAATTTCCGGAATCACTCTCGTTCATTCATTCATACTCATTATTGGTATATCATTCTCGTGCTCTAATGACCGTTGATGAAGCAACCACAGTGATACATTTTTTTTTCTTATAAAAATATGCCTCCTAACAAAACATTTTATTGTGGTGAATTATAATGCGATGAAAATGTTTCCCAAATCATTCGCTCTGCTAAATATATTCTTTTCAATAGTTATTGTATGATTCTTTTTATGCGACAGCTGACTATACGAGTTTTTACTTCGATAATCTCGCGGTCCATCGACTAACGTTATAAGAAGCACAACGCAACGAAAACTCGCGATGATTTTTCATCATCTCTTCATATTGATGTTTCACTTATAAAAGCTCTCCGTTCTATGCACGCAAATAAAATCACTGTTAAAAAAGTGATGCACATATACTTTTAGAGCCGAGATTGTTGAAAGTGTAATGGAACACTGAAAAGATAACATTTATACTTGATCGTCAGAATATATATTATGATATATCCATATACATACGTAAGTAAATATATATATATAGATGCATAATATCTTTATAAAATATCGACGAACAGATGAATTCCACTGAGGATTGGAGAGTAAGAGCACACAATCGGATTCAAGAGCAGACTTATCCCCGACAAGATGATATTAATGAAGAGAAGACGAGTATATGCATTTGTAACCGAAGTAGGAAGAAGAGACGTAAAAAAAAAGCGGAGTGCAAAAAAATTAGAAATGAAATGGAGGAGAATACAGAACAGACTGAATGTGAAATTATCGATCTTGAATGTTTCAAGAGAAAACTGAGAATCTACGAAAATGTGTTTACTGAATTGAAGCTACATCCGCTGTCTATGTATACATGCATACATATATACATATATAAATCTAGATTCTGAAGGTATATATATATATATATATAGTGGAAAAGTGGTGCGAGGGGGGAAATAAATTCTCGTCAACCGCTATAAAGAACGCTCAATCACCTTATTTACAAGAATAACATCAGGATCCCATTGGAGCTTTAGATTTCCGATGATAACGCGCTTGGGCCTTCCCCTGTTGCTCATACTCCATACACCCCTGGTTTCTATATAACATTGCCACTACCACTATTGCACGCTGGTACACATCGGAGTGATCCATCTTCAACTCGTCTCTTCTCCACAGGCTCTACTCTCAAGTGAATCTAATAAAATCGTGCAGTGTACTGCGATGAATAAACCGTTTTTCATATAATTTAACTGCTTGACATGATATACGAATGTGGCTCATGATCAGAAACAGATTTATATGGGAAATGTCGGTTTTGTAAGGGTATGGAGAGAAAACGTTCAATAATTAACCCCTCATGTTCATTTATTCGCTTTTATACTTACTTCTTTATTTATAGACAGGTAATTTTCCAACAGATTCAGTATAATGGAGCGTATGAGCAGAGGAATATTCCTCTTCCACATTTCACGAAAGTTTACCCGATAAGGCTCGATAGAGATAAAAAGAAAACGTTTCGACTTCCTATATTGTATTATACATGTATATAAATTTATAAGAGACAATTTATTTTTTGTTCTTGTATTTTTTTTTGTTGTCCCAGTATTTGTTCCTTGCTATTCATAATTCCGGATTGAAAGACAAAAAATAACAGCGGGAGTCCAAATCGCTTTGAATGCGCGGGACCCTTTTTTTTTTCTTTACCATCGACTTCTTCATCTTCATTGGAGCCCAAACTCGCGCCAACGAGTCCCTTGCTTAGAACAATTTTTTTTCATTTGTAAATTTTCTTTTTCTCCATAACGTTTTTTATTCTTTCGTTTAAAAGAAATGTCGTGGCGACAATGTTGGGGCTGAAGGGCCGAGGGGACATTCACGGGTTACTTGAGCACTTGACCTCAAGAAGTAGTACTAGCAAAAGTAGTCGAGGTAGCAGGAGTAGTAGTAGTAGTAGTAGTAGTAGTAGTAGTGGTAGCATATACCACAGACTAGAACGCTGCACTTCTGGTGATTAAAGTGAAGCCGGGAATTAGAGTGTAGTATAAAGTCGCGTTCGCGAGAGTAAGAAAAAAAGCGATTGAGAATAAAAATAAAAGAATATAAAAAAGATAGATATATATAAAGTGAACCCGCTTGGCATAAGATGGGTGGGTCGAGGAATTGAACAGGGCGAGGGTGGCATGAATAGGGGCGCGGGGGTGAGCAAGGAGATATAAAGAAAAAAGATAGAAGGAAGAGCGGGCGCGGTGGCAATCAGTGAAATGGCGGCGAAAATAAATGAATGGAAATTGAGTCTGTCCTGTTGAGAAGCGGACAAGCGGACGAGCACAACCAGCCAACCAACCACCGATGAACCAGGCTATACGTTTCCTTGCACTCTCCTTCCTCATCTCTCGCTCTCTTTGTCTTGCACGTTCGTGCCAATGTGAAGGAATGGATTGCTAAGAGGACGCCACATTTGTGATTGTAAGGAGGCTTCGCTATGGTGCCCGGCTACGGTTTCTATACTTTCGCTGGGTGCAGTCGCACATCGCGCCAACCTTTTCTCCTCTTATTCTCTTGTGTCATTCTCTCTCTTCATCTCACTCCTTGTTTCATCTCTTGGGTGGAGGAATCTTTGCATTATGTGGAGGAGAAATGGCGATTCTCCAGGCATCAGAATGTCCGCAAGAACTGACGGGACTAACGAGTGGACGAAAATGGAAGAGAGTAAACGCGAATACTGCAGGCGCGCATCGCACCGCGACCGTCAATCTATCGATGACTTGCAGTGTCCTTTTTTTTTCCGTTGTCGTTCTTCTCTTTTTCAAATCTCTCTCCATTCTCTTTTCTCTCTTCTACATATATACCTGTCTATGTAGGTACATGTATTACCAATATTCATCCAAATTCTACATGGTATAAATAATTTATGGCGCAGGAGCGGGCGCGCGCTGGGTTGATATAAATTTCATTGGGAATTATGGAGTTCGATTGGAGGATGAAAGAGACCATTGGATTTAGCGACGTAATATAATTTTTTTTCGTACGAATACTGTGATAATGACTGCTTCGAGTGATTGTGTATCATGGGTACACTAGTCATATTTAATGCATTGGTTTTATTCCCGAATGTCTGTAGAGACTTTACATAAATATCCAAATAAACCGCGATATTGTAGTATTCCAAATGAATTCGGTATTTCCATATTTCAAACAAGAAATTATTACAACAAATAACCATCACTTCTCCTCTCGTGAACCATCCAAATAATATTTTTTTCATCTAAATTACTTTTCTTTTTCATTATATATATACATATAGATGTACATGAAACGTATAATATGTGATATTGCTTTCTCTGTATGGCGTCCGCAATGTCAACCGCCATCGGAGCCAAACGAGAGCAAGCTTAATGCTTCGGAAAAAATAACACATACTCCTACCCTAAAATTCGTGTGTGTGAGTTGTGAGTCCTGTCCTTCCATCACTACATACACGAATCATTTTTTTATTTTTATTCTTTTTTTGTAGTCGTCTATGAGGGTGGACATTTAGGGCGAATGGGACATACTGCGTTGCCCTTCAGACCCTTCGTCTTTTCTCATTGAAGAATCTCGATATCTTTCGCTACATATACATTTTTTCTGTTTTTCACCCATCCTCCAGCTCCCTCTAACTTGCTATATCTTTTTTAAGACCCCTGAACGTCTCATCATTTCACATTGTATACAATCAATCGAATCTGCATAGCATCTGATCATTTACAGAACAAGAAGAGAAAAAACTGTGAGAAAAAAATGAGAAGACGAAGCTTGTGTAGCACTGGATAAGTTATGTATTCTAGAAAGAATTATTTCATTCTTTTTCAGTGGTGTAGATATATATTAGGAGGCTGTATGAATGAATGAGAACATTGTGTTAGATTTGAAACAGGATAGTCCATCAGGCAGTAGGTAATTTTGTTTATTAATATTTAGTTTTCATATAATCAAAAATATTACTCTTCATGTTTCGCACCTGTTAAATATTGTCTTCAACATTATTCTCCAAAAAGCATTGGAAATTTTATTTTTATTTTTATCACGTGTAAATACATCATTTCAATGCTTGGAAAAATACATTTGTCGATTTATTTATCCGGAGAGGACCCCTGACAAGTCGTTATTCGAATATATCAAATCATATCATTATTCATCCTATCACAATGATGATACTCACACGTAACATTGTTGAACAATATAAAAAACAGCATTACATCAATGTATTGTTTTCTTTCTAATGAAAAGTATCATCTCATTAACATCTTAATTACTATGTAGAATTAATTAATTAAATATAATCTGCAATTAAATAAAATAAATTGTATTTTTAATTATGACGGAATTCGTGAGTGCCACACCTTAAAATACATACACAGCCACATATTCACACATATATCTATATAGATGTAAATACAAATTTATCCTCATGCATGTCGGCCATACATTCCCTCTCTCCATTTCATCATTCCCCGGGCAACATTGCCCGTTTCTGTATCTCCACATTTGGGACGCCATACAAAGGCGTCTCTCGACTCTCGTATGTATAGACAAAACTCTCCTCGACCACTCTCCACCATTCTCCCGTCGTGTCTCTGTATCCCACTCTTGCGCGGCCCACATACGTATGAATTCCCGCACATCTACATGAGCTAAGACGCGTTCGAGTGGGACAGCGCACCAACAAGACGAGGCCTCTCTACTGCTCTATACTCCCTATCGCACCCCCTTATGCATATACCATATACATTATATACCCTCACACATTCACTATCTTCTATTCCATATATTTAAAAGGCGAAGAGCTCAGCACGCGTGTGCGTTCGAGTCATATCACCTACGCGCGACCATCAGACACTCTATATATCTATATACATGTATATATACTTGAGAAAGAGAGAGGCAATGATCGCGAATAACACACACACGATTTTCTCCCACTCAATAATAATTCCCCTATCGTGCCCCCACTATCATTCATTGGGCGTATATTTGCGCCATATTGGTAACGCCCACAACGCGCGCCAACTCGTATTTACCACCCCCGCGCGCATCACATATACATAGACACAGACAAATACATTGACACGTATAGATGTGCGTGCACGCCCTCATACAACACTCGCGACAAAAATTCCAAACGTTTTCAGTGCCACATCGAGTGTCGGAGGAGAAGCAACACAGCGTCTACACAATGTTTATGTAGTGGTGTATGTGTGTGTCATAGAGAGGGGATAGGGTGGAGAGAAAATGAGGGAGAAGGACCTTCAGCTCATTTGAAAATCCAACACACACGGCGAACAACATGAAGGAGATGAAGAATATTTCATATATAAGGAGAAGAAGGAGATGAAGAATAAAAGGTGTCGCTCAGAGCAACGCGAGAGGGGAGAAAAAGAGTCTCCCGACTTAATTTCCCACCGCCATCTCGCGTTTCTTCTCTGTGAAATTTTTCGTCTCGCCCCGCGCTGTCATCTTCATCTTCATCGCCATTTCCACGTTTTTGTCCTTCTCCTATTTGCAATGACGTCCGCTGAGGGTCGACGGCGATTCACCCAGCCATGTGCCACTTCAGGGTCGCTTCTTCCTCGTTATGTCGAGTTTTCCCATTTGTATATATATATATACGCCATGCTGAACTGCATACATGTATTACTTGCTGAATATTCGTCTTTTTAACGCGAGATACTCTGCATAGTATGGCCATTATTACTGTTGCTCTGGTGTATAAGCCCCCAATGTAATGATCCCGATGTGTTCCGGTGAATTCCAATGCTCTCTCGGTCTCTTTCTTTCTTTCTTTCTTTCTTTATTTTTCAGCTCTGTGCATTTCTCGCTTGGATGATTGCAGAGTTTGTATAATATGTGCGCAGATAAATATTTCTCTTTCTTCATTTGGTTCAGAATTATTCCCTGAAACGAATCTGAAGAGAATGATGATGTCTTTGAAAAAAGAACGGAAAGAATTAATTTTCCTGTTGGGATTATGAGAGTGAGAGAGTGGAATGGAAACAAATATGAGAGAATTTCGCTCCCTTTGCGTAGTCTTAAAAGGCTGAGAGAAGTTTTTCTTCTTCTCGATATGACAAAAGTATGAATTGCAGTAGAGAAAGAAATATAGAGCTGGCGTAAGGGAAAATATACGAGCGACGTAAATGGCGGGCGGTGTATATACGAGACATTAGTGGAAAAACATGTGTACACGTGTATAAAATGTATGGTGCGGTAGTAAATGGCGTTGTCTGACTTATTCTGAAATTATCTACTCTCACTGGCAGATGCTCGCGCGCGTGCGACACGTCCCAAAAATTTATTTACTTGCTGGTTCTGTTTCTCCGCATATTATATCCTCATATATGACGCGCAGAATGTTGCTATCTGTATGGACTTGAGATTGAGAACTTTGTGTACAGGATTTTTCAACATACATGCGAAAATTTTTCGCTCTGAATTTTAAAATGAATTAATGTTGACCCGATGTGATATTTTCGTTTTATATTTGTAAGTCAGTATGAATATAAGAGAATAATAATTACATTCATTAAGGGAAAAATTTGAATGCTGGTAAAAACATACTTGTTACAATATTTTTGTAATGGAAATAAAAGTGGGAATATTAATAATTACGAAATTTTGTAGGTAGTAAAAATTTATTTTCCCTCCATTCTGATTCCCGTTACTCTGCACCTCTGTATTAGAATATTATCTTCCAAATTCGGACGGATAGAAATGACGGATGATTTTTTCTGATTTGTTTCAGACATGCAATTGGATTGAATTGCTATCAAAAATTATTTACATGTGTAAATCTGAGTTTTATTCAAATATATTATCGAATAATTCAGTGACTGATGCCAATGAACAGAAAAACTTTGTCTGTCGCACTCTATTTTGCAAATGTGCCACAGTGTGCTGATGTATTATATGGTGTGAGTCTCATCTCTCTCTCTCCCTCTTTCTCAATCACCTTCCCTCTCTCGCGCTTAACAGTCACATCGATCTCGCCGTCAGATGCCGACACGAGTATTCGTCGTGCGCTGGTTTCTGCCCAAATGCTAACTCAATTTTTTCAACATTTTCCCATTCTTCATGAAATAATGACTGAGGAAAAAAAAACATCTTTCGAAGACTTGAAGATGTAAATGTACAACTAATTACGACCACCTGCCACCAAGTTCTACCGAATGTTTTTTAATTTATCAACAAACTCAAAGTTCGATTGCATGACCCTCCATAAAAAGTTTCTGACTACAAAATATTTGATCATATGAAATGCCGTTTACACTACCTAAAAATCATAATGTGGAATTACTGCTCTGAAAAATTTTGAATATACTACAACAATTATGCTTTTTATGTTGTTAATCTGTGAACATGGAATATAAATAATATAAAATCTACCAAAATACAATATATAATGAAGGTTGAAAATAAAAACTTTGATACCGTGGTACATGACACGGGGTAGAAAAAAAAAAGAAAATTCTATTAAAGTTGACACAAATGCACTTTTGCTTCCCATCCAAGCCAGGACACGTTTCTCAAGAACGCTGAAGGGCTACGAGAATAGTATAGACGGTTCACAGGGGATGAAACGGTGAAGGGTGAAGAGATTCACCCTCTCATAGCCATGGACGGAGGTGAAATGGGACGAGTGAAGAGTAAAGGAGGAGAGAATGGACCTGGAGCGTAAGTGCTTTTTGTCGGAAAATTATATGATATAGCAGCGAGAGGACGACGAGACGCGAGCTTTTTTGCTTCGTTTTTCCTTCACTCCGACGGTTGGATTAGAAAATATGATTAGTTTCATGTGGGCGCGGGAAAGGAGGTGGGTTATGAGTGTATATATAGAACGTGGCAGAATGCCGACAATCGAGAGTGTCAGAGGGATGAAGAAAATAGGAGTGGATGGTAAGACTGTATATAAAGAGAGGCGAGTTGTGAGATGGAGAGATCCCGAGTCGCTTATAGGCTGCGAATTTTATGTGACTTGCTATACAGACTACGTGCAAAGATTCAAACAACACTTATCACCCATATATGTATATGTTTTCTAGATATTTCGAAATATTTCAATGAAAAATTACACCAAAAAGGCAGTTACATTAATTTCAAATAATATTCATCATAATTATTTTAAAATGCTCGCAATGAAACAAATATGTTGAATCATTCTGGTAAATGCGAGGGCTCAAGTCTCTCTTGATCAGATAAAATGTTTGTTCGTTCACCTCTCTAGAAATTCGTATATTTTGTATAGTCACCAGAGTCGTTCAGTCACTTGGAGGGTGGCTTGAGGGGTAAGTCTCGGAGTCAGCGGGTGAGCGCGAGTACAGGAGGGAGGAAAATAGAGAAGAGGGTCGAAGTGCGCGTATGTGAGAAAGAAAGAGACGGAGGATGTGTGTGTGTGAGTGGGTGAGTGAACGAGTAAGAAAGATAGTGAGCTTTCGATAAAGCAAAAGACGTAGAGGAAAGGAGAGTACGCGACTGAAAAGGTTCATGAAAGCTAAACGAGAGTGTGGGACGTGCGTTGCTTGTACCTACCTTTATCTCCTATTCCTCCTCTTTTGTATTTCATTTTCTCTTTCTGTCTCTCTCTCTCTTTCTTCACTTCGGTCAGCTACATCAGCGTAAGAAAGTATTACATAAATTGTGTGTAGTTTTTCTATGTCACAGATATGTTTTGTGCAAACTTTCTTGTCACAAATTAATTTCGATCGATATAAAAAATATATTCTGTTCATTCCATTAGATGCAATTTTTAACAGTTATCATACAACCTTTTGTTTATCTTTTGATTTTCGTTTTTTATGTGATATGAATAATTGATATTATATTGAGGAACGAATCATATTTGCGCCCACTGATAGCATAAACAATATATACATATATATATATAAATAGAAGGTGGTGGCACAAACTGAAGAAGAGTGAAGAGGAAGGATAAGTATTTCCCAGAGGAAGGACCATCCCGACAACGGAGTCAACTCATCAGCCGACCCCAAGTTTAACGCGCGACAGGGCTGCATAATAAGAAGACGATGCCAATTTTTACGAACTATCTTTGGCTATTGGCTCTCATCCCTCGTCATTCCATTTATTTTTCATCCACAATTCACCCCGCGTGCCACCGCGTCATCTTATGCTGTCGGTCATTCATTTTTTTAATACCACCCATCATAACTATCCACCCCAGCTATATTTTCCTACCCCTTCTGAGAAAATTTTAATCATATGGGTGAGTTATATACATAGTTACGCCCGATGACACACGTTCAATGTGATCGATAGTACACACACGACATACTCAGCGATCAGTTTCTAAAGTCCCTTCTTCTCTGGTTCTTCTACATTTACACAATTGTACGTAAGTGTTACGTTAAAAACTCCCTTTTTTTCTACCCCTATTTTTTTTACTTCATCCACCTCTGACCCCTACACAGTCCCTCGCGTTCATTGTAAAAACGAACCCCAAATTTATTATCGGAAACTATGTATCGATTTTATACCCATACGGCAATGTCGAATTCAAAGCTTTTGATCTTCATTTGATTTTATATTCCACCCTTTTATTTCGATTTTCTGCTCTTTCTCTATCTATATATGGAAATTACGCGCTCTGCATTTTTATTGTTGCTGCGAATGGCTTTTCGTCATCGTCGCGAATTGATGAGGGTATAAATTTTGGTTCGACGGAGACAAATCAAAAGTATTACTCTTTTTTTATTTTGTATATTGTATAAATTTATCATTGTTAACATGCGCGATGAAGAACGAGGGTGCGCCATTTAATCAGTTGTCCAGTGTTATACATCCAGACCATTGGATTGTCTTGAAATCCAACGATCGGTCAGTGTCCACCCTGTTTTAACTTCGGATTATATACCAGCACTCAGTGTTGACCATTTGGATTGAATTTCTCGCTGTATAAACACTTGCATATACCAGTCAAGATGATATCAATCAAGTGATATATAAGTTGATGATTAGGTATCATATCATTGTGAAATGAAAGAAAAACAAACGAAATAGATATGGATGAATTTGAAATTTCTTTTTTAATTGTTCCCAATTGGTCATTTTATATTTGCAGTACGAATATTTGGTTATTATTCATAAAACATGAGCCATTGACAGTTCCTTTGTGCATCTGAATTGTCAGCTACTGTATGCATCCATACACAATGGTGGATACATTGAGCACAACCTCTTTGTCAATTTCTTGTCCAATCTCCTCAGCTTCTCCAAGACATGTACGAGAGATCTTACGTACATGGCATGTAAGTAGTTAGGAAGGTGATGAGGGGTAAGTTGAGGACGAAACAAGTGGAGGCGCGGAAAATGTTGGTAGGGTGAGAGTAAAATAGTAAAGGATGAACGATGGCGGTGATGGTGGTGGTGGTGTAAAATATGGATTTACCTCTCCTCATCTCCTGGGCCTGAAGTTTTCCTCCGGGTTCTATATCTTTTCTCATACCGTGTACATGTTTGCGCTGGTGCTTTACACACATATAGGTATGTGTCATCCTCATGTGTGACGTCATATACACCAGCAGCATTCCCATTACGTGGGGTGTCGTGGCTCGTTTGTTAAAGGCGCGCACGGCTCGGCCGGTTGGTCAGGATACGACGAGGGAAACGAGAGTATATATGCTACGGAGATGGTGAAACGGGGGATGAAGAGAGGATGGAGCACAAGGATATAGCAGAGCTTCTCAGCCCGAGTATGTGTGGGTGGGATGTTTTGTTACTGTTTTATTTGCGCAGAGGGTATACACGTATGTACATGTTCATGTGAGACATGTTATATAGCGTTTTGTTTCGGTATATGTCTGTGTGTACTTGTAGTAGTAACGAGAGCGAATGAGAATGTCCACGATGGGGTGTGGCGAGAAAGGAGATGAAGGCGTAAAAGACGATGAAGGTTGAAAGAAGAAAAGAGTAAATAATTATAGATTGACGAGCAAAATTCTTTCATTCATTGAACACTTTTCTATCAACTTTAGGAGATTCATAATGAATTTGAGTAGGAAATAAATTCATGTTCAATTTATATTAATTAATCACAACCTTGATCGTATTTTTTTTTTCACTTATAATTTCTAATACCATTGCAGTTTCTTTTTGCTAAGTGCATGAAACTGCATGAAATAACGATGTATAATGTGATAACGTGATAATAATCTCCTTTGACTACACGTTAAGAAGAGTGAAAAGAAGAGACTGGAAAAATAAATATCGAATACGACTCGCGGAGATATTTTCTCATGTTTCAAAAGGGAGCTGCGTGTGTTAAGATACTTATTTAGAATTCGCCGTGCGCAAATGATGCGATTTCAACAAATACATATTGATGTGTATAAATTCTATACATACAATACATATCTATTTAATATCTTTAATACCCACATCTACTTCCGAGGTAATTTAAAATGCGATTACGCAAAAAGGGATCTACACATATACATATAGTATAGGGGATCAGTAGCATTCGTCGTTGGACATATAAGAATAAGCTAATACCAGAGTGGAGAAGAAGGCGCACAAGGGATGTAGGACGTTATAGTCCGAGAAAGAGACGACTTTGAGATGGGGTGCAACTAAAGGGGGGGTGGGCAATGGCGACGGAGGAAGACGAAGACGAGGTATGAAGAAGGAACGTAACTCAGGGTGGATGAAGAGAACGAAGAGGATGGCGGGTGGGTGCCTGGATGGCTGCCATTAAAAGATTTCACCCCCACACGGCCTCCGGCCATATAGCGCCCATATATAAGGGTGAGTAATCTGAGAGCCACCCCTTACTCCTTCTTCATCTACTTCTCTTACTTTTTTCCTTTCCCTTCTTTTTTTCTTTTCAGTTTTCTTCCTTCTTTTTCTCACTCACCTCTTTACTTTATTCCTTCCATCTACCCTTATCCCCTTTACCAACCTCACCCCACGTCACCTCTTTTTGTACCGTCCACTCACTTTTTCTCTTTCTCTCTTCTTCATCTTTGGTCACCCTTCCAACCCCCGTTCCACGACGGGTGAAAATGTTGGACGCAAACGCAAACGTGTGTCTATCTACTTACGTACGCCACTCTTGGATGTGGACACTTTGAGAGTAACGGGACTAGTATATGTACACCATTCTCCATGTATAGATATATATTATGAAAGGGCACTTACATACCATTTCACTTACACCAATCTTTCGCTATTCTTTTATACATATATAATATACATATATGCATGTGTATGTTCAGATCGGGACGCTTTAAGAAGCAACCAAAATTCGATAAGAAAAGGAAAAGAAATATATAGAGCAGGATGAGAATCCACGGTCAGAGCATGCAATCCTCTCTCATGTGTGTTTTACCATATATGTATATACCTGACGGGAGAGCGCGCTCGGACTTTGGAGTGTGCATGGGGCAATGTGAACGAACTAAAATGAATGAGATAGAAAAGACGATTACGGAAGGAAGAAGGATGGTGAGAGGGAGAGAAAGAGTTGTTCGTGTGTAAATGTGAATGTGAGGACATGCTCGAGACACACATCACGTGAAGAGAGAGAGCGAAGAAGATGCAGACAATGAAAAGAAAAAGAGAAAAAAATGAAGGAATGCGCGAAAAGCAGTATGATAAGGGGTGAGAAAATAGAAGGTGCAAAAGATGAAGTGAGATGGCGCGAGACCATGGGCACACACGCATACTGTAACGAAACACACCGCGCACACGTACGGATTATAGAGGGTAGGATTGGCAGCTCTGATCAATATTCGATTTTTGAAATATCTGCCCCACCGTTCAAAGCGGAGTGTTCGCGACCCCTTCATTCCCTCGCACCCATCTCCTCTTTTAACATCGCAGCCACCCCCGGACTGTCGAGCGCGGGCCCTACCCGTCCGTCGTCGTCATAGTCGTCGTCCTCCTCCTCATCCCAACATGTTCAACCCCCGTCGAATCGTTTCATACTCAGCTTCTTTCTCTCTCTTTCATTCTCATCTCCGCAAGTTCTTTCCTGCTCGCCCGTACTGCCACCATACTCCTCTCACTCCGCGTGGCGTCGCAAGCACGTTCTTCGAAAGCTCGATACTCCATTTGTATTTTTAAACTGGAATCCCTATGTATACGTACGAATGCGCGCCCGGGTCTCAGTGGATGCCACCACACCGTCGCCATCACCATCACCATTACCACCGCCGGCAGCGTTCGTACCCTCACTATTCCCGTTGCCTCCTTCACCGTTATACCCCTCGCGAATTTCTTACCCTCTTTTTCTTTACTGAACACTCGTGTGTGCGCTTTGCCATTCACATTTGATTCACCCTTATTTCGCTCTCCTCTTTTTTTTCCATTTCTTCCTTTATTTTTACATATATATACATACATGTATATAAAGTACATATATGCGTTCTTGCTCCATCTCCGTATGCGTGAATTCTGTGCAGATACTTTCAAGTACTCTTACACACACATAAATGTGTATGTTGATATATGTGTATACGTAGGTATAGTAAGAAAGTTGCGAGAGGCAAGTGCGGAGAGATACGATCCATCGGAATTTTAAGGGAACAAGAGGACACTCGATGCATACTATTTGGCATGTTCGGAGTAGAAACTCTATAGTGCATATATATATATAAACCCATGCCTATATTTTTTTCTTTTAGAACCTACAGGGCGATTCCAAATTCTCGTATTTTTTCATGATGCAGAAACGAAGATTTACTAGGCTGTACTTTGCTATTGTGAAATGTATGTCATTCTTGAAGATTATATGATGTTTTTAATACATAACATCGTCCCAGGTGGGGGATACTAAATCATATTGAAGATGAGACGCAGAGGAGGATGCAGGTCATTCCAATGTATCAGCATTGGAATGTATACCGAGCTGAAACAAACACACTATTTGATGTATAGACTCATTAAAAATCACTCTGGGTCCAATTCTGATATATTTTTAATCCCAAATATTTTCTAGACACCCCATATATATGTATGTATGTATATATGCATATATATACGTTTGTGACTGCACATATGTACATTGGGGAATTCGGTTACGACGAGTGGGACAAATGTGCGCTTTCTCTACTACCCCCATACGTATATTATACATATAGGTTGCGTTCACTTCCCCCACGAATGTGTCATGGGACTCAGGTGCATTCTCACCCTCTTGCTCTTTCATTTCCCCTGTTTTCATCACTCTTCAATATTAAAGTGTGTGCGTGCGTGTCACGCGTGTGACTTGACGTATTTGTGCGTGGCGTAGGTGTGACGAGTACTTCCTCTCTGCTCTCGGAATAGCAAAAGAATTTTATCTTATTCAAAAAATTCTTGTTGGGATTGAAATAAAGGGTCGTAGTATGTTAGTTGTAGAGTGAAATTTCTTTCAAAAAAGACATTACAAGATTTGTCGTGGGAACGGGCGTCATGAGTTTGCACTACTACGATTAAAGAGTCTTCTGATGTCTTTGGAACATTGCACGTGCACATCTTATGCATCTTTATATTTTTCTTTCTCATCATTAGACGTAACTGATGATAAACAATTTTTTTTATGTATTTATATTTTCATTTAAGTCATGCACGTTCGACTGTGTTTGATGCTAAGAGTATTGCCGAGGATGAGGTAAGAAGAGAGGAAGAGAAAGAACCACAGCTGTACAGGATTTCTCTTTGATCTTCGTGCACACTCTGCCTTCTATTTTTTTCTTCTTTTTATCCCTCCACTATTTTTGCCTCATGATAATTTTTATTTTGCGTAAAAATCGACGCAATTTGTGGTAAAATATTTTGCAGTGACGAGATTTTTCTCTCTATTTACTTCTTGTTAAAATGTACAGAGTGTTCTGCCTCTCGTTTGACATTTTTTTCATAAACATGTACATATATATAGTATATATATTTCCACTCATTAAAATGATAAATAAAAATATAAAAGATGAGCAAATGAAAAGAAAAAAAAATACAATATAAAAATGTTGTTCTCTTCCTTTGAAGTATCATCAGCATCTTGAATATACCATCCCCGCGCACGCTACTATAGACGCAAAGCGTATCGTCTCCCATCCTATGATGCCAAGAAACTAGAAGTGAAAGTAGTAGTGGCATTGCTAGTACACTACGAGTAGTAATAACCGCGGCAATAGTAGTAGTAGTGCACTCTTTGAATTGTCAGGCAGTATAATTAGAAGGGTGAACGTCGATTCCTCATTAACGGGCGTTGATTGGTTGTGGCATTGTCACGTGGGGTAGAAACTCAACGACGAACCCACCAGGGGGTTGTAGCGCGACGCACACTCTCGCCTTGTTTCTAGCCATCATCGTGGCCACGCCTACCCCCTTAAACGGCCGTCGGTGGGTCCGCTATCAAAGGCGGGAACTCGCAGCTCGCTTCCGATTAATTACGACGCCCACCGACAAATGAGACTGTCCGAGAGCGCGCGCAATGCGGTCAATCCGCAGTCTGTGATATTGATTCCCATTCCCAGACTATAAATAAATATATATATATATTTATATATTATATACTGTCCGGGGGGAAGGGTGAAGGGGAGGATTTAATTTACGGTAACATTCTATATAGAGTCTCTTGAGTCTGTCAATAACTTTGCCAATCATTTGCCTGAGTGGAGAAAATCTTTCACTTTATTAAACAAGTAGAAGGAGAATGGGAAAAAAAAATTTTTTTTTTTAATGGCAATAACAAAATTAAAAATTTATTCTAATTTTTTTTGAGTACCCACAAATGAAAGTCCAGTGTTGGAGCCCACTTATTATACTTGAATATCTGGGTTAGGAATACTGACTGAGGTGTCAAGTGGGTTCAAGGCGAGAGGAGATAGATTATGATCGACTGCCAAAAAATCACATTTGGGATATCCTGAACAATTAATTTCTTCGTCAAAATTGTATTAATTATATTTATACAGTAGAAGAATGTACGTGAAATCCCCATCATAATTCCACTTTATTTGGTGTATTATAATTTTAACCTAGATATTCAGGTTTAATCTATTCAAATGTTCTCTTATCTCCTGTACGTATATATATATATACATATATATCTGTCTCATTCTGCGTCATTTTCTCGAGCGAACTCACTCGCGAGTTCAGTCGATTAGCGATGTAAATCCTATGCAAATTGGCCGGGTAGCGCCTTCAAGAGGGTTTGATTGGCCACTCGGTGAATACGCTGATTGGATTGCCGCTTGCCCGGCTAATCACGCAATTACTCCACTTGGCTTTAATTTTATCCTTAATTAAATCCAATCTCAGCGCGGTGGAACAAACGCCCAACGCTTTTACCCACTATCTTTATATATATATATATATATATAAATAAAACTCTCTTTATTTTGACTTTATTCAACGAGCACTATTCTATACGTCGGTATAACATATACATTGCTCGAAGGGTAGAAGAAGGGTTGGTGTTGGATGAGTGGAAAAATATAATTTTCTCCGTGCACTCGAGTGTTTCGTTGAGAATTGAATTTATATATAAAATATATCTGCCGAGAGCGTTTCAAATCATTCTTATTTTTACCATTAACAATATTATTGTTATCATTATCATTATTATTGTGATTACTATTATCTTCATACGTGTTGGAGAAAAAAAAGAATACATACATCCAGAATATTTATTGCGACGTTATAGTCGACCCCAAAAACCTAATAACAATTTATTATTATTTTTTTTTCCTTTTTTCACAGTAATAGCTAGAACAATTTATTTTCTTCGTGTAGATATATATATATATATATAGAAGTGAGAAGGTGGCATGGATGAGAGAGATGAGAATAATACGAGCAAGTGGACGTGAGCGTAAGGGGTATGAGGTGGAAGTGGGGTGGTAGGTAGAGGGTTGAGGAAAAGAAAAGCGATTCGTCCGGGAAATACGAAAAGCTGACAAACGACCCTGTTGACGTTCGCCCCTGTTGAAACAACACAAGCGAAAGGCCTCCACTTGCTTTCTCACTCTTGCCTGGCCTTCATATTTCATTTTTCCTAACACTCCCCCTTCGCCTATCCTTTTTCTTCATATGACAGTACATATATATGTAATGTGTACGCATGTATTGATATATAGAAATATATGTATGGATGTGGACATACCAAGAATGTGCTACTTCTAGTTCTGAGCTGGTGCGTCATTCGGTTCTTCTTATTGTTCCACTCCAATTTCTTTAAGTCTTTCACTCTACTTCTGTAATAATTGAAATGCAAATTCTACTTTAATTGAAATTAAATTTGAAAGTCCAAATGCGAGACAAGATTGATTTTTCATATGCAACTGGACTGTCGTAATATTCTTGAAGCTCTACGAGTTTTAGTCATAAGAAATGTGTATGTATATGTACTCATACCTGTATATGTGGGCATAGTAGAGTCGACGTTGCACTTCTCGAATAAATAATCCACAAAACTCTTCATGCCAAGTGAATCAGCGAAATCCGTCCGAGTTTCCGGCGTATTTTTATGAATATTTCAAAGTTTTACAGGGGGATGAAATGGATGTGGCTCGTCTCAAGCAAAATCACTCCCTTGTCGGCTCACTTAGTTCAGCATGAAGACAAAAAAAAATTACAAATAAAAAAGAGGAGTACAAATAAAATGCAATGAAACATGAAATAAGAATACGAGAGTGGTTGCAGGACGATTTAATCCACTGGAAGTAGTAAGCGATCTAGTATTCAGTTTTTAATGTCTTTCTTCTCTTTAATGCTCAGTATACTTTTTACCTCCGTTCCATGCCAGCTATTCTTCTGGTTTTTTTCATCATTAAATGATAAGCAGAATTAAATTTTTGCCGTCAGAAAGTGGCTTCGATTATCGAAATTACTCATACGATTTTTCCTTCCTGTGTTCCTGTTTTTACAAATAACTGAAACTGTTGGTGTCTAAAAAAATTAACAACCATTCTGCCCCATGACTCCACTTCATCCAACCACATCAACTTATTTGTATGTATGTTTTTCTTTTTTCACCCGCCAACTTAATTTATTTGAGCGCCCGCGCGCAAGAAGGGTAATTCTGTTTAATTTATTAAGACTCCTCTGCTCGTATAACCCTGAGGGAGCTGAGCCCACGTCTACCCGGGCGGCCATCTAACGACGTAATCCTCTAAAAAGTTATAAAGTTACAAGGTACATTTTTAAAAGAGTGAGACGCGCCGCGCCACCAATCCTCCCTTGCATATACACCTAGATATATATGCCTAGCACTATATTCAACCACTTGCGTCCTCTCTGTTCCTCCCCCGCTATCCATGTCGTCGTCGTCGTGGCGAGCTTTCTAGTAACCTCTTTCTCTCTCGTTGCTATCCCCCGGGTGACACACCCCACCGAGAAACACTCTTGACGTTTTTTATTGCCTCGCATTTCACGTCTCGTTCCACCAGCGCTCTCTTCTGCATATTTATACGGGCTAGTGGATACATACCCCATTACTGTTCACTGCCGTATCTACTTTCCTCTTGACGCAAATTCCTCAAAATTAAACGAATAAAATACACTTACCTTCGTATATGTCTATGTAAGTATTGCTGGGAAAAAGAAATATTTTATTCTATATGAAAAAAAAAAAACTTTAATATACCGATGCGCACTCATTTGCCGATACAGGAGAATTCACATATGTACAATGTCATATGAATTTATGGATATCTATATATTTGTTCACAGGTTTGTGCGTCATGTGGAATCCAGCACAGTTTGTTGACATTGCAAACGTTTAATGATACATCACAAAATCTAGAGCACAGTGAAAAATACAATTCAAAGCATAATTAAAAATACACTGGTGAACATGATTACGGAAATTAATGAAAGCCACAATTGAAACCATATGCCTGAATACTATTGAATGTGGAAAACACGATTTAATGCCATTGCCTATAGGTACAGATACATCCGATGTAACAACAACATACAATACAAACCGCATCCACGTGTGCCTGCGTTCAATACATGTCATATAATTTATGCATACATCAGTGAGTATATATTGCGCGTCAATTTCACATTCAAATTTCCACGACAATTGAATTAATGAACAAAAGATCAACGGCCGTTTGATCACTACAATAGTGCGAGTGATGCGCGTTGTCGTTCTCCATTCTCTCTTCCACTTATCTCGTATCTCATTCTGTGTCTCGTTGTTGTCGGTTTCCTGCTCGCCTATCCACAAAGTGGCGCCCCCAATTATGAATAATTCTGAATTTAAATTTGGTTAATTCCTTTGGGCGTCCGGCCAGACGAAGAAGGAGAGGCTCCTCACAAATGCACGCAGGCACGACAATATTCATATCTACATATTGTATAGTTATATCAATACATCTATACCTCATTCAGGGCTCACACAGTAATGCTGAGGATATTCGGAAGGCTACTACGCATTAATACAAATAGCTAAAGATGAGTACATATATGTTAACATGTTGCAGTATGCGTATAGACACGGACGTTTATGCGCGTCCCTAATTAATCCGCCTGCCCGACGGGCACAACAGATGCTCGCACGGCCGAATTTAAATTTATTCCAGCAACTAGAGAGGGTGCTGAAGGTGCACGACAGACAGAGATGAAGTGTGGCGATATATATAGACAGAATAGGTATGGAAAGGTATGTAATAAGAATGAGGATGAGGCACCCTAAGACGTGGCGTCACCTGCTACTCGCTCACTATATCCATGACTATGTCCACTGTTGAAATTCTTTTTATGTGTGGGTTTTCACTGTTCACTTATTTATTTATTCATCTTTTATCCACTGTTTTTCATGATCTCTGTATTCCGGGTTGCATGGATGAAATCAGTAAATGAGAATCACGGAGAATTGTTAGAGTAGATGCTAGTAATGTACGTTTATGTGGAAGTTAAAGAAGAAACATCAGCAGCATTCAGCCCCGCGCGTAGCCACGCCGATTGCTTACAATATTCAGTGCTCTGTCGATTGCCAATTATTCCACGATCGATAGTCTCGCGAATAATAGACAGGAAGAATAAAAATGTAAGGGCACAAAAGGGAGGTATGGTAAGGGACTTTAAGCTGGGCTATATATATATATCAGATAATTTCAATTAGGATTGAGCAATCAGACAATGATAAATTTTTTTAGACTTTCACTAATTTCTGGAAGTGACTTTTCTGATAAAGTTTATTGGATGAATTGATTTTGCATTATCTTTCTGAAGAACATTTTTATCTCAGATTTTTCGTGAATTTCATGATCACAATCCAGATGCTCTATTTAACCTCTCATTCTAACTTACATATTTTTTCCTCACTCCACAGACTTTCACAGATAATGGGAATAATAAATATTTTTGGTTCATCATGTCAAATACTCTCAACACATTTAAAAATTATTGTGCATGGCAACTCTTACCATTTTGTACTACACTAAATATATTTATACAGCATACAATCAATGTTATACATGTAGAGAAATCCATGCATAATGTGAAGGCTCTCACCATTCTACTATATTTTATAGCCACGACTGCCAAAAATTATAGGTAACAGCCCCTATTTTATTTTCTCTGCGTGATGAGGTAATACATTCCACTTCGTTCTGGTCATCTATACACATCACGACATCGCAGGCATATACGTAAGTGAACATAAACAAGCATATGTGTATTGGGTGATGAGACTTGATAGTAAAATAAGAGCACATGCGCACGTTTCGATTCAGTGTGTTCATACAAGTCGTCCGTGTGACAACGGAATTGTTCTAACTCTGAAGAAATGCCTGGGTGTATATCAAGCGACAAAATGAGAGATAGCGAAAATACATATATGAGAGAAAAGGAATGCGACTTGAGGAGAGCTCGATTTAGAGTCGTAAAACAAGAACAAAATGACTAAAGCGCCGTCGGTAGGAATTCAACGAGGCACGTTCGCCAAGGTGAGTATTTTTTCTCTCCGTTTGATTGACTAACGTCAGTCAGTGCGGCGATGCGAAGAGTCGAGATGGACTTACACGGGCGCGGACATATAGAAACGCGAGGAAACAAGCTTCTCAAACAGTGAAACAGAGAGAAAGAGGAAGACAAAGAGAAGAGAGACGAGGAAGGAGGAACGCGATTGGCCAAGAGAGCCACGCTGAATCTCTCGGCCCTATTTGGTATGCCATGTAGATAAGTACAGTCGGAATAACAAATGCCTATACGAGTCACCCGTCATTATATACGCGCAAACAAATTTCCTATGCGTATATATTCTTTGGACCTCCGTGAAGGTGGAGGCGCCTTCGAATATTTTCGTTTACAATAATGAAAATCCAATTAAATATATTTATATGTAAACAAAACATAAATATTTTTAGTAAATACAATAATCAATAAGATTTATCATTCATTTTTTTCACTCCGTCATTTTATTTTATACAACAGATAAGATTGAGAAAAAAAATAAATTTATTTTGATGTTCAAAGATGGGAAAGTGTAGTACCAGGCGGTTAATAAATGTCTGTTGAACAATTACCAGGAGGATATTATGACTGAACAGCAAACTCGTGAGATATAAATATATATATGTATAAGTTGAAAGTTTATGGGTTTTACGGTGGTTGATTACATGGACGCAACGTACAATGAGCCGTCGCGCGTTTCGTAAATATATAAAGGGCGTCAAGTGTATACACATAGATTTTTATGTTACGAAAGTGCACCTATATACATGTATATGAATATATATGGTCACAAATATATATAAACATACACATAAACCTCACAGCGTGTCTACATTTCATAACTGCATGTGTGCAAGATATTCACGTAGTATCGCAGACAAAGATCTCGACGAAAATGTGCGCAAAATATTTGCGCTTTTATCAGCGTGCCATTCTTACTTGCATATAATATTTGTAGGAATTTGATTCACAAACATTACAGTTGAAAACATCAAATAGATAAGTGTCATCATAACGAGACAATATAAAATAATCTTCTATTTATAAATTTACTGCGTGTTTTCATTCAACAATGGCATTTGAATGGTAATTATAACATGGTATTCCTGGAAGAAAAACTAATATTCACGAAGGAGTACAATTCAATAATTATTCATCATCATTTGACTTTAATTTCACTTCACAATCTCTTCGTGAGTCGAAATTTACATTTTTTAAATGTTATCTACTACATTTGACCATTTCTCGTTTCTTTCGTTTGTTATATGTTCACATACAGGGAATTTTCTCAGACAGAGTGTTCTTTCTGTGTATTTACACTCAAGCTCAAGATCGAATTCATATATATATATATATTATGAATATATCTATATGTATAAGAAGGGGCCATAGGAAACGGCGCGCAGGCGACCATCACCAAGTCAAATCGTCTCGCAACGCGCCAGCGAATAATCTTAAATTCAAATTAAGAGCGAGTCTACAAATTTAAACAATAAACGATCAGATTCTCCGCGATTCAAATTTAAACGCCCTGTGGACAATGGAACGGAGCAGACAAGCGCGCGCGAGCGTAAGTGAGTGAGAAAGAGAGTATATATGTATAGATTGTGAGGAGAAAAGGATAAAGAGGGTGAGAGGGAAGAGGAGAATCTGCAGAGGTGAGTAGAGCGTGTATATACACACATATTCGCATATTCGTTCGTCTCGCGGCCTGATGCCGTCGCGTCGCATATAGTAGGTTTACATCCATTCGTCCCTTTCGTCCCCGCTCGTCACACCCTCACTTTCTATCTATTTATATGTATATATATATATATCTCCTCAAATTTGATATCTCAGCATCTTGTGGAGAATATGAAGGTACTAGCAAAGTCGAATCACATCGTCGCCACGCTTATACAGAATCGACATGCGATTTCTCCTGGCATATATTATTTGTACATTTACTTCTTCTTCTATTTCTTCTGATAATGTATTTATTTACTTTTTATCTTTTGCTTGTTCCGATATTTTTTTAGTCCGGTGAACATTATTGGAAATTGTGGAATAGGGAATTATCTTCGATGAACTGTAGATTTGAATATTTTGGGGTGTTTCCTCATTGAATAAATAAATGGAAGAGCTACGATCATATGTTGAAAATGAAAATTGGTAATGTCACGAGGGAAAGTAGAGTTCTCTTTCTCGCCACTTTACTCGGATGCTGTTCTTCATTTAATGATCAACTGTGAATGTATATGCTGGCAAGAGCCATTTTGCCTCGAGCCAGGCAAGATTCTTATATATATCTCTATGAAAAAATAAAAGTTAGATGACAAAAGGTGCGATTCGCGTCCTGTGTGGTGGAAGAGAATTGGCGTTTTGCGGTGTGCTGACCGCTTAGCTCCATGTTGAGCAATAAATCGCACAGGCCCATCGTAGATCGCAATTATGAGGACCCCACGATGTGGACGCGATGACAATAAAAAATAAAAAAAAAGCTACGGAGGCACGCGAAAGGAAGAGAGTAAAAAAAATAAGAGTTGTGACGCGAGTAACGGGCGAATGAGAGCAAAGTTGGGTAAGGATTATATATTTCTTCTTTTTTATTTTTTTTTTTCTTATTTTCCGTTATTCTATAATAATATTTCTTTTTACTTCAGGGGCGATTGTTGCTCTCGATCAACGGCGCTTTCCCTCGGTTCTTCTTCTGTGAATAATCGATCGCAAAGTGTTTATAATATTCTCTGCAACACAAACTTCATTGTTTAGCACACAAAGAAAGTTTAAAAATTGTTCATTTATAATAATGTCGTTCTAAGTTTCTTTTTATTCCGCACTCTATACAGATTGAAATTCGTATAATTCTGCTATCAGTATTTGATACTTCTTGTAACTATACTAAGTATAGTCTCCATTCAAACTCATTAATTCTTTCGAAAATTCGCGATGAATTCGATCTATATCTGAATTGTTCATACACAGTTGAATAAGGAGGTTGAGTTGGAATAGTTAAAAATATTTGTACGATCTATGTTAGAAAAATTGTAGTCTTTTATCACTCCGCACGGTTCATATTATTTTTTTTTTCCAAGCAAAGTATGTGGAAGAATTCACAACGGAATACAGAAGGAAATAATGGAGTCATGAAGGTCTTCTGTCAAACTCGTACGTTGAGAAATGCTCAACAAATAATTTCGACGTATTTCTCTAAGAAACAATTTCTGCGAAAAGAACTGAAAACTTCATACGAAATTCACCCAATTCAAGTTAGAATTCACCGTGCTGATTATTAGACTGTGATTCATGCACATCTTCAGTTGTCAACGGATGTGGACGAAAGTGAATATAAATCTATATCGTGCAATCACGAATATAACTCTTCGCAGAGCTAACAAAATCAACCTTATATCTTTTTTACTTTATACCCTATAAACTCTCCCCCAAATGATTCTATCAACATGCATTCACAAATCTATTTACTCTATGAGTGTAAAAGCTATTGGAACGTATGTCAAACGTTTTTAGTTCTTATATTTCGTACATAAGTCATTTTCTTATTAATATTTTCCTTTCTTCTTTGTGTACCAAATCAATTCAACGCTCCCTCTCGCAAGTAGGTTATTCTCTCTTCGTATACTTAAAGATATAAATACGTAGATATATATATAACCAACAGGATTTGCCCTCCCGCATGCTAATGCACGCACGAAGCGCAACTGTTCTCGCGGCCTTCCATTGTACGCCTGAAATGGGCGATGCCTTTGCCATAGGCTCCCTCGTATTTTTTTTTCTTTGCCAAATTTGATTCTCGAACGAAAGATTCGATCGCTGATGCTTACGTTCGTTTCTTGTCTCTCCAACGCCGCGCCACCAATTCCATCGCTACTCTACTATCTCTGTCCATGATCCCTTTTGTTTCTCTTATCGATATTTTTATCGTAACCTTGTATATTCACTTTTGATTTCAATTCAATTCTTATATTACCGAAATTATGTATTGAACGGATTTTTTTTTCATGTTATTTCTATATACTGTCAATAATTCGGTAATAAACACAACAATCAAATATTATTGCTAGTTTGTAATGAATTCTATTCCCAACTGAGGACAGTGACTCATTTTATTTTTATAATAAGGATATTCTCTGTCCAAGAATAAAATACTCCTGCGATATTAATACAAAATTTAATATATTCCCTTTCCTAATAATAGTTGTTTGCCATTTACGATCATTAACTTCGTGTTTCTGCGGTTTTTTTTTTTCATCCACTTTTGTCATAAAAATTGATAGACCAATCGCATATTCAGTACACCATAATTATTTTGAAGGAAGACTCTAACTTCGTATATTTCAATTCCGTTCTGGCCTGTAGTGGGTGAAACTTTGTAAAAAATTATAACATTCGAGAATTAATTCTATTTTATAGCATCTCTCCTTAATTGCACAGGTATTACTATAATTGATTCATATAAATACGTAACCCCTATCATTGTTCAATTTCATATTCAATAGAGAATGAACATCCGGCGCGGTGACGATCGTGCTATGTTCACTGGTTGCCGTGTCCCAAGTGTGATTTCGTGGACAGGCTTGATGCGAGAGTGTCTAAGATGAGCGAGAAATAAACGATAGAGTGAACAAGACGGTGGTCCTGAATTCTATGTATATACGTGCACGAGATGCTTGTGCTAGACAACCGGCGCCATTTAATGTGCACCATTTAAATTCACGCCACGCAGCTGTGGTGTGCTCGTTTTATATATATATATATATATATACGAACAAAACTCACAGAGTCGGGTTTTGCGTTTTCTTGGACATTAAATACCATTGTTAAATTAGTCCCAACATCACTGACATATATTTAAAAAAATTTCGACAGTAAAAAAATATCCAAATGAATAATTGAAACATAAACGGAGAACAAAAGGAAAAGGACAAATGAAGAAAAGAGGAAAAAAAAGTGGAAGATTTATAATTCTTGCTCACATGTTTACGCGAATAATGACAATGGTATTCTGTTGATATGTGTCCGGTTGCACACGCAGTGAGCATTATAATTTACTCGGGCATTATTATTTTGAAGTGCCCAAGGGAGGTATAGTGGGATAAACGTATATCGAGAGTTGGACCAAATTAAAGATGACTCGGACGATAGAATGAAACATGGTGCTTAACGGCATATATACATTTAATACTCTTGTGCTCACTCTCTCCCTTTTTCTTTCACTATATGTATACATATATACATATATACAATTGGATTCGTGCGCTCTCATTTATTATGCATACCCTGATACGTGTAGGAGATTGTCGCACGTGGAGGGAAAGAACACACTCGAGCGCGATAGTTGCGCCCAGAACACGTGTGTAACGAGACGCCCGATTGGCTTAAGCATATATTGTACATCCTGTCGATGAGATTTATTTTTTTTGTTTCATTTTTTATTTCACTCCTATGTCCCGGATGTGTCTTGGAACATTCGTCACCATTGGTATCATTCTATAGAATTAATTATGAATGTGAAGTGAGAAAAATTTATAAAATATATTACATAGTTGAAATCAAAGGTTTTATACATAATTTCGTGTTGTTTTGGTGTACTGGAAAATGAATGGCCAGGGGATAATTAGTGGATAAAAGATTTGTTGTAAGTTTTGTTATTGAAGTCTATAATAGGTATGTCGAATGCGATATGTCGACGGGTTTACGGGTAAGGTTTGGAATATCGGCCCAGCACATCTACTTCCAGGTTTCAAACGTTGATCGCGATAGAAGTCTATACGAGCACTCGACCGACGTCGACGCGAATTGATGGGTTCACGTTGAGATCGATGAATCGATGTTGACAGTATCAGGGTCCTTCATGAGGGTATTTACATGGAGCTCTATGTGTATATATTTTCTAGCTCAAGACTTTATCCACATCTTTCATACATTTTTTTTGGCGCCTCACTTTTTTTTTATCTTCCAATTAATTCCCGCTTGACTTTCTCCGTTTTTTATTCAAATATTCTTGAATTCTTGAAACTATTCAGTCCGAATGAGTAGATTTTTTCTGAATGCTAAGAGCAAATTTTTCACTTAGATTATTGAATCACGACGCAAAAAAGATTGTATGGAAGAGTTTGAAGTAGAATAAGGTACGTGTAGGCTACTGGTACATACATTACTGGTGTTTTCCACGGGTGATGTTTATATATCCAGGATGATAACAATGAGCAAATGAACTCTCCTATTTCTGCTCTGCTGATTTTTTCACTATAAAAATCTTGATGCCAGAGTTGACACTTGGAGAGCAGAAAATCCGGAAAATGTGCACGGATTATTGTACGAATCGCTAATTGCATTGAAAGTTTTGTATCCATATATATGCACAAAGTGATAATAAAATTGGATGGTAATCAAATCAAGATGATGAGATATCGTTGTGTTTGCTATGGTCGGCATCTAACAAATTCAAATTTTAGAATTTATCAAGAGTTTCGCGGTTGAGTTCATTCATGCTGCGTCGTCGTTAGAAGGGTACAAGGAGCGAAATGGGTCCGTCGTTCCCCTTTCCCCTCTCCCGTTCTTTCTCTCCCTATTCGTAATCAGCCGGCGCGATCTGAAAAGAACCGGCGTGTCTTTCGGCTGATGACGGTGAAGAGGGATGTGGAGTGTGGTAGTAGAGTGAGGGCGAAGAGCAATGTACGAGAAAATAAAATAAAAGAAAGATCGTAAGTAGAGAAGGAATAAGACTTGATGACGAAGAGATGAAGAGACGAGAATGTAAAGAAAAATATTTTTATCAAAAAAAAGTAATGGTAATAAAAATAAAAAAATAATATGCCGGAGCAGAATCACGTTCTTCATACGGCCGGAACCATTCGTCATCTTGTGGTTTATTTCATGAACTTGAAATGCTGTTGAACTGAGGCCCCTGAGTGAAATTAAGATAAAATTATGGATAAATGCCAGGGCATCCTCATAAACGTGAAAGAACAAGATACGTGCGTGGGGCTAGAGAGACGGAAAAGAACTAGTAGAGTGTGGAACGAGAAAGACGCAAAATTCCAAGCCGGTTATACGTCTGCGGTGCTTACGTCGGTTCTACAAGAACGTGCGGCCTATGGGAGGATCAGGCTTCCCGCACGGTAGCCGGCTCGTTGGGTCCATTCAAACGTTTGTGAATTAATTAAAAAAAGAATGAATAAAGACGTAAAAGAGAGAATGAAGAAGTAGAAGTGGAATGAAACTACAAGTTAAATATCTGTATACACTTTGGGAATAAGAAGTGACATAAAATTATGACGAGAATTAAGTAGAAATTGGAATTGTCATTATGTTTGGGGTATTCCATAAAATATCAATGCTCTGAATCTAATTGGGTCGTACGATTTTCAATCGTATTGATGCGGAAATGAGAGATGCGAATGTGAGAGGGTCTATTGCAAAGTGTGGGATCCAATCTGGACGAGGATTGAATCCAAATTATTTTTTTATCTGAATGCGCATTTGAGAATTGATTTTTATACATCTAGAAAATTATATTGGTTTCCAAAGTAAATACTATTTTTAGACTGCAATTGAATTGACAATTTGTCACAGAGATTAAAATAATTCTCATCTTGCTTCGAGCAACAGAATCGTTACAAACAGAATTTATTTACGATTAAACTCGAATGTTCTCCTTTTTCTGAGTATATTCTGCATCCATGTATATTCCTATCATTATTATTTCTGTAATTCCTATTCTCTGTCTGGGTCCCCTTTTCTCCTCTCGTCCTCATCTCTTCCACTTTATAAGTATAACATTCTTGCGCATGAACGAGCGAAATAATCGCGCGAGATGTCGACGACTTCACGTTGTCGTTTCTGCGAAGAAAACGACTAGCGACGAACGATGAGGGGCCGCATGCACACACATAAACGTATACATATAAATAAATGTATATGTATACGTTTATGTGCATAAAAAGAGTGTATATATACAGGTTATACTTGAATATTGCGCGTGGTACGGGCGCGAGTGTTATACCTACCTATATATATATATATTGTACAATATACCTTATGTGAGATAATTTGGCCCTGGAAAGAGATAGCGTTCGCGAGGTAGAGAAAATTCGTTAAAGTAACCTGATTATCGCCAACGGCGCAACTATGCGATGTAAAGAGTGAAGGGAGGAAGAGAGGGAGGATGTAGCGAGTGAGATAGAGAGTGAGATACAGTGAGTGAAATAGAGATGAGATTTCAACGTAAGGCCTTTTTCATTTTTTATATTTTTTTTCCTTATTTTTTTTTTCCGTTAGCCTCAAATTCTTTTCTTCCTCGAAGCCGCACTTTGCACGACCGCAGTTTCTACGAGGTCGTTTTCCTGGAAGGATTTCGATAAGAGTGTGCGCAATAGAGAATGAAGGGCAGAGGGAGTGAAACAGTGTGGGAGAGACGGTGAGGAGGGAATGTGACGATGAGGATGTGAATGTGTTGGATAGAGTGAGAGGGCCAGCCTCGTTAGTACGACACTCGAGAGCTCGACTTGAGATATTCTATTTTTCGCATGAGGAAAAGAGTGTAAGGGGGAGAGGAAAAAGTGAGAGAGGGTGAAGAATGGGACGGCGCAAGGGGAAAAATGCTGGGAAAAGTTAGGAGCGTCTCAGGTGAATGATGAGGTCGACGGATCGAGATTTAAAAGTTTCTCGTGTTTTTACGAATCGATTGGCAATGCGCGTCGAGGCGGGATTCCATCTCAAATCGAAAGAAGAAGATCAAGAAATAAAGAGAGAGAAAGAGAGAGAGAGAGAGAGGAAAAATTATGTGCACATGTGTATAGAGATAGATACATACATGAGATTGCTTGAATGTCAAGACTTTGATAGCTGTCGCCATAAATTGTTATTCAATATATAAACGTACATATTGCTCAGAAAACTTTTGCACACGCAGGGAAAATTAAGAACTTGATACCATAAATAACTCTCGATTTTCTCAAAATAACAAACAGCAATGGAAGCTATAATTAGACTTTATCCATAATTATGAATTACAAAATTGCCAAAAAAATTAAAGTATTGGTTTGTTAAATCTATTTAGCAAATATGTGATTTATTGTTGTCAAAGGTATAATGTCAGACATTACTGCAGATAAAGAATTCTATCAGTCTACAAATGATATAGGTGTGTGCGTGTGAAAGCATTTACTTCTTCTCGAGCATTAACTTGCACGCGTGCGTTTACTCCCTTTTTTGAAAGGCGCCAGGGTGAAAGGGAGAGAAAAGAATGACAGACGAGTCTTCGATATGGTGTTTGAGATTAATGAAGCGAAAATTTTTAAATCGCTATAATATCCCGCGCCCTCTATACATAGAATCGTCCGCCCATACCTACTGCTATTCCCGTACATTTTATTCACGCCGCAGGCATTAACCACAAATCTCCATATCTCTTCCTCCTATGTACATACACTCATTCTTTCACCTTCTATCTCTTCCTGTCTTCCTCTGTTATTTTAATATCGCTCATCGAAATTTATTTACCATACGATATGCATTGTGTCCTCTCATTTTCTAATCGACTATATATTTTTGTTTGATGATGACTAAAAAAAAAGAATATTTTGTCGACATTGTCTCTCGATCGGCGTCTGTGTGATGAAGATAATATGGCTATTGAGTAAACATGATGATTAAAATTCGGTCAGGATCTATATTATTATGATGAGAATAAATATATACTTATAGGTCCACGAAGAAATAATACATGTTTAAATGTGGGTGAAAAAATGCAGATATCAATATGAAATATTTATAAATTGAAAATATATATATACTTTTTTTAGAAAACATAATCACATAATTACAAAATATACTACTGAAAGTTCATACAATCGCAAATTATATGTTATACCATCTGATCTTTCTTGTATTTCAAAATATATTTTGTATCATGATAAAATTCAAATTCGAACACATGAATCTATTTTCAATTTAAAAATTTTATTATATGGTCTATCTCTCGATTGAAAAACAAAGAATAAAATGTGCGTTATTACAATGTGGGTGTTTTGTTGTTACTACGAGGTGTCGATAAAATTTCTACGAAATCAAACGAGCAACTTTGCGAGATCTTATTGGCCTGGTACAATACGAACCATAGGATGAAACAATGGCCCATAAACCTGGTGTGGCTTCCGCACCATAGACCCCCTCGTGTTCTCGCCGATCGAATCTCTCTCTCTTCGCGCGGTCCACAAGATAACACCCACACTCGTTGCATATTTGTATACATATATTTATGTATGTGTATGTATGCAACAGAAGATTCGCCAGTGGGACAGGATGAATCACGACATACAGCAATTGAGTATTGCGATAGAAAAATAAAACGAATAAAACAAACAAATTCACATATCTATATACAACTTCGAAACATAGGGCTCACGTACATAAGCTGCATCGTAATTTTTCGACACCGAACATTCTGTTTATACAGCAATAAGGTTGTGAGAGATAAATTCTATGTTTCTATCCAATAAATTGGAAGTCCATTCCATCTGTAAAATTCGAATCCTAACATTCATATTAATTTTAAAATCATTTCAAGTATCCATTCAAACATTTTACCAATCCAATGTCAACTTGCTGTTTCTCTTCTACAACGGCCTCTAAAGTTAATTACAACACTGTATTATAACTCGAGTTGCAGACAACCAGAGTGTTCGCAAATATAAATGCGGCATGCATTGTCCCGTACAGAAGCAACCCCTTCTGCATTTAACTCTCTTTCAGGAATTATCCGCGCGATGGGCGCAGGAGATAATCCACGTTGTTGCCGGCCGGCTTGGTCAGTCGTCCAACGACGCTTTATCGCCCCCTGTATACAAACACTCCAATAAAGGGAACAACAGTTTATGTACGTGTATGGGTGTAGGGGACAGCGTACAAGGGGAATAGTAGAAGTAAAAGAAAGATAGATAGAAATAAAAGAGGACCACAGCCGGACTGCGTGACGTGTATCCATGAGATAACAATCAGTCTTTTGTTTCCGTTTCATCCCTCGTCGCACCTTGCTCGCACCCTCATCACTGTACACATATACACCTTGGTAGAGACCTGAATGCCTCCTTCATTTATTATCTACATTTGCACATGGGTATGTTAATTGTGAGTTGAGGATTTTTCCCATTATAAAGTAGAGTACGTAAGGCATGTGGACAATGCGTCGTTAACTCACCATATCATTAATTTGTCAACAGGGACAAATTGCTTACACACTTTTACATGATAAATTGAAAATTCTCACCGTGATAATTGTGATTTTATGATTGTTTATATTCACAAGTTCTTCATGTCGAATACGTTGTGAAACATATCGGTAATTATTCATGTCAAATTACTATTTTTTATTTTTATATTGTTATCTATCTGAAAACGAGATCGTTCACGTGGAAAAGTATAATGTGAATGATTTATAGTTAATAAATGATGCGTGCATGTTTTGTTTGTGGGGAAACACCACCAAACACCAAGGTGATGACCCGAAAAATTGGATTTTTTCCGAATTTCCATCTCCAGAGTCACGGATGAGGACAAGACGAAGTAGGGATTCAAATATTTCAGTATCATAACGATTGAATTATTCAAAAAAAAAAAACTTATTTCTATTGATCGAAGGAAGATATCACGATCTATCGAATAGAGTAATATCACTATTACTAGAGCCTCATCCAGATATATCCTGTCAATTTACAATCAAGAGTAATAGGACTAAACTAATGAAAAAAGAGAAAATGAAACATATGTACCTGAGTTCATGATGAAGAAACGTCAGACTTGTAATGTTCTCACCTTCTGCCCCTTATACTTTTTTCATTTATTTGTTTTCCGGTTTAAACCTGAATATATAGACGACACTCGAAACTTATACTTCATGAGTAAAGTATTTATCAGTTCTTATCTCAACGACCAGTAACAACTGGTTAGCGAGAGTGAGTGACTCAAGTGCACAGCACGCGTTTTATTTTTATTAGAATATATATATATATATATCGATAGTATATGCAGACATATAGATAAATATATTCAACCTGTTTTCAATGGTGTGTGTGTGCGTAAACACTTTGACTGTAAAAATATATACACAAGCTCGTGTGACTTATAGCGTGCCGTGAGTTTTTCAAATTCCCGGATAATTTTCGAGGGTGAAATGAGAGTCCAACGACCGTTATTTGGACGTTCAATGTGCGGCAACTTTGTTACACCGCAACGTAATACATATGTATATGCACACATATATATATATATATATATATATATATATATATATTGTTGACTTCCACATTGAGAGTTGAGAGCTAATTGTCCGGAAGGGGCGCTGCACTTGTACAAATTATTCCGAACGGAAGAGCCACGACATTTGGACGGCGTGTTGCCAACCACATTTTTTTTTTCCACGGAACCAAAATTTATGGAGCTATTGCGAACTTGGCTTTGCACCCACCGTTAATAAATGTGTGTATACACGAGTCTTCCACTTACTCATTAAGCACTGCAACGCTAATTTGCTACGTTAAACATATTATGTCGTTCCGTTTTTTTCCACGTTTCTTTTGTCATCGCTCATGTATAATGATAAGGATGTAGTCGATCGCGTGACGACAAAAAAAAGATACACGCACTAGTTTGTCCTCTTTTGGCATTAGAACTAGCAAAAGGACGTAGGAAGAACATTTTTTTCTCACTTTTATCTCCAAAAATACTAGTTGCCAGTTTGAAATTGCTCTGGAATTAGAGCATGAAAAAATGGAGACAAAAAGGCTGTCGATAACATCTGATAACGTGTCCGTAGTGGAAAAGGCATTAAGGGAACATCGAGGCCCTAGTGTTTGCCAATACTCTGCTTAGTGCCCGTTTAGTATCTTGATTCTCCCTCGATTCGTCCTAGATTTGTTGAAAAATTTATATCAGGGGACTTGTTACTTCAATTAAAATTATTTCCAATCCTAACTTTAATGTGCAAGTTATTTTAGATTAGATTTATTGTTAATGATATGCGTTCATAACGGAATAAAAGCGTTGTTTGTTGCATTGTTAAATTTTTTATTTACATTCTTTCCTGATTTTTTTAACTGCAACGCAAATCACAGGACAATATACATGTATTTCACTTCGCAGGACATGTGTGGAGCACAATATATAATAGCGCTACTATATATGCAAAGAGGACCTTCCACGAAGTAACCAAATGAATTCTCTCACCGTACGCGACCACTGTGGTTCCTCTATTCTTGCACGTCATTGGTCTGATGTTTCGTCGCTTTAAACTAAATGTGCACACGTGTACGCATATAAGTATAAAGACCTATACAAATGTATACACGCAACACATATAGTCCGATCTAGCTGTGATTTTTGCGACGTGTCTGACCATATAGTTTCTATACATGCGCACAGACGCGCTCACGACAGATTAGATCTTATACGTACTACTACCGCACATTTATATATATGAGATTCTCATATTACATGATACTTTTTATATTTTTACCGCGCGAGAGACTCTTTTGAGTTGTCAGAGGGACGAAAGGGATGAAGGGAAAGAAGCAGTGGCGGCTTCCGTTTTACCCTGACCCATCTTCTTTTGTTTCTTTTGCTTCTTAACATCCTTCTCGTTATATTTTATACTTTTTTTTTCTCTTTTCTGAGTATAATTCCCTTTTCTACATTCCCTCTGTCTTGCACATTCTCCCTCCTTCTCTCCTTCAGATTATCGATATGTATATATACTTTTTTCTCATTTTCTATGTACTGTACTTTCGCGCCCGTCAGCAGCACACTCTCGCGCGCGAGAGCGCAGATATCTCGTTTCCCATTGCGGCTATCAGTATTACGATTATTACACGATTATCATTACGGGTCGACGGATATTTTAGAGTTGAGTAGTAAGATGCAGTGAGTATATAGAGGATACCAAGAGGGGAAAGAGGCAGAAAGTAGAATTGTGTGTGACGGTGTATTTCTACGTTTCGAGTATTCGGAATGAAGCCGTCATGGCCATTATGACTGTACGACAACGAAGAAGATGACGACGGGGACAAGAATACGATAGTTTTCTTGGTCTGTGTATATGTTTGCATTCATATATGTGGTTGAATATGTCTGCGTGCGGGTCTTATCTCGTAATCTTAATTTCTCTCCAGATTCCTCCGACTAGGAAAAAATATAATGTTACGGTCGTGCTCCCCCGAGTGTGACTCGATTGCAAATGCCGATGATATTCTGCCACAGACTTCTGCGTGGTCGTTTATATAAATAATACGTATAATGATGAAATAGAAGAATGAAATTCTATATATAGGACGAGTGCTAGAGGGTACAAAATCGAATGCGATATAGAATTGAATACTTTATAAACATTCCAAGAGTTTCAGAAAATCGATATTGGTTTCAATTTATTGTTAAATTTCAATTAATTAAAAATTATATACAAAAGCGGAGGGGTATTACAAAATTCTTATATAATAACCATTCCGATAAAAATTACGAAGATTGCTCGTTGGAACCCAGGCTTCATTTAATCTTCAGCTTGTTCATTTTTCTGATGGAAAAAGATAATTAGAATAAGAGACAAAATAAAAGAGTGTATACAGTCATATGGCGCTTGTAGTTACACCGGGAAAAAAAACATAAATAAATAAATGAATGAAATGATAGAAGGGAGGGAAGTACCCGTGGAATTCCATAACGCACGCCATGGGGGTGCAACCAACGAACAAGAAAGAAAAAAAGATAGAGTGAACCAGTGCGCGCAGCTATTCGTTCCTCGCATGTTCGAACGAAAAATAATAACAATGGAGAATCTATATACATGGGGGTGGCCCCAGTGGGATAGTTTATTAGCGCTCACGAGACAATGGAGGTCGAGATTCGAAAAGAATGAGGGGGAGGAGGTCGAGTGAAGAAAAAGAACGAGAGAATGAGAGCGGGAGATTAAGAAAGAAAGATGAAGAGAATGACGGTGGGGGTATATAAGTGCACCGGCAGCAACAACTGACCAGTATATATAAGTTTATATGTGTGCATGTAAAAAGTAGAAATGGGCATCAAAAAAAAAAATATAAACGATAGCATTGTAGCATATTTGAATATGCACAACCACTGCCTTCGAATTCATGCACGGCGACAAATATTTCAAAATCATTTTGCTTTTTCTATCCGGATATTATAAATTTTATAAAAATAAAAAGGATTGAAGTCGAATCGGAACCCGTTTCGTAGTTCGATTCCAATTCGAATGAAACGTACAGCAAGGTAGACTGACAAAAATCCTAAATTTGATGGATGTAATTCCCCAATCGTGTATTCCATATACGATCTGAAAATCATGACTGAAATACTAATGTCCTGGAAAACACTACGAATTATATCAGTACGATCATTATAATATATTCGTAGAAAGACAAAGTGTTACCCAAGAGTTGCCGCGCAAGGGTATAAAAGAGCTGCGAATGCTACACATATAAATATTTCGACAACTCTTCCTTCGCCAGATCTCGACGTGAGATAGAATAAAGAGATGAGAAGGTGGGGATGCTTTGAAACGGCTTCAATGAACGCCGATGTTTCATCGCGAATTATAAAGCAAGTGACGATGGGGCCAATGGCCAAGGGTTCACATAATCTCATAAATATATACAAACATTCAATGTGATATATAGATTTACAGAATTTTGGATCGAAGATCTCTGCTTCCCTTCATTCTCCATCTCCTCACTATATCTTTATACATTTTGGGCACAGCTGGAGGCGGACGGTCGTCTTCCATTTAGCTGGAATCATGTGTATATATACATACATAGATGTATACAGTTTACCCCCGGGAATTGAATCGTGAATTTCAACCAACGTCCAACGCGTTTCGCAACGTCGATTAATCACCTGAAATCGTGAATTACCTATTGCAAAATCGTGCCGGTCCGTTGGCGTTCCCAAAATCGTGAATTTCGGAGCGATTCCGGAGCAAAGCGGAATGGACAAAATGAAGAGGAGGAGATGATGGTAGTAGTAATAGTGTGGTGGTGTACGATAGTATGGATGTATATAGATCGTAAAGGAGGAGGGCAGATCGCTGTTCTCGATTCGAGACTTAATTTCCATTCGAGCTCTCTGTGATATTAGAGCGCGCCCGTGTGACGTCATATGTATGCAAATTTCAACTACTCTACATTGGCAGTTGGCAACATTGCAATGGTAGTGGTAATAGTAGAAGTAGTAGTAGTTGTAGAGAGAGGATTTGCTTCCGTTCTGATGCGGCGTCGTGCTTTACATGCTCTGATATGGTGTGTCCGTGCGCACGGTGGATCGTGCGCGCACCGGAACGCAAACAAGCGCCACAACGATGTATTTCAAACCCAATCCATACATACACATACCATTTATTTACATATGTAGACATATTGATACGCTTATATGCTAGTAGTAGGTGTATATGAATGGTAAGAGTATGTGGTGAGTGTAGGTGTTTGGCCACACAAACCCATGCCAATGGTAAATAGCGTGTTAGAAATACAGATATCACAACTGGAGCGTTCGATTTTCATGGTGACTAAATATTCCAATTCGACTGGTTGACTCCTATCACGCCTTTGGTTCCTCTTCATCCCATAAATGGGTAACATGTTGATGTTGCAACCAGATGTTATATGCATAGTTGTAAATGTATTTAGTTGATGATTCTCGTTGATGTTCGCGCGTGACATGTTGCGTTTGTATTTTATACGCGTTCGATATCAATTCTCTTGTTATATCATATCTATTACAAATGTGAAACAATTGGACGTAGTGACCATAAATGATTTAAATTGGTAAATTTATTATATGTTTAATGGCGCAAGATATATTTTAATGGTACATTTACAGAATGACAAAATGTAATGGTTACATTCTTTATTTATGTTTGTATAAGGTTTAGGTTTTGGAACTGGGCGATTTTCTCATCTGTTGTTGGAGATTGGAGTACAGATCCATCTGATGATTTGTGATCGATTGAATTTGTATGTACAATGATTAATATCAAAATATCGGAGTTAGTATGTATGATCAGAATACATTGAACAGTTGGCTTTCCAATGGACAACAAGAAACCATGGCAATATTTCCATACCAATTTTTCTTCACGTTCATATCAAAGGTTGGACGTTGTTACTTTCCGTTATGGAAATCCAAAAATTGCTTGACATATGAGTTTTGTACGTGACATCATGTTAAATCTGTCTACGTGAATTTAGAGGATGAAACATTCATAATAGCCATATTTACAACACTGGCGTACCGACCACACTGTGTTTCGTTCTTTTTGAATTTATATGTATCAATAAATTTTTTCCTCTTTTATTTTTCGAATAACAATCACATTCATCTCACCTTTGCATCAATCACATCTTCAATACTAATCCATTGACAATCAATCACACCAATGTAGAACCAAATGCAGAATATCAGCATAAAAGAAATGTAAAAATACGAAAAATAAGAAAAAAATAGAAGAAATAAATAAATCTTATACCTCGATCTTTGTGACGTCGTTCTAGTACGATCGGATGAATGTAAAGGGATGACAAGGGTGAGCTCGGTTGTTGCAATAGGGTTGGTGCGGCGTGTGGTCATCGCAGTGCGGAGAAGGATGATCTCAAATATACATATAAATATATCTATGTATATATACCTTCAAAGTCCATGCATGTATGTATATGCATATACATAGAAATAGAACGTGATTTGCGGTACGGAAACTTGGAGTCTCGGATTTGAATTTATCTTGTCCCAACGTACCATTCCACCTTTCCAAGCGAGACGACCACCCTCTGACCCGTGCGTCCCCCGTGTAAGGCGCGGGGATAGTGTCGTATATGTATGTACAGTCTTGAGATCTTGTCTGAAGCTTTCTCTATACACATACACAGATACTGCACTTGCTCCTCTCTTGCTTCTTTCATGCAACATCCAGGCGCCTGCTTGCTATACCTCTTCTTCCATCTGACATATACAAGCAAAGGCCGATTCATAAGGGTGAGAGGTGGGGATTACTGGCGAGAGGGTAATAAAGCGACTGAGATGTACATACATGTTTGCGTGTGTGTAGGTAGATATATCTGAAGACGAGAGCCAGAGGCGTAGTGGTGTATGAGAGGATGAAGGAAAAGGAGGAGAGTATGCAGATGATGTTCCTCTGGCGCCTCGCACACGTCTCTCGCTACTTCGAGAAACTGCGGTATCGATCTCGCGACCGCGACCTCAAGGGTCGTTATGGCCACCTTCGTCCCGGGGTAGTTTCGGACAAATGGTGGTCGAGACAGGCAGCCGTGTAAGGAAGAAGAGAAAACGCAAAAGAGGGAAAGAGAAGGAGAGAAACTGCGAGAAGGATGGAGGATGCGGCGACATTAGAGCGATTCGATCATCCCTTATTCCCGGTTGCCGTAAAAATTCAAGGGTGGTGATGGTAGTAGCTAGTATGTAGATAGTATGAGTGAAGAGGAGGGAAAAGAAAATAATTTAAGATATCGTGTGGACGATGGAGAGTTTATTGACTTTGAAAAGCTGGAAATGGTTGGGATGAAATGCGGGATAATTTGTGATGAATGTACACTAAGAGTTTTCTGAAAATCCATTTGAAGTTAATCAAATTTTCGGCACTAATCAATGAGATATGATTTTTGGTTTAACGACTGTTTGCTGCGAAAAATGTAAAATAAAAAAGAAAAAAAAATATGAATAAAAATGCGAATAAATGAAAGCACAAAGAATCAATTCAATATCCATTTGATAAATATAACGAACGTGAATTAATTTCGAGATGAAACTGAAAGGGGTAGGTAGACTGTCCCTCGTTAACCATAATTTACGTCATTAGGCATTAATGTTATACACAGATACATACGTATGAAACATATGCATACCAACTCACTGAAATACACACATAGCGTATCAGTCTACTCATCGTAAAATTATATTCCATCGTGTTCGATGTTCGCAGACGCCGCAAGCGCCATTATTTCGAAACAAACGACTAACGACCCACCGCTGCGCCCCGATTGGCTGAATGACGCGTGATATACGCGAGAATATCTATATATAAGAGTACACACACAATCCATATATGTATATAGTCATGCATTTATGGGGGTTGTGAAATGCGCGCGTGGTTAGAAGGGAGCAGAAGAGATAATTAGTCGACTATGAATGAGCTTTAATTGGCTTGCCAGACAACGAGGTCCCTCCCATCCTCTTCACTCTCTCTTTCTTCCAATTCCTCTCTTTCTTCATCTCCTTCCCACTCTCATCTAGTTGATGAAATCGCAACGGAAGTCGCTCCAGGGTGCACACAAGCCTTTGACTCGCAAGACAAAGCGATTTGGACTTCCAATGAGACCAAAAGGCATTCAAGGAATATACGTATGTATATATTAGTATGCGGGGGTGTAAGGGGTGAACTTTCAACCCTCACTCCTATCTCGTTGACTAGTTCGGATATTATTAGCATTGTTAACCAAGCAACTTGCAATACTGTAACACAGTATATGCCATCGTATCTACGAGCCGATTATATATCAAAACTACCCTCTTTCTGGGGGGGCGGCGGAGGTTGGTGGGCGCGTGAGCTTCCATCCGGTGTGCAAGATCACCGGGTTCAAATCAACCCTTCCACACAGCGTCCGCAAGCATTCTCGTTATGTATAGAGAAAGCTAGAGATATGTTGGTGGGTGAAAGAGAAAGACAAAACAAAGAATGCCCTCAGGGTTATTTCATCCCCCCATACAAATTCTCATCACTCCAATTCTTAATTGCCGTAGTATAACGTTATGGTGATCCTGTCAAGTGATGTCTCGACATATAACCCTTTTTGACACATTATTTTACATGTATATGTATGGGAGCAGACGTTAACAAAGAGATAGATCATAGTAGATTATGTAAATTTCCAACTGAATAACTCACTGATGTTTCATCATTTGTATTTACCATTGTTTGTGTGGGAATATATTTTTCAATTCAGAAACTATTCAAAATTTACACATGAACTTTATTAATAAAAAATTAAATCCTCTTCACCGATATTCATGTTTCCTTTTTTATTTTTTACTGACCGTGACATTTTATCTAGTTCTGTTATTCACTCTTAAATACTGTTCGGTTTGTCTCCGAATTCTTTTGAGGGTATTTCTATAGACAATCACGCGTATGGGTACATACACCAATATATATATATAAATTTATATCGTATACATTCACATACACAACTGTTATATAAGTATAAAAAGATATGTAGGAAAGAGAGTTGTCATGACGAGTCCTCGGGTTGACATTTCATTTCCAACGAATTCCCGCATCATGCATACTAACTAGAACTTGAATCGTGTATACCTTCTGTACGCGCTTCCTTCGTGTACTTCCTCCTCTACAATAAAACTATCCATGTATATATGTCCTAGAGTATGAGAGTGAAGGCTCGAGCGCATAAGGGGCGGTGAGGGCAGTGATGGAGTGAAGGGCGTAGGGTTGTATCGCACCAAGTGAGAAGGAGGGACGCAAAAGAAAGAAGCAATAATCGTTCTGAGCTATAGGAAAACTCGTGGTGGTTAGATGGCAGCGCGCGCGCGGTCATGGCGATTTGGGAGAGGGTTTGGTCTGTGCTTGACCGGACACAACCCCTTGCAAAGGGAAGTGGCGCGCGCGTTTGGCTCCATCCAACGTGCGCGCAAGTTGCCACAAACGCCGACAGATGCAGCGACGTGTTCTTCATCTCCTTTTCCGACATATAAATCGTACATGTATGGTAACATATATACTTATGAACATATATCGTCGTCACGATAGAATGAAATAATGACGTAACTTCCGGTGTTTTATTTATTTTCGTTAGCTATTTTTGGGAGAGATATATTCGCAGAATGCAGCAGGATATTCCATGTATCAGCGTGATTTTATTTATCAGGACGTTTGTCGGTTTGTACATGCCGGGGAAATGTAAATGTCGGGAAAAACTTTTCTTTTATTGTTATATCCGATTTGGGGTGAAGGATAAATTTCATTTGGAACATTTATTCAATAGGAAGAAGAATAGATAAAGAAAAATGCACCAATCAAACCGTGGTCATTTGTGATGTGGAATTTAATCTGTTGTCAACAAAAAAATTGATACCCAACTGGATAGGTATCCTTATAAATTAAGAAAAAATTTTCCTTTCAAATAAAAATTATTGTCTATAGTGAAAAAAAAAAAAAAAATATTTACATTCCAGCAAATTCTTTAATGTTATTGTGCGTGAGTACATACATAAGATAGAAGATATATATCAACAGATATGTAGACAAAATCGTTAGACGAGTTCATGCGCGATACTGTGAACCATCATCGGAAACAGAGAGATACACGACTCTTGGACAATTACTCCAGCGAAAAGAGGGTGGAGTGGTGAGCGAAAGAACTAGAGATATAGCAATAAGAGAAAAAGTGAGACATAGGGAAATGAAAAAAAAAAAAAATGTGGGCGGTGGGAAGAGAAGGGACAGAGAATATAGTAAGCTATAAGAGAGACACGTAAAGCAATGTAAACCGAGGGATTGCACGGCGGCAGCGGTAACGGTGGCAGTCACGAAATCGAAGTCAAACCAGTTGGATACGAACTTCTATTTTTAAACGGTTTCCTATTACCCATGGCAACTATCTTCCACGCGAAATCTATCCATTATTTTGGTCTAGCCTTGTTTTTCCTCGCCTTTCCCCGCCACGTTCACAGAATATTCTTTTCTCCCCTAATCCTTTAGTCATTCTCTCTTTTTCTCCTTTCACTATCCAACTATCTTTGTTGTACTCATCCATACCTCATTCATCCGTAAGCTTACAGGATATATTCGCTACCCGCGGGTCTTCGTGATTTTTATTTGGTTTTATTCCGATGTAATTGTTGGGGCCAGTCACCACTATCGCCACTACGTGCGCCGCAAAGCTTTAACCATCCACTTGGCGAATGTTTCTCTGCCACGCGACCAACGTTTATGGGATGGCACATAGCTCGCGTTTGGTGCCTATTTCTTGATCCTTTCGCTCTTCTCTATTGTCCTGTTTACTATATTCGTATGTTATTTTATATACAATAATGAACATGTGAAAGATGCGCCTTTATAAACCATACAAAATACATTCAAGCGCTATATATTTTGACGAATTGTCGCTGTATCACGTATACTCGTGAAACTATCTCCAAACTTTTCTATTAACTCTGCTTCAAATATAAGTTTATGTTTATGTTTTCTTATATAAAAATTCATTTCATTCTGCCTCTCACAGAAACAAAGTTCTGATTGTGAACAGAAGAGTTCCAACCAGTGATGAAAAAAAAATTCACATCCTTACGGTCTTTCTACAATTAGTTAAAAAATATTTGACGATCAAACAACCAGTCAATTCTCCTGAAGCACTTCTATAATTCCAACGCATTTCATTATACTTTACTATCTACTAATCAACAAATGCGTCAACTTCTTTCCACATTAAATAAAACTTCCGGTAAGGGTTGGAAAGAGCATATATACCCGGGCGATTTGCAGTCAACACGATTCAGAATGATTCAATACACATAGATACAGGAACTCGAAATAAATTTAAATTTGAAACTGGGCGCAATTTCCCCTATTACAGCGCGAGCGTCGAATCCCTACAGAAACAGAGACAGGACAATCGGCGCAACTCTACATTCATGAACGAATGGTCCTCATATATCTATATAATCATTACCACTACCATTCCAATAGGCTAGACCAGTTGGGATTGGTCACGGCGCGGGGAATAGCGAGGGAAGTGCGAAGAGCTTCGGGAAATATATACTAGAAGCGCACAGCGACGAGTTTAATTATCGGGTTAAACGTAGCGAGCGCTGATTCTGATGAGAGTTCCGGATTCAAATGTGTCTCGCTTTTCTCCCTCTGGACACCCCTCTCTTCTTCACCACCACCATAGCCTTTCCCAGTCCACTCGGGCGTTTCGCTACGTGACTGTCACCACGACGGGCTAGTTAACTAACTAACAGTACGGACAGTTAGCGCGCGCTAGCGAGTTTTGGAAAGTGTGAGGTAGTTTGGTATGGTGGCTCGTATATATATAGATATGGGGGCGCGCGCGAGAGTGATTCATGGGGGAGATACGGCACGTACCTATATAAGCCCCCCTCCCTCGGATGACATTGTTCGCACTCGGATTCATATTCAAATTGGCCTAGCGTCGACGGATTGCGATTATTGCGATTATTATTGCCGCACCGTTTCGCCAAAATTCATGTCGGGGATAGTGAGAGTTAGGTTGACGTAGGGTGGTACATGGGATTTTGGATAACTCGTTCTCTTCATCCTTCATCCTGAAATCAAATATTGTACATTGTATATAGTTGATGGAACAATTCAACTTGAGAGAGTTTTGACTTTATTCTCAAATCTGTCATTGTTTTGCAACGTTTCAGATGAGTCTTTCTGGCAAAAGTTCCTTCCCCAACATTTTACACTTCATTCATAGAAATTTTCACTATATTTGATGAATCAATGGTTGGCGATGGTATCATAGAAAAATTATGACATTCGTGTAGTACTGAGTTGAGATAAACAGCAAAATAATTTTTATTTATGGATGATAAGTGGTCGCAATGAAAAATTCTCATGATTCTCCAACCGCTTGTGCAATATTCTCTCTTTGTTTTAAGTCTATAACAAAAATGGTAAGCCTGCAGCGAAGAAGAATAAAAAAAAGAGAAAAATATATGACAGCAATAAGGGATGAAGTGAAGTGTGCAAAGTGAGAAATGAGGGTGTGGTAAGTTCGCGTGCAATCGAGGTGTGAAAAAGTATCGAAAGTGTCACGAGTCCCTCGGGAAGGATATTCGAAACCGGATAAGAATATATCTGGGCGATGTAATAACGTTGTACAATCATGAGTTGCAAAGACCAAGGGATGGAACGACGTGATGACGAGGAGAATAATAATAACGGACCGACGTGAGACACGAAGAAGATGAGGTGACGCGAAGCAGCAAGGAAATAGATGAAGTGTAGTCGAGAGACGTTGGGATGTTAGCGCCGCTGTGGATTAATGTAGCGAGAATCGTGCCAATTAAAAATCCAATTAAAGAAAACGTCGGGCAAGAAAAGCGTAGAATGATGGGGGGTGCGAGAGAGCTTCAAATGAGGAACTCTCACTCGAATCAAAATCATTTCCGCCCGATAAAGCGACCGTTCATTTGTTAACAGTCGTGCTGAGGATTTTCCCACCTTTTTTTTTCTATTCATTTCATTATTATTATTTGCTTTTTTTTTCACTGTGCGCTAACTTGCACCCTCCACGTTCTCATTCTATACTTGGCACCAGCCGTTAATTCCCGCGACGCCCAGACGTTAGTTTTATCGCTCGTCATTTTTTTAAGTGCAAATGAGTTCGTACTTCTTTCATGCCTGCTCGGTCCAACGCGCCGCACACTTTTCTTCCGCCGCGCTTTCTCCACCACCTCTTGTCTTCGTGGATTTCTTTTTCATTTTTTTTTCGCCTGCGTGGACCAACGATCCTCCATTACTTCTTTAATTTAAAGAAGGGAACGATTTCCACGCAGGGTGACTCGTTGGATTAAAAACCCGGTCGTCCGGACGGAAGCATTTCTTCTTTCCTCTCCCATTCTTTATCTTTTCGTTCTCTCCACCTTTCCCTTCTTCTCCTATTTTCTTCTTCTACATTTATATATATATATATATATATATATATTTTTTTTTCACAGGCACCCTCTTATACATTCCTCATTCCGTATATATTTTTGCTGCCAACAGCGTTTTCTCTTTTGTATCTCGCCAACCTGCGGTGAGTGCGAAACTTTTTTTTGCGGTTGTAGTTTGAGTGTTAAAAGAGGAGAAAAAAAAAACTACACTTTAATTCATTGTCACGCGTGCAGTTTTTCATTTTTATCGCCACTCCTTCACCCTGGGAAACAATTATACACGAATAAATTAATTTTCATACTCTGTATATGAATTTTTTTTCTCCTTTTTAGTCAAAAGTTTAACCTTGACTTGTCGGTGAAAGAGATATCGACAAGGGCCACCGGTGATGCTTACATGTGTATACCTTGTCTACAATATATATATAGATATATAATACGAACATATACAGGATATATAATGATGGGGCCAGACGCATTAGGTAGTAATTACCAAAACAACGCGCTCACAACAAACGGATGTTTCATTCTGACTTATATACCATCATTAAACAGTATAATTGCTTGTGTCCTGTGCGCCTTTCCTTTATTCCATGCGTCTCCACCGTGCAAGGCGTCGTACTGTATATGTTCAGGATTCAGACGCTCCCATACAAAGTTTCTCACTGTTGATTCTACATCGCCCTGCGTTTTTTTTGTTTTTTCTTTCCCCTCGCACTTCAATGCATCATTCTCACTCTCACTCTTCTCCAATCCCTGCTAATACACATATTGTCCAATATAATTTGTTACGCGTATTTCATCAATCGACGATCCAAACCGATTGCAGACCCGCATCCAATTTCGTTTTCAACTGAAAGTGTACTTGAGAAATAAAATGAAAGAAAGCGGATGTAAATATACGAATGTATTTGATTTTTCTCACCGATGTTAATGGGCTCTTCCATATTGATCCATTCATTGTATATTGAATTACCGCATCATTTTCAATTGAAGTTTATTAACAGTTTAATTTTCTGTGCATTCATTCCTAGGTCATATATTTAAATGAGTTATACATTCCGAAAAAAATATATACCGGGGTGACAGTATTATAAAGATTTAACTTCTTGATAATCATTCTGTTCAGTTTGATTCAGCCACATTCATATCCATTTGGAAGTTTGTTCTTTCCCTTTACCACGTTCCTATATACTATTGTTCTCACTTCAAGTACTTACATTTTCTTCATTGCACAACAGTTTCGGTGGTCGTTCCCAGAGACCAACGCGATCTATCGGATAGTTTACAAACCAATCGGGCATTACATACACGTACACTTTATATGTACATATACAGTATATAAAGTTTCCGTCCCTGTGATATCGCTCGCGCGCGCATTCGTTTATTAGAAATTCTTGCGTTTCCTACCCCCTCACTGACGGTGTTGGCGGCAACGACGGCGATTTTACTCGGTTTGAGTCGGGTGGTCTGCGCCCAATCGGGTGTGAAAGTTCCTTTGTGGTGGCTCTTTCCCTAGAGAGATATTGCGTTGTTTAATTTTGCATCGCGGCCACTTCCTTTGTTTACAACGTTTCAATTTAAATTGAACCCACGCCATGACGGAATTGCGCGAGTGATTGGCAAATACATATATATACCGTTTGGAAAGAGAAACAGAATTTATATAGGAGTACATATGTAAACAAAGGAGTGCAAAGGTAAATGGCTGGCACAGGAGAAAGGAGGAAACAGGCGCCGATCCGTTATTAATTACATTGGGGGTACTGAGGGAAAGATGAAGGGACACGGGGGAAGCAAGAGAAAAGGGCCCAGATTCGATCAGTTACTTTATATTATACGCTCTCAATTTCAGGAATTCCTTTTGCCGTTGCGCGAGCCTGACCGTGGATTAGGAACTTTGGTTTAAATTAATTGCCGCAACATCTTGCGCCGGCGGGCAGGGCCAATTTGTTGAACACCATCAAGAGAACGCTGAGTATCTATCCTATCTGCATAAATACTGGAATGAGTTGGACAAGTTCAATCATTTGAAGAAGTTCACAAATAGATTCGTATTCATTTCCAGCAGAATTTCGATGAACCTTGTATGAATCTAAAATTCAGAGAGAATAACAATTCGATTTCATTTCTACATATTCGAATGTAAGAATGAACTATTGCCCGCGCCATTCTTTGAATTGTTTCGAAAAGAAATTTATAAAGTTTCATTCTTTTGTCGTTCGTACTTTCTACTTCTTTCCATCTTCATCGCTCTTTTTTTTTATTAAGAGTTATAATCAACGAATTTTGTATGACCGTCGTGTGTTGAGATGAGTGGAAGCGAAGTCGAAGCCGCATTAATACAAAAAAAAGTGAGATGTCTGCGGTGGTGGAAGGTGAAGGGAAAAATGGAACTAAGTAGAAAAATAAAGGAGTAAGAATCGCGCAAATTAATGAAGCGAGAAGAGTTCTTTCATGGTCTGCACCCGGTATTCTGTGTATTGCCGGGGTACATTACAACCTTTTTGCAAGTAACGAGTTTTACATACTTATATGTATGTATATAAATGTATCTGCGTATATGTATGCATATACAAGTTTCCATGGGTACATGATGTTTATAAACTGCGTACCGAATCGTGTCGGGTTCGATAAATGAACGATGCACAGTAATACGTTGATTATATCGACACGACGAGAGAGAGACGACCTCGCGAGCATCGATGTCGAACACGTTGACTCAAGGTGAAATTATACCTATACAATATATATCAAATACAATTAAATATAGATATACATATATATGTATGTATATTTATATTCGAGTGGAATAAAATATTGTGAAGATATATCCGTGATAACGATAATTTTTATTTTACCTCTTCTCTTTCTTCTTTATTCGTCCATTTTTTCCTCATGATCATACATAGGTATGTAAACTATATACAATCTGTTTTCATCGGCTCTTTCGCTTCACCCTTTTTTTTTCCTCTTCATCATAAAATACAATTTATTCCGAGGAAATAAAGGGAATAACCTTATCGGCATTACACATCCAGACGGATTGTATGTATGCACGCGCCCAAGCCGAGATGTCGTGCTTGTCACAATATTCAATGTTGCCACATTGGATATTAAGGTCGCGTCGCGTCGCTTATTGTATATGTATAATAAATAAAATATATAATAAGAATAATAGTGGCAATTTTGTTGAAGCGAATCGTTGCAGGAAACGAGGTATTATATCGTGTAAGGGGGTAATGCAATCTGTGTATTTGAATACCTAATAGTTTTCAATGCATACATCATCTACTGAATGCCCATTACAACGCTGCTGTTATATACGCGGGGGCTTCTGGTATATATATTGGGTCACGTGTAGATATCTACCTGAGATGCTAATATTATCAAGAAAAAAAGAATAAAAAGCTCATGGATGTTGTTGTCTTATAGTCGCTGCTGGTACAAGCACAGTTTTACACATCTCTTGAAAATTTCGCGACATTTCATACACTTTGAAAACGATCTGAAAAGAGAAGAAATTTTTCCTTCATTAAATTCATCTCAAGGGAGTTAAGAATACTTGAATGAATGTCATAAGAGAGTGCGGGAACGATAGAAAGGGTGATGGTATATAGATATGTGGCAATCGGTATTTGAACGAGTATATAAGTGTATAAAAGCGAAAGAACTAATTCGTTCCATTTCAATCAAGATTTTGCAAAGACTTTGGTGTCGTATGCGCACCACCCTGTGAGAGCTTCTATATAAAGTAGTCGATAAATACGAGGTCGCGGATGTCGTAATCCCACGTAATGAACCTCTCAAGACTGTCAGGAGACGTGTCAAATATTTATCCGGATGAAAAGACCTATACCCACAGCGTCTTGCAGATGCAATGTGCTTTCTCTGTTTCATTGCGTCACTCCGTTTTTTTCGAATTAATAACATCGTAGGCCCCGCATGAAATTGAGTTTTTATGCAGAATTAGAAGGTGAAATGAATCGTGAATATGGCGGTGCCATCGAGTGCAGAAAGTTAATTGAATGTTTTTTTTTTATTATTGATGTAAATTAAAAGGTTTTTCTGTTATTCTGTTACTTATTTCTCGATCCCAACCATCCACTCAGAGTTAATATTTTATGATCAATTACTTTACTTTCATATTTCAATATTACCATTCACGAATGAATTGAAACTGGTATAATTGTGAAGGTGGATCACTCATAGCATACCAATTTGAATTAGAATACTTCCACGAATAAATTTTTTTCCGCAAATTTATTTTAGTCTCCACAGGAATTGAGTTTCCCTCGACGATAAGTGGAGTCTTTGTGAAATGATTGTGTATATTTCAGTTTTTCCAACAGACAGAATACTAATTTACTAATTGACGAGACTTCAAGAAAAACTTCAAGTCCTTTCAAAATATTGAGAGTCGGCTTGGAATACTTGAAATAAATCAATGAACATCATATTGAATTGATCAGAATAAATTTAATTGACCGCGACATTACATAACTTCTTCCAGAGTTGGATAACATAAAGGTTTCAAAAGTTTCAACTATATAAAATAGAAAAATTCACCTGACGAGATTTATTTGCGCATGATGGAGATGAAATTTGATATTTCAAATCACAAAAAATTATTTTTCTCCCTTTCGTAACCATTCACCACTGGAACAAGTGTCATGAAAAAAAAGGGCAAGTTTTTTTGCGCATCGACTGGTACGCGTGGGGGATTTTTTCGTCCCTTATATTCTAAACATGCACACACATAATAAATAGTTTCGCCACACTGTGTAACCCAACTTTGTTCAGGCCGCCAGTCCAGCATGCACATGTGCAGAGTCCGGGCGTAAATTCATAGATGGAGCCAATCGTTCCGTATACACGAAGGCTTCACTACTGGTTTCATCATTAGTAGTGGTTGTATGAAGGGTTATCAGCACCACAGTAAGCAAAAATAAGAGAATTTCTACGATCCTATTTCCTCCCTAGATCTTCGCGTACTCCGGTCAATTCTTGAACGTACATAGTAGTTGATAAATACGTATCGAACAATGTGTCAGGATATTGTCTCTGATACCACTTACATCATTGACTTTGAGTGATTCTGCATGGTTGAGTTGCCTAAGCCATCCGATTTTCTCCAAAGTAAATGGCATATCTCCATCATACATTTTTTTCTGCATTATTTTAGAAAATATAACACACGTCTGTGCAGATGAACTGATTATTCGACCTGCCACAGTTTATCATTCAATCAAATTCTCTATTGTGTTGATACACAATTCTAGAAAATAAAAGCTATAGATAAAACGACCAGGAAGAAGTAAGAAAAGGATTAATAAAGACAAAGTTTGGAAAAAGGAAGAATATAAAAAATGTCGTATGAATAAATTGACTTAATTCGATGTAGAGGTAAAAAAAAGTGAAATGTGTGTAGAGGAGATGTTGACTCCTCTCATTATTCACATTTTTCTTTGTAATGTATATATAGTATGTAGTCACGACCAAAAACTGGTTTAAATATTTTATACCGGGCACGTGTTAAACACGCGCGGATGTTGCGCGGCGCGGCGGCAAAACTCCTCCAACACGACCAAATGCAAGAGTTTCTGTGCGCGCGGGCTCTGTGATTATCTCGGGTCACATCTCGACGCTGATCTTTACTTCGACTCTCATTCCAACGACGTAACCCATCATGGCCATTGTGTTGTGTATGCTCCCAAAAGAATCTCAACAACATGTGCGCAACACAAACAACGGCACTCGTTAACAATTAGCATTATATATGCACCTTCAGGAATATGCTATGTGAAGGAGTATTATATGAGTTATATGAGTTTTATATGAAGTTTTTTTTTGTTGATAAATGATGTTTATGCAAAACCAGATTTTTATTCTGTGTTGGAGAAATTATTAAAGATGCGGCTGCCTTTATTTTTTCATATAATTCTGTTATCATCTTTTAATTTATCCTATTTCTGTTATCAACACTGACGAGTTGCATATGAAAGAGATCCAAACCATTCCGATATTATTTTACAAAGTGATTATTAATAAATTGCGCGATGATTTCATCTATAATACAATGCCATGATATATTATATCTCCTGGTACCACACAGACATCTACGACCTACAATATACACTGCGTATGAAAATAATTAGAATTAATTTAGGCACAACGGCTAAATCTATGCGAGTGGGCACCATCCTAAATGGGAATGACCCAACCGACTCTGATTAGCTTTAATGTGTTAATTAGCGAAGATTGCCCGTCTGGGTTGTCTCTTCATTCACAATGTATCCATTTGGCAATGTATATATACACATATAAAATACGATGATGTATCCGTTCTTTAGCTCAATGCTCCCGCATTTGATTCCACATTTGATTCTGTACAATATCTGTTAGATGGCGCAACATACACTTTGACCAGGGCGCGCAAAAATTGACGGCGAGACTTTTTTTTATGCCCCCATACACGCGTTTATATAGAATATATATATTAGTTATAAACCTATACATGTAAATAAACACGTATACATACGGTTGAAGTCTCATATGGCCACTTTCGGGTCCGCGTGTAGACGTCATATTTTACCGGCATGCCCCAACTGAGGCGCACACTGCCAGCATACCAGGATCATTAATCACTATTATCTCAAGGTAATTTTTCTTCGATATAATTTCGTCTGTTTACCCCCGGCGCGTCCCCATCAAGCTCGCTTGAGAGTAGACGAGTATATATAGTGTTGCTAAAGGGGCTTGCGGCGTTGAAAAACGTCGAGGCGCGTTTCATGAGCGCGTTGCTAACGTAATTCGTTCTCCTCCTTCACATTCACCATCGCCACCTCCACTTTCACCTTCTTCATGTATATATATATATGTGTCGCTATATGTACCACAGTATGGCGCGTTAAATAATCGCGACCCCGAGGCTTGTTGTTCGCATTCAATATCAAGACTCGTTACTCGCGCGTATAAAATATAATGCAAGGGTGAGTATATATTATGTGTATATTATTTTATATACTGCATGGATATATATGGGTTTATATATGTGGGGAAGTGGACGATTTTTGGCGCGCACTTGGTGTATACCGGTAACTTATGTCTCTCCTGGATCATGAATATAAACATCATTTATAAAATATTGGAGGGAAGATATTTATCGAGGAATATAATTATTGAGGTAATTCTCGGCTTTTTTCTTCAGATTTACATGATAATGTCGAGATATTGTTGGGAGTCACCTGAGTTATATATAGTATTCTCATTTGGAAAAATTATTAACTAATTTTGAAAGAAATGTACGTTCGTATCTTCCCTCGTGCATTCTTTCCACATTAGTCATCTTTACGTTTGAAAAAATTAATCTCATATCACATTTTCATTCACGAATTTTTGTTATTAGAATTTGCAACGTGGGTTTTTTTTTTTTCATTTCCGTGTGTCATTCTCGATGCAATAATGCGCGCGTCGACCCTGTCCACACTTGACAAGTGTACTTTTCTACTTCTTTTTTATCATCTCTTCTTTTGTATGTTGTTTACTTACACGTAAAACACTAATTCTTGTTCAACCACTCGCGAACGAGTTTATTTGTACAGTTAATGCTGGTACTCAGTGTCATGCATGGATGATGGTGAAGGAGAGAGCGAGAGATCGTAAAAGGAAAAAAGAATTGAGAGGAAGGAGAAAAACGACTTTTGGGCAAAAAGGAGGGCCAAGAGGGAGAGTGCGACTCGTATATGTTAATTTATCGTCGAGGTGCTAATTCACACTCGTATAAAGTAGGTATACCTTTACGTGCAAGTATATATGTATACATATATACTTGCTGAGTATTACAATGAAAGCAAAAAAATTGTCCCTCAGTGAGAGAAAAAAAATTTAAGCAAGTGTTTAACACATACATGGACATAATTTAAAATTCAAAGACATCTCTCATTGCAATTAATTCTTATCTTTATATTTATATATTGGTAGATATTTATAGTATTGGCGGCACGTGGTTGGAATAAACGACTGTTTTCGTGTATATATATTTATAAGCAACCGAAAACGCCTGACTTCAAATGGGAAACAATAAGAAAGAGAAAATGATGAAGGAAAATAACATAAAAAATAAGATGAGAAATAAAAAGTGCGGGAGGCAAATAATCTCACTCGACACATTAGCCGTGAGATATTGAATAAGCGAAATGATTAATCGGCTTCGTTCTTCGCAAGCAAACCATGCCCCGACTCAGGTAGTTATTTAAATGAATACGGTTCTGGCGACCACTCGTACCACCTACTACTTTACTAATACTATTACGAATATATAATCTCATGTACGTTTATGTATAGAGGAATCGGTGTTTTATTTTATTTTATTTGTTGTCAATGGAACAAACGGCACCCAACAGCGTTTGGAAATCTAGTTCTGTATCACGTCATGTCACGATGCAATTTACCTGTGTGTTGTGGTTAAATATATATTGAGAAGGGTTGGATGGAATGAAAAACAGTAGGGACAAGATGGGCTCTCGGATATTTTTACGACTTTCAGCATTTTAATATTCCTAAATTGAGTCCTGAGATTATAAACATACTGTTGAAATTGTGGAATTCGTTGATTCCATGAGGAATTATGTAAATAGGAGGAAAACCCAACATTCTGATTTAATAAATGTTATTCAGATATATCTATTGGAAATAATTAATATATATTGACGTAGGAATTTCATTAGTGGTTAATCGATAATTATCGATTGTATGACAGAATTTACTACGAGGCTTTTGCGGGATTTCCCCATTTTTATATGGAAATTATACTGAGGAAAAAAGTTTCACATTTATTTCTTATTATCTTGTGGAAACTAATGATAATTCAGTGATTATTTTTATCTCAACTGGATGCTCAAAATGAAGTCTCCAGTTCAATAATAATCAAACCTCTGACTCTCCTCATCTACTCTTCTATTTCTAATCAGTTCAGAGATAAAAAAGTCTCAAACAACAGAAGAAATATTTCAGGTCAGCATCTTAATGGCCTCTCTTAATGATTTAAGCGATTCAAAACTAATTGTATGAGATATGACTAACTAACTTCACCATACACATATATATATGACACTGATGATGGTAGAGATCTTTTCACGAGATGAAGATGGTCATCCAGACAAACATATATAAATCACACAACGAGTGAAGTGTCATCCCAACCTGAGCATGGAGCTCGCGCGATACACTCGTAACATCACTACACCACACCAGCTCCATACCATATTGCCGCCCCCGACATTCCTTCATTTGAATGCGTCCCGCATGCACTCAACTTCATTCGTCGAGCTCTCTAACTTATTATATACATCTACTTGATCGTGAAACCAAACGTTATGGCGTTGAATGCAGTTGGAGAGATATAACAAATGAATCATATTGGGTCCTTCTTCGATTTCAACGATGAGTTTCACTTTTACTCACGCATATTTAATATCTTGAATCGTATATGAGTGTATTGCATTATGAGTATGGATGCATCCATATACGTATTTAAATAAAAAATATGTATGTATATAATTCGATGTATGTGTGGAGGCAATGTTGGCCGTGCCCTTTGGAACAGCAGGCAATACGTGTTCTCTACCGTCTGATTCGATCCAGATCGATGCACGCGCGTCTGCAGTTAATCGATTATATTGGCTTTTTTAAAATGGTAATATAAGAGCGGGGAGTTGGAAGATATATCTCAACGAGATTGAGAATATCTTGATATTGTTTAGTGTATGGGTGTTGTGTGTCTGTGTGTGATTGACGAGATTGGTAATAATATCATGTACACATGATGATGGCTTTATATATAATTCTACCGCGATTTTATTTTATTTATTTCTGAATACAATTATTTATTGATGAATTTAAATTGTTATTATTTGCAAGAATAATCACATTATGTTGATAGATTATGATGTGCTCAATTAAGATAAGCAATGTGGTATGTTGTTTAAGACGTATGCGAACTATTTGAATTTTTATTGGGAGAATACATCTCAATGTTTAATAATTCTCCAGAACGTTTGCTAATGAAATATTTCTATCAAACACTATTTTAATCAGTCTTGAGTTGACGTAATTTCAACTGAAATAACTCCGTAAACATTCACAACATTCGGAAAAAATTTGTTACACAGTAAATACTTCTCTTTTCCACATGAATTATTAATTCGTATTCAAATACACTCGTATCATCCTGCATGAGAGCAAATATGTGCGCCCACACATTCGAGTCATTGTATAAATACATATATACATTGCGTGTTTATGCACGGATACAATTGTAGAGTCACGGAGAGTGACCAGTTAAAGTCTTGGGCTAATTATCATCATTAATAATTGTCTTTCTGGCGCGGGTATAGAAACTGAGACAAGAATGCTCGTGCCATTTCCTCCCCTTTCGCTCCTACCCCTCTATATATACGTGTATATGTATGTATACATATAATATAACCAACCAAGCGAATAACACCGAGCGTGGTTTAATATTTCAAATAAATGCGTGCATTAGCGCGCTATCTCGGCGTGATCCCGTGTTGACTATTAACAACGCTCGGCCCCGCTTGCCCGCCTGCTATTATGACTTATCTGACCGTGCGGACTTCTCTTTCGCCCTTAACTACCATACACACCTACACATGCACGTATAAATATACAATAGTAATGTATATATAGGTGTATAATCGTTGGTTTATCTCTGGTGTCCCTGACCTCTTTTAGTTCCACTGCGACACATCATATCTATCAATGAATATAAATCTGTCAGGAATTTTATTACTTAATCTGTCAAATCGGGTGTTCATCATTTTTTTCAATCATGAATATATAATTATATCAAATATGTTAATAAATTATGGAACTTCACGATTGCAGTGAAATAAATAAAAAACAGAGAAAAAAGTAATGACTAATAGAATTGGATTTAGAGAATTAATTGGATAATGAAAGGTAGTTCAAGCGATCGAATAATTTGGCATATTGCTCCTCAACCCTTTTGAATTGGTGCATATACGTACAACCCTCAATAATAGACATGAAACAAATCGCGTGATCGGTCAAAAAACAAGAGAGAATAAATGCGAATAGAAGTGAGAGAGAGAAAGGGAAAGATTAGCCCTGTTTGGGCGATGTTCTCAAGCGGAATATCACTCGTCGTTTGCCGGGACGAGGCCGCGCGAGCGCAACTTATGTGTAAATACATTCACACACATACAGACATATATTATATATTTTCTATATACCTGTCGAGTCTCGTCGAGTCTCGTCGAGGCCAGACCGTGCCCATTATGATCGGCTCATTAGTCATTAACATTTTCACGGACACCCGGTAGTCCCTCCTTAATGACCGATGACCGCCTGACTGCGTCACCAAAAAGAAACAAAAACGAAAATAATAAAATAAAGACAAAGTAAATGTAGGAAAAAATAAATATATGTGGAATGAAAAATGATGAGTTATGCAGTGTGAGTGCACCATAACGGGCGGTCTTCAGCATCAACAGCACTTTTTCTAGTCACTTTGATGCTATTTCTATTAAGTCCTTTTCATCAATTATCTTACGTCCCATCTTTATTTTATATTAATGAGCGTGCGATAACCAACAACATTTTTACATATGAACGCATTCATATATTTATATCTTTGTATTTATACACGTCTATGTGTAACTCAGTGACCGTTATACGCGGTAGGTAAATACCGACTTCCGTTTCTAATAAAAACTAATCGTTGTTCCGGAGTTAGAGGTAAAAAATTCAGTAAGGGATACGCATAGTCAAATAAATGGGGCTTCCTCCACTCTTGATGGATCTGAAACAACAAAAAAAAATGACGAAAAATCGTTAACGCGCTTCTAGTAATGATATATGATCAGACGGTCTTCGGCTGTGTATAATTTCTGCTTAGTCCACATATACGATACATTATGCATGCATATGCGTCAGTTAGGATGGGACTTCAGTGGGTTACAACGCCAATGTAAAATTGAAACTTTGCGCTTCATCAACATTGTTATAACGTTCACTTAATTTCATATAGAAAGTTGAAAATACATAAAAAAAATTAAACAAACGTTATATAGTGTTCAGAAAGAGCAAATTAATTGTTATGCGTACTGAGAAATTAAATCCGATTATCATAATTGCAAGAAAATCGCACAGATTATTTCTCTATTGATAAATTCACTTTCGTCTCCACTGTGTACTACTCCTGGCAACAGACCCAAATCGTGAGCACAGTGCGATGCGCATATGGGATTGCCGCGCCCTCAAGGATCCACTCAAGTGTCCCATGGCCCACAAGAAAAATTCCACGACCCCTGTGGTGCACAGTCTGCGTTGCTTATTCGATCTTTAATATATATTTAATCATTTCTTGTTAATGTGAACAATAATACCTAATGCTATCATTCGCACATATATGTGCCTATAAATATCTGCCTATGCGTACAAATAATGAAGAAAAGGTGCGTCGAGGAGTCACAGCCATGCATACACAGACATTAATATATTTTCGATAAATACTGTTGGATTTTAAATACAAGTATCTGGATGTATATTATAAAAATAATACATATGTATATATACTTGAGGGAGCGACAACATCAACTTGACACCCACATTGGATTTTGTATGTGTTTATGAATATATATATGAACATATCTTTCTTATTTGTATTTGTTCGTTTTCTTATTCTCTTTCTCGAACGGATTCGAACACCTTTTTTGAATCAGGAGGTCAAGCGACTTGGCCGTAGATCATCTTAATGCCTCCATTGTTGTTTTAGGATGCTTGCTACAGAGGGAGAGTGTTCATCATCATCATCAAGATGGCTGCATTTCATTTAAAAACCCATGTTATAGATAATGATGAACGACGATTTTTTATATCACCTGTCATCCATTGACGTACATCTACAAATTAAATTCATAACATAAATATAACGTATGCATAGATAATCAAAAGATTCCGAATCATATTGTAATTTTTATTATAATCAATTATATTGTTCGATTATTATCACTAGATCCAGGGAGCTTTAGAAACTCATCTAATTATAAAACGAAAAGGAAGAATATTATTCGTTTTGTTCAATCTATGTATCGTGAATCACATCGCTAAGTATAGCATCATTTTTTTCCACAATCTGATGATGAAGACAACAAATTGAATTAATTGACAAAATGAAACAAGATATGGAACTATCCGTACAATCTTGAATTTTTCATCTCAGCATCGAAGTCACAAACAATTCATTGAGACTTTATTTGTGTTTCACCCTCAAAAAATTATCATATATAACAACTAAACACTCAATTTCTTTAGAGTATTACCCGACTGTTTTCTACATCTATATATACAAATGAATGTTGAAAAGTATTGGTGGAAATATGAGAATGCAGATATAGACACCAGAAGTCAATTGAAGATGATATTCGTTATGAAATCATATGTACGATACAATCGGCAAGGATTTTCGGGGAGATATCAGTGCTAGGATCTTTATTCGATTTGAAACGTTTTATATACGAAAGTACCTCAGATTTATTTCGTAGAATCTGGCACAACTCGTTTTCAAGCTCCTCCCATCACCGTTCATTCGTAATATTCAACCTCACGACGGGCAATAAATCATCAATTGTTTTTTTTTCTCTTCCTTTTTCATTCTATTTTTCATTATTCTTCATTCTCTTTATTATTATACATATAGTTTTTCTCTCTCTTCATACTACTTTTGTTATTCCAATATCGACTCGCGAGTAAAATGTATATCTGGCAAGTACTTGACTGCCGCCTCTGATGTCATATATACATTTATAGGCAATATCTTAGGTATACATTTCGTGTCAATAGCCGTTTGCAATTCGTCGTTGACTCTCTTATTTCGTGACACGACGACAGTAGCTATATAATAGTTGACATCAATATACATCTATTATATATATTTATGCACATGTACAGGGTGGGCCATTTCAAATAAATATTTCTAATATTGTAAAATCTGTTCATATTAATAGATCGGAGTGATTTCCACTTTTATTCAGTTAAAGAGCTATCATCAAGTTCCTCAAAAATATTCTCATGCAAGTTCTTTCCTCAAGATTCAAATTAAAAATAAAAATTGCTGAAATATTCATCTGGGGCATGTCACAGTATTCACCGTTGTAAATCCCGTCGTATTGAACACACAAAATTCTGTCTGCATAAATATTTGTGAGTGAAACTGGACACCGGATATACATGGATTCACAATAGCTGCGGAGTTTCGATAAGTAGTAGCAGAAGCAGGCAATGGCCCTCGATCATTGCAGCTATGAGCATTTCTATATCGATTTCATCGACGACATTGAACCTGCGCGACGTGCATTGCAAAAATATATCCATGGGAATGCTGCAGTGAGTAAAATTTAAAACAATGGATATTCGCGCGCGTGTATTCATAGTTACATATATATATATACGCGTTCTGCAAGTGATCAGAAAGAGTTAGAGGAAACGAAAGTGTGAGAGAGATATAAACATACATGCGAATGTGCCTTGTCCTTTCGCGGTTCATGACAATCGATATCGATGCCGATTGTATACATCGAGAAGAGGCTGACCGCGATCGCGATGCACGCGGGTCCCGTGGGCGAATCGTGATCGCTTCGCGATACCAAACAGCAGTTTACTCCAATCGTATATAGGAGGTTGTGTATAAATATGCGATGTAAAAGTATATACGTGGAGAGAAATGACCGGCAGTCATGGCGTTGACTACAGTTGCCTTTTTTTTTCCTCTCCATCACTAATCCTTTGAGCATGAACACAACATTTGCCCAGGTATTGATGTGTCGATGTGTACAGTCGTGTTCGACAAAGTTGATGCATATATCAATATGAATGGATAGGCAAATTGATGTTTCGTGGAGACATCCCTTCGGCACTCACGACTGGTACAGATTGAGGAAGCTGCAACTCCTCTTGTGCATTTCATGAAGTTCCATTTATATTGATAAGTGAAGTGTTAGATAAAATTATTACAGTAAGATCGAAAAATATATGTTTATGGCTATTGAGTCGCACCCCAATGCAGTAGAAGAGATGAATGAAATGAGAACAAATGTGAGCCAAGTGAGGTAGGAATTATCGATTAAATGTATCATATATGAATGTGAAGTGGTGTTATGTATATATTCACTGTGACTTTATTGATGCCACGAATTATTTTATACCCATGTACTTTTGGGACTTTTCGTCTGGGAGATGGTGTCTTATAACACCGAAAATCTTTCCGTATATACCGGTTGTGAACAGAAAAGGGCACTCTTACTTGGCCCGTGTAAATTTGCCGCAGAGTGTCATGTAAATTTGCCTGTAATTCCAGGACCGCCGCGTAGTTTACCCTCAAACGCGTGTGAATGCAATAAGAGAAATTTTGAGTTGCGATAGTTATAAGAGTGAGAGAGAAAGAAAGATGAAAAAGAATACCGATCAACACGAATTGCGAATTATCGTGAATAAAAAACCAGAGCGCACAAAAGAGTCGATGACATTGGAAACTACTTTGACTTTGCTCTTTAGTGATTCTTATACAACGAAAAGAGAAAAAATAAAATATATGAGAATAATTTATTTAGAAGGATTTTTCCTCCTCGTTTTTTTCTTATTTATTTTGTATTCATTATTTCATTTTCTTGTGAGGTAATAATGATTTCATAGTAAGGCCACATCGCACTCGATGAAGAAGAAAATAAATGAATAAACCGAACATATTAATAATCAAATTACAGTTAAAGCATCAATATTTGATAAGCAATAGAATATAAGAAGACCCACTCTCATCATTGTGTAAACCATATTCTTCTTGAAATAAATTCATGTGTGGGAGGATGAGTGTACAATGATGACGATGACTCTTCAAAGTTTCTCAACGAAAATATAATGATATATTTATCGAAGCACACATGTATAAAATAAGAGGAAGGTTTTTCAATGAGAGAATGGAATAATCCACATGCTGATAACATCTCATATACATATTCGTATATGGATTGATAATTTTCAATAAACCAGCAATTTATTTGTATGTATGTTGATAAATTGAAACACAGCGAGTACAAGCCTACACAAATCAAAGTCGAGGTAGAGCATAATAAAGAGGAAGAAAGGAAATTATACAATATGTATAAGATTTTTGTCAATGACATTTCAGCTTGTAATATCATTCCTAAATATATTAATCAATGACAGTTAATATCTACTTTGTAATTTTAATTCGCATATAAAGCTAATATTCACGACATTGAAGCTGCGAGTTTTTTTTCCTTGCCGTCCACACACGCGAGGAAGAGTAACGCGCGTCTCCACATCGTGGCACACTCTTCTGAATCCTTTGAGCCCCGCGGGTACTTTAGAGCACAATAAACGGCTGTGTGGCCGCACGATTGGCATTTAACCCACGACGACCCGTGCGCACGAGTGAGTGAGGCCCATCTCTCGTCATTTTGCGAGCAACACACTCCACCTTCTCGAACTCATTTCATATAAATCTCAACAACTCTGCCTGCATGCGCGCGCGCGCGACTCATATATACCTCGCACTCTCATCATCACAATAATTATTTATAATAAATGATCACAGCATGAAATATAACGTATGTTATCATTCATGACAATTCAGTTAACGCCAAGATATTTCATTTAGATACATATACATCACATACATTATACTGAGAAACACATGAAGTAAATATATTTCGTTCATTCATTTTATCAATGTAGATATAAATATATAATGGATGTTTGAAAACATGTTTGCTCTTTCAACAGACATTATGGACTTCAAAAAGGAATTCAAGAGAAGAAAAAAGTCGTGACAAACACGATGAGGTGGCTTATATGTTTGTAGTCAAAGTGATCGAGCGCCAGTGTGTGTTCATGTCACGAAGCGGTAATTCCAATTAAAATATCACTGGTGCTTCATTACCTCATGCTTGAATATTCATGCGATTCAACGACGAGTGAATGATTCTACATCTGCTCGAGCACACGTTCCTTTTTAAGACTTGTTATAAATCAAAGTGTGGTCGAGTATATGGGAACCACATTCGCTGAGGTGTTGGTTACTGTACATATATACACGTTCAATTAACTCATCAGACAAAATTCTACTGCCCAAAGCGCGGTGCGGGCTAAGTAACATTTTTCTTCTCTCGCACCCAATCCGTTACCCATCCCGTTTGTCTTCAACAAACGAGGAAGCGATCAACTATGTAATATACCTCTTGTATATACATTTGTACGCACACTCAATATGATATAACGAAATTAAACATTTAATTTACCTATCCTGATTGATAATATCAATATTTATCATGGATTATCATTTATTTCTCCAATTCTTTTACAAATTATGTTGGAAATTGATTTTTATAAGCGGGATTATAATAATCAGATGTTGTTGGAGACACATTATGACATTGGAATAGAAATTGATTTTTGTAGCGAAGTATGTCATACAAACTCGTTATGACGTTTATTATACAAACGATTTTTTTGGTTGGAGGGAGCGGGTAGAGGGCTGACCGTCATGGTGAGAACGAAAAATATGTATGATAGAGGCGAAAGGGTGCAAGTGTATATTGGTGAGGTGACGATGACAGAGAGAAGGAAGAGTGTGAGGAGGAAAGCAAAAGCAAGAGGCAATTATACAACAAGGATCTCTGCAGCAATATATATAGATACATTCGTCTCCAACACCTTTCAAACATTACCCTTTTCTTCATATCTTCTCGTCTCATTTTATTCCACGTTCGGCGCTTTCGTTCCTCCGTCCGTTAATTAGATTTTGATGGTCGGCACACAAGGCAAATTTGCATCCTTTATTTGCGCCATCCTGCTTTAGCATACACTAAAAATGCTACGCTGGTTGACCATTGTATATATGTATATATCAGCTTTAGCACCTGATGTGCCTTCTTCTCATCTGCAGACTCGTAATAAAACGAAAGATGCAAAAGAAAGGAAGTGAGACTGAACGAGAGAGGAATAGAGAGGCAGCTCTTGTTCTCTTCTCGTCTCGAGTGTTATTCTCTTGCGCTGCGGGGGAGACACGTTTAGACGTCGTGAACGCTTTTTATTCCGAAGCGATTTAGCGGCCACGGGGCCAAGTGTCAACGAGCCAATACTGTGTGAATATATGCGTGTATGTATTCATAGACACAAGAGTGCGGTTATGAGTTCAATGCTTTTATATTTATGGTAGGTATGTATTCAAGACTGTCACATTCATGCCGTTTCATTGTTCGAATTTATTTTTTGTTTTTTGGTTATTGTTTACGAAGTGATTAGCGTTTTACTCTGTATCACCTGTTCATTTCCAAGGTCAGGGATTCGAATTCACAAATAAAATCGATAACGATTCTGTCAGGTCAACTTTGAGTGTCTATGCAACAATGCACCTTACAAAGTAGCCGTGTCAATATTCAGGTCGTGATCGTGTCAAGAAGTAACAAAATTTTTCATCATGGCTCCCATATATACATTTGCTTATAAATATGTATCGTTAATAATTGTAAGACAAGATGCACGACAGGGTCGTGGAACGAAGCAACTGGCATGGTCGGCGAGGGCAAACGTCAAAACACACCTTACTTCAATGTCCACACAAGGGAAGCAGGTATAAACGTTAGCTCGCGCACACGATCGAATGGTCGAGATGCCTATGGAGCAGCCGATGACTGGAATGACTTGCACTTGATGTCAAACTGTAGATTCCGCTTCGTTCATGCATCAACTATCTCATTCTTACGCGCATATATTCTATGTATTCATACTGTTTCTCTTGCTATACTATTTTTTTTTTTTTCATTTTATTCTATTTCTTTTTTATCGTCTCTTATTCTCACCAAGGCTTTCTTCATTATATTCACTCACTTCCATTTGTTATTCTCGTTCATTCTCGTATGCTCGTGGACGAGCAGATTACCTCGCCGAGGGAGGTGCGGGCTTAATTTAATTAATTCCATACGCCATCTTGACAAGTAGTGTGTTTCTTCATATATAAACGCGCCACAAGAATGATTTTCATTTATATGTGTGTATGTATATCAACGATAGAAAGAGGCCTCCTCCTTTCACGCGGTCTGTTCAAACCCGTTCTCTTTTTCCACCTCGCGGGTCTGTTATCAATCTCTCGCTATTTTTCTCATCTTCCTCATCCGCTGTTCTTGTTCTTTACTTCGTTAGTTTGCTCTTCAAGTTATGTATATATACATAGTAAGTTCAACTTGGTTATCAGATCGCTCATTTTTCGTTTGCGCTTAGGAGAGCATACACACAGTTGAGGTTTAAGAGCGTGCGATGAAGATTAAAGTAGAGAAGAAAAAAAATGAGCGAAGGAGAAAAAAAAATGAAAAATTAAAACAATAAAGAAAACAAAGAAAGAAGAGAAAATAACGGAAGCTGTGGAGAAATGATACGATATGAGAATGCAACGTTTATCGAATACATCTGAGTACGGCATGCGATTTGTCTTTTTGATGTAGCAGTTAATGTGAATCGTTAATTGCGGCTGGGAGTATTATGCGCGTGCAGTGAGTGATTGAGACAATGGAGTATGCATGTATATAGAGAAAGAGAAATACATGGAGTCGAGATTTAATCGGTCGCTGCTTCCCAGTCAATAGAACGTTGGAATGTGTGGGTGAAGAGAAATCTGAACGTAGCTTTTTCTTCGACTATGTTAATAGAAAAATTTTTGAGGATAAAAAGTTCTATCATGATATTACTATTATTAACTTATATATTTATTAACATTTTTCTTTCTTCATTATTTCTATGTACGTGGAGTGATGTTATTGGATGGATAAAACTAAAGCAGTGCATTTAGCTATCTAGCCGCGAGCAGCGCACGACCATTGATTTATGGGTAATCGAGTAAGGCGCATCATTGGGAGATGGAAAGAGAAATGAAGAGCGATGGAGAAAAAGCCCGCGCGGGAAGAAGATTGGAACGATTGGATGGACGTCCGGCCACGCTTCAAGGTGCAGCTCTTTCATATATGCCCTGAAGATGAAGTCAAAGAGGCAGCGAGACGGTGAAGATGGAACGTATGCCGATTGAGTTTAGCAAGCTTGGATATGTTATATATACTGACTGAATTCACCTTGCGATTACGATCTTCATTCGGACGTGTCGTGGCTTGAGGCCACGATATTTAGCCGCTAATTTCCGATCGATCAATAATATTTTCGTGGATATATCGTGCTGTGAGTGATGGTGATGTCTGATGTGAATGAAGGCCCAAAATGGTTAAAGGGTCGAGTGGCAAAGCAAATCGTTGTTGAGGCCGTGGGCGGTCCGTGCATGGTCAGCGTTAACTAGGTACACAATACTTCATCGGTATTAGACACTCCGACCATCGTTTCATTCTCGCACTCTGCCTCATCCACCTTTTTTTCTTTTTCAATTTTTCTTCTCCAGTTTTCTTTCCGCTGCTTTGATCTCATAAAGAGATGTTCAGTGGGCAGTTGATTCTACTGATTGTAAAGAGAAAGTGTCGAAAGCGTCAAAGCAGATGGATAAATATAAATACTGCATGCATTGACGATGTAATAGTTGAGTATGAAGATTTGTACGATTTGTAAGATTACAGAGTAGAGTTTGGAATATTAATGTACAATGAGAAACAGATTATTTACTCGATATTCTACCGTTTTACTCCGTTTATTTGATATTTCGATGTGACGCAGAGGAGTAATTGTTTTCTTTGATCTTTTCATTGAAAACACCTGTAGCCCGATAACGATTTCTCATCCATATTATAGGAATAATCGCTTGATTATTTTTGCCACACCCCGATAAATTTGTGAATACATAATATTGAGTATATTGAAAAATTGTGAATATGAGAGACATGCCCTCGATGTGGGTTGGTTACGCAAAAAAATAATACTAAATTAGATTAGATTAGATTAGATACGCACATTGTGGCGGCTTGACGACTATCATATATTTGAATAATTGGTAACTTGAATCATACGAGCTACGAATAAATAAATGAGTGTTGATAAAGGATTGGGTTTGCTTCTCTAGGTGCTTTCTAGAAATCATTGAACACGAAACGGTGCTGGCAGTATTTGAGTGTACTAAAGTTAGACTTGAAGGCTATCGGTATAGTAATGTTGTCTATCGTGACATTCACGTTTGTCATCAGTTTTATCCTGGCCCAAACATCCATTTTAAATTATGGATCGGGTGAAGTAATAACACGTGCGGAAAATGAAACTTATCACCGTTCATCATGGAAGTCAGGTAAATTTTCTCGATGTGAAATCGAAATATTGTCAGAAAAATAAGAGCATGTGCTCTCTTGGCGATGTTCATTATGCACACAACTTTCCTCAGATTTCCATACTACTCCAACGAACCGATCGAAGCGATCTCTATCTCAACAAATGCCAGCGCGACTGACACTCACAATAAGTCGAGGAACCAACCATGCAGTTAGAATTGTATGGCGTAAAACGAAACAATATTTAGCTAATGAATATTTACCCATATCATTGTCGCTGGTGGATTCTGCCACGAATCAAGATGTTCGTATATGTTGTCTATCAGTTCAATTGAGCCATGTGCATTGTGGCAAAGAATATTACAAATAATTTCTAATAATAATTTTCAATAGGTGATGAGTGATATCGGCGAATTTGTAATGTATCGCGATCTAGCAAAATGTTCTGCAGTTGTGTACTTCGGAAAATGGAATGCTTTCGTACGTTCAATATTATAATTTGTATACGTTGTCACCAGCTATCGGTAGTTTCAAATTACGTTTTTTTTCATTCAGTATGGTGTTATTGGCACGGATTATTATATTCGTGGTCTTCCATATGACTTTGATGATACGGGAAACTACCGTGCACAAATAATTGGAGAGCCCTATGTACAAAGAATTCCTTCTACTCCTGTTCATATGACAAACACGGTTTCTCCTCCATTCTTTGATTCGTTAGCTCGGGGAGACATTCCGCATTTGGTTCATGATGATCCAGGTCAAAGCAATAGTCGTCCAAGTGATGCTGAACCAGAACCAAATAATAAACGCCAACGTATTGAACGAAACAGTGAGTTGCAGCTACCTTTTAAAATTTTCACTTTTCTGTAACTCCTAATTCACGATATTTCTCTAGTTGATGAGGGTGTAGAATTGGACCTAACGGACGGTGCACACAATGGGAGCCACATTCGCAAACGCCGATACAGAAACCACGGAAAAAACTTCTATCCAGAAACTTTGATTTTTGTGACCAAGGATTTAGTTGATCAGTTGTAATTTGAAATATTTGCGTAAACTTTTTTCTTACTTTCGGCTATTTGTACGCCTGTTTCTATCACGATAAATTATTGTTTCAGCCGTATGGCATTTGGCGATGAATGTATCGCTTGGATTATCAGACATAATATCATTTATTTCAATGCAGTAGATATGATGATGGCAAAACTGCCACGCTACTTTGAATCTCATATACACATCAATATCGCCAGAATTGTTATTCAGGATGTGAGTACTAACATGTTTCCAGGATGAATATGATTTTCTTTCTAAAAAAATTTTTGATTTTAGGGAACATATCCTGCCGATTTCGTGAACGATAATAGGCTCCAATTCATGGACACTGTCACGGAATACCGACAATTTTTATATATAAATCAAAATAGGTATACGCCAGATTCATACGACCACGTTTTTATATACACCAGGTACTTTTACACAAGATAAAAGAAATGCTATCAATTATAACTTTCAATTGAGACATTAAATAATTTTTCTATTATAGTCACCCGATTTGGGATGAATCAACGCTTATAGATGGTAGGGTATATTGATGATAGGGGAAAAGCCATTCATCCCACTATAATATGAGTATATTCTATCATTATCTATGAAATTTTGGTTCCTCACTTCAGGATCAACACATCAGGGGGTAGACATGTATACAGCGAGAAAGTATCACCATTCTACTTACTCTGTACCAGTGACGATAGTGCAATTCAAGAGCAGCTTCCTCGATTATCCTGTTGCACTCCCTGCAATCGCGCAAACGTGAGCATCTCATCGATTAGAACTGGCATAACTTCCCGTCAAACGGAATTTTGATATTTCTTTTTTGTCAAAACCGAAAAGTATGGACATAATGACACAATATTTTCTATTTTATCTTGTTTTCATAGATTCGGTGTCAAGATGGATTCTCATGACAGAGGAAATGGTCCTATAGGGCAATGCTATTCTGCGATGCAAAAAGGTGGCGCTAGATGTTTAAATTGTTTGCGATGGAGTGAATATAATAGAATGCAGTTTCAGGAGTTCATCACGTACGTTTTTGGACGGGAAAAAATCCATTTGTTTATACAATATTAATCATAAGTTGTGCTCTGGCTGATAATTCATGCAAAATAATAATTTTTGCAGGACAAATCGTAACCGTTGTTTCTATGAAAATCACCCACGATCACTTCTACCACCAGGACCTCATCATTTCGTGCCGCCGAATCATCAATGTAAATGTTTTGGTTACGATTTCCATCCAAAAGTATGTCCATATTTTGTCCGCAACATTTGTTCTTTATTCACTGATAAGAATGTAGAAGAGAATAATAATGTTTTCATTCATGCTGATAGGAGCATCAGAATTGTCGGTCGAGATACGTTCAGCGAGGTTCTTGTGGGTCACCTTTACGATGTGGAAAAAAAGTTGGAGACAGGTTCAGTGTCGAATACACTGTACCACCATTTGATGGTACAGCATGTGGAGACCGACGGGTACCGTATACAAGTCTATTATCTTAATTGAACTCAATCGCAATTCATACATTGACTTTGACTTTCGACGTTTTAGGTGTGTTGGGAGGGACAATGTGTTCGCAGTATGTAGTGTCCTTGGACTTAAACTTGTGATTCCTTAATCGACATACATCGAGCAATTTGAGAGAATATATATCTAAATAAATCTTTGTGGAGCAAGTCTATTAAATATTGATCTTATTTTGTTATTTGCGCTTTAGCAGAGTAAATGTAATTCGAGTCAGTTTTCGAAAAGAATAGAGAAAATGCTCATGAGAGACAATTTTTATTGATTGGTGGATGTATATAGAGAGGAGTTCTGGCTGGGACAGTGGCATCGTTGATGCACACACATACGAAGGAGCCCATCGCGGTTAAAGTCACTGCCAGACACTAGCTTGGATTATGAACGATATTGCGACGCGAAGAAAATTGTTCTGCGAGTAAGGCTTACCTCTCAGCTATATTTATTTATTTATCTTCGCCCACCTATTCAACCTTATTCCACCATGACACTCTTGTCTCTCACCTCATGCACTCTCATCGGAACGACCGATATAAATTTTCCTTGGATGACTTTATACTCAACAACATTACAGAAACATGCACATATATACACACGGAGTATTCAAGTGATCGCATATAGTTTATCGTCATTACATAGAGTCTGCCTTGCGGCAGAAAATTTATGTTAGATACAACTACAAATGATTCCATTATGAAGTTGCAGATATAAGTAGAGATTCCAAGAGAACATTTACTAGGAAAAGTGTTATTATGTTTGTAAAATTTTGTGAGAATTTTGAGGAGTCTGAAAGTGATAAAAATTTATCGCCACGTGTGAAGATGTCAAAATATAGTCGCAAAATTTCGGATGGCTCCATATCGAATATATTTTTTTTCTGCTTTCATACAAATCGTTCTACATTGAAGGTGTGAATTTTCTTGACATTTTTTGATTTATTTTTCCTCTACAAGTTTTCATTATATGCAAAGCGATGCAACAAAGTTGTATACTAGAATACTTCCTTCATTAACGATTTGAATGCGATGCCTTGAAAATTCCGAAGACTGAATGCTTCGAGGCACGAACGAAGATGATGAGTGAGTAGGAAAGTCAAGAGACAAGGGGGGTACTTGAGAGAGAGAATGCGAGTATAGACATGAGAAAAAGTGAGTGAGATGGAATATATGCATTGGTGGACTGCGGATTGCCCGAGGGTGCCAACCACAGGATAATAATTTTATAATTGGGGGAATTACTCGGGCTCGCCCGCAATGTATATATGTATACATATACATCTACAGTCTGATGTTGCTATTCACGTATGGCGTGGGAGTAAGCTCGATTCAACATTGTTTTCATCGCGATTATAAGAAAGAAAGAGACGAAATTTTGGTCTTTATTTTCGATTTTTTTATTCTTAGTTATTTATTCATTTTTTGTTTGTTTTCTTTTTCTTTTCTCTCCTACAACATATAGTGAGATATTGACGCGGTTTATAACTATCCAACTATTATCTTTGAAAAAATGGTCATCATCTACTCTGTCTAACGTTTATTCGTTCTTAGGGTGGCCGTTAAAATTATGAAATTCCATTGGGCTAACTCGTTAAAATGTTGTGGCGCTATGTTATTTTTGATGATGCATTTTGTAGGAGAATAAAAAAAATATCGTAGTAAATTTCAGGTATAGAGCACGGAGGTGAATAAGTGTTCGAATTCTATAAAATAGCTCGTATATTTAATCGATCTGAGGAAACAGATTTGGATCCATTAAAATAATATAAATGATCAATCATCATTAGGGGTCTTTAAGCACTCCAAGAACAAATGTGGAGGAATTTCGATTCAGCCCACTACTTTATTTGTTCTTTCATCTACTATCTCAACTAGTAAAACGTTTTGAAGCCCATCAAGTAAATGAACAATTATAAAGTTTGATATTATATTTTTTTTTGTCATTTTTGGAATTTTTAAACTGTATCATATTTTTCTCTACGAAATGCCTAAGTATAAAATATCCGGCTTTAAATATTTCAGTCATACGTATCATCATCAAAGCGGCATTGTGCGAATGGCCATTGTATAATTTGAAAATAAATATTTGCAACGTATGGCAAAAGCGAATATAGTTGAAGTGCGAGTATCATAAATCGTTGCACAGATGTACCGCGTAGGGAATCGTTGAACATTTATTGGTATTATATCTGTACATATTGTTGAAGCGACGCATATAGAAGATATATAAGTTGTGTAAAAAGGCAACCACTTTTTCCACCAAACAACCTGTACGGTCGTTATATCCGTAATAATTACCTCGTAACCTTCGAACCTCCATCGCCTCCAATATTGGAACAAAGAACCACACAGTTATGTTTTCCCTTCGAGAATTTGTTGTACGCAATTCGAAGTGAGAGGGAGCGAGTTATGCTCGTTCTGTATCTTATTCTCTTTTCCTCTGTACATATTATATGTATATATATTTATATTTTTTGAAGTTATTCTCTTCTTTTTTGAATTGACTTCTTCTCATACTGTTGTTATAAGTTTCGAGTAAGGAATATTTCAATTGCAGTGAATGTATTCCGATGTAATCGATATTGATTGAAATCGGAAAGTAGAGATGGACACACCTTTATCGTGTAATCACGTCGGCAAACGATGTGCATTTAATGATATTGGGATTTTATTTACCGAGCTCCAGCTTTTTCTTCGTTTTTATTCATATTTCAATATAATCATGCAATATTGCTATATTTCAATCCATGGAAAGTCAGGATATTCACTGTGAGAATATATTGAAATTTATTATGGGACATTTTGGTGTAAATTTCTTTTCAATATAAAGACAAATTATAAAGACATAATCAATATCTTACACCGTTCGAATGATTTGTCTGTCGCATGTGTATGTATCCTCCTTCCTCGTGTTACAAACAAAATCCATTCAACAATTAATAAAAATAATATTATATTGATATTCCTGTAGAAAAATGATAACGAGTAATGATAATTTTCATGTGTTATTTGAAGGATAATGGAATAATTTAATTCCGATTTACAGACATACATATATACAACAGAAAGATGAGGAGATGGCATTCTGCATTTTGAGATGGATCACTACAAGCTTGTGAGAAAGAGACGAATGTGAGAAGGAAGACAGAGAGCAAGAGAAAGAGTGGTATGTATAAGGTCGTCGACTAGTTGCTCGGGAATCGAAATAATGAGGTATCGCCTCCTGGGCATAGTCATTGGATCACGTGCCCTTGTGGTCGCCATCATTTCCTATTATTATTATCTTTATTATTATCATTGTTGTTATTATTGTTGTTATTGATATCGATCGGGTTGGTTGCCCTTGCTTCTACCATCTCTCTTTCTCTCTCCCTCACTCGTTGCTCTCACGCGTCCAGATGTGAAATACAACTATAGAAATATATATATATCGAGTCATCACGATCCCATACACAACAATCAAGCATAAATTTAGCACGTTCGATAGAAACAGATTATCGGGGGCTGTTGGAGAGTATAATAATATAAGTTTTCAGCGAATATTCCACCACATATAATTTCAACAATTTTCGTTTATCCTTTTGTTCATTTACAAATGCATATATTAACTCTGTTATTTTGTATTATTATTGTTGCAATGTAAGATTTATTTTATTTTACAGTCATCATATTTAATGAGTCATGGAAAGTTCGATTTAATCACCGCAAAAACTTGCATTGACTGTGGATATCCAAGGATATATGTATGAAAAAAAATATATATATATATATATTTGTATGTATGTAGGTAAGGAAACTCTCTTCATTTCGCTAACCACTTTCGCCCCCATGCCCATTCCTTTTATTACACACACATATAGACATACTACTGTACATGCATGTGTAAGTATAAACATTTGTGTATATGTGTATGTGGGTATAAAGCTTACGAGTTAACAAACTTCAGGAACGCAAGAGAACGAGAGTCCTCTTTCACTGTGGATGAGGTTATTAGCAAAGTTCCACTGACCGCGCACGGCATTTACTTAATTACATCGTACACATCTCCTCTTGCTTCTGGTATCTACGTCTAATAAGACAACTTTCGTCATGTGCAAGAAGAAGTAGTGGTGGAGTAGAAGAAGGGATATCATGAGGGAGGAGATTGCCAAGAAGAGGATCGTGGTTTTCGTTGTAATATCTTCAAAAACCATTACCGCAAAATGCTGATGGAAGATAATATTAGAGCTACGTATTTTGCTTTATTTTTCTCGTTCATTTTTTAAATATGAACTATTTCAACCCCTTCATAGTTGAGGTCATTTTTTTTTTCTCTACGAATTGCTAATAATAAAAATTTCGATATATTTATAATTCTGTCCTGCATCTGTTATTGTATATATTCATAAGCGATAAAAAGTTCTGCTTGAAAGGCCACAGGAGGTGTCTTCTATACTGGCAATGAAGCGTTAAAAGTGATGGTGTATTTTTACCACTCTTAATTTTGCTCTCATGGATTTTTTTCTCTCTCCGTAATCTACAACACGGAAGATATAAATTGCATAACGAGATGATATACGCGCGCAACGAGGATTGCATGTCGCGTTCAGGATAACAGCTCGTGTATACACGAATTATTGGCATCAAATCAAGTTACATATAGGAAGACTGTCATAATGCGATGGCGTTGTGCCGTCATCATCGGGAGCATGCACGCGGGCCCGCAATGCCTCGTTATGTTTAATGCCGCGTATATGTTGCTCTGCTATATAGTCAGCTGTATAATACACTGACATTGCTGGTGTACCCGACTGCAACCATACCTCGCATTAGCGTGCCTCCAAATCATCGATTTCTCGCTTATCAGTTATCAGTTCTGCAGCCACACTCTTTTCTTTATTCCCTTCCTTTTTTTTTTCACTCTTTTACCTCATCACTGCACCATCACCACAATCATTTATTTTTCTTTTTCCATGTCTGATGTTGGTTTTCTACTTCCTTCGTGTCTCTTGATTATCTCAACGACAGGGCCATAACATATGGAACAGCGGAGAGTTTGAACACCCAGTTGGTAATGCACTCTCATATTTAATTTGTATTTTTAAACAGTTAGAAAAATTATTTTTCAAAACAATTCAGAAGTGTGCAAATTGTTATAAACTACCGGGAATCGCGAATAATTGAAACATTCATTCCATTAGTTTCTCTCCATAATTTTCATAAAAAATGCGACGAAGCAGCTCAAATAAATCAGAGATCTACAACTCTTCTGTATCCCATTCGAGAAATATTGTGCCATTTGTGCTAGAGTAGTATACGCATGAACCATCTAATTACGAATGTTTGAACACCGTAATTAATTCGTTTCCGACTAAAGGGCCCATTGTTGTGGAAAAAGAAAAAATAATAATAAAATAATAAAATGTGAGCTGCACACCCTGTGACCGCGTATGGCATGTACCCCCTTTGTCGGCTTATAGGTAAATCTCCACTGAGATAGAGAAAAATTGAGTGCAAGTACCAGAGCGATTGCGACAGAGAGAAAGAGATGAAGACAAAACAAAGCCGAGAGTGGTGAAGAAAAAAAACATATAACTAAGCGAAAGGGTGGGCCCGTCATCTCTCTTTCTCGCTCCTTATTGAAACCTAATGTACATGTATATACGTATTTAGCCCTTCTCTCATTTGAATGAATGGCGATGAGGAAAGATGTGTCGAGGCACAACATTGGGGCATTCTTTTTAGGGCCCGCACGTTGGCAGGCCGCTCATTGTCCCCTTGGCATCCCCTTTACCCTTCTTACTTCATGTATACCATATATATATCCTTTCATCTACTAAGCAAAATTAGCTGCCTTCATCCGTGGCTTTGTTTTCTCTCCACCGGCGCCCTCCCCTTTTTTGTGTACCGCCTTTTGGATATGGAAAAAAAACTACTTATTACGCTAATTATACGCGGGTGCCGCGCGCGTCAGTGAAATAAAGATAGAGAAGAGAATAAACACCCCCTCCGGCGCGGCTTTGCGATTACCGCCAACTGTCGCTCATCGATGATTTCGTTAAATACTCGTACGAGAGTATATATAATATGTATACATGTGTATGCAGCCTATTTATTCTATACAGTTCATATATATTTCTCACCTCCCACCCACAGATGTTACATAGTACCATAGTGAGACAATGAATGCGAATTGAGTTTCATGACAAAAAATTTTTTAGCTATTCTACTGACAATACACTCGAAAAAATGATTACTGTCATTATCTAAGGATATAATTATGAATATGTAGGGGATTCAGAAAAAAAATTTACATTTGATTCTGGTTGAATTGCTCTACTTTCATTCATGTTTTTTTTTCATGTTATGTCGTGCATGTCATTGTTTATTTACAAAGATTCGATTTTTTTCATTAATCATTGCAACGATTGGGGAAATATAGAGATGGGAGAAGAATCTATTCTTAAATCTTTGTGTTGCTAATTTTTTCTTCTCCTTCATTGGAGGAATAAGTGGCGTGTGTGTGTTTGATAAGTGGATCTCAGTTCAACTCCAGCGAGCTTCTTCAAATATTGACGAACTGAGATAAATGTATAAATTACTCGGCATGTTGAGTACACTTGTCCGGTCAATACCCAAAACGTCTTTCTTTCTACTAGTGAAAGACGAAGTTATTTTTGGTAATGCTGAATCAATTTCTACGGAAGCAGAATGTCCTTGGAATAATATTACTACCAGGCAGGAATTTTTATTCTTTGACTTTGATTCAGTTTGAGGGCTATTTAAAGGTTGTAACCTTGTGAATTTAATTCCGAATCAGTCAACATCGACTCCAATTTCACGCCAAACTTATCCCAAGTCGAATTTTTTTGTATAACGCACATCCGCTTGATTTTTCATTGGAAACGTGCCGATACGATGAGTGGAATTATTGCTCGTTCACACATCTCTCATTCCAAATGTCACTCAAACAGGCCGTGTTTATGTATATAGAACCAAAAATGGTGGTGAGTGAGGCTCCCGTTTCGGTTGACCAACCGTGAAAATATTTCTGCAGTGAATCAAAGACAAACAGACCGCGCGCGTGCGTTCAGCGTGTTGATGATTGAATATAATGTCGCTCGTCCAACATCATCGAGTAGTAGTTGAGGAACGTGCGCGATTCGAGACCAACAGGTGCCCAACACGCGTGTCTGTCCAACGGGGAAAAGGTTTCAGATGAATCACCGGTCTTTCTTTCTTGTTATATTTGCTAACAGTGTATTTGACGAAATGCACCACAAAACCGAAATATTTATGTAATATATTCGTGGCGAATAGAACTGAACAGATTTTCACTCAATAATAATGTATAATACGCGTATTCACAATATATTTTCTCACAATTTATATTTCATTTTTCAACTTGTTTATATAAATACATACCACTATTGGCATCTGCAAAGTTCTACCTCATTATCATTTTTTTCATGAGTAAACTATTTCTCATAAATTTTGTTCCAGCATTATTCATGCAATATATAACTCGTGTTCTTCTTCGCATTTTGTTCTCTCTTCTTCTCTCACACCCACTCCTTTCCTCCACACTCTTGCGTCGATACGCATCAACGGGTGCTCATTGGCCTGATCGTGGTTGATCAGCATCAACAGCGATGTTCACTCTACGCGGCCAAGACCACCTCCAACTCAACGCTGTCTCCATCTCTCATTGGGCCCTTACCGCATTTTCTTGTGGCATACAAGTGTACCTCGGTAAAATACAACACTGTATATAATATATAAAACATTTATACACACATACCTCAGTGTCAATGTGACAAACAAAAAAATAAAGAATGGCGGACGATAGTGCAGATGAAAGAGCGCAAATGAATTCTTATATACATAGCAGACAGAGGAAGACAAAAGAGGAGGCGCTGATGGGACCGCAAGTCGAGCGAATCGGATTTAATCGAGGCCTTGCACTATTACTCGCGTTGGTAGAGCGGGTGCACGAAATAAGAGTGAAAGAAAAAGATGAATATAGAAAAAGAAAAGTAAAGCCACAAGTGGACGCGATTCAAGTTGAGAGAAGGAAAGAGGCCAGGTGTGCTGGAGAAATCGGCAAGACGTTGGCATCGCCAGCATCGCTGCTTCGCTAACGATCCATTGCCGTTCGAGAGCTGCAGCATGAGAAGGCAAAAGAGAGGAAACAAGCGAGAAAGAAGAAGACAGACCTACGTAGGTAGATGGAATGGGAGAGAGAGAGAGAGAGAGAGAGAGAAAATGAAACTGCAGTCCCGGATGGGCTAAGTTCTGGCTTAAATATCAATCAGCGGAGGAAGGAGATGAGGTGCCAAGAGGGAGGACGAAGAAGCGAGTGGAAGGCGACAGGAGGAGGTGAAGATACAGATTGAATGAGAGAGTGAGAGTATAGGAGTTCTCCTGGAAGAGTAAAGGAGTTCTTGGGTATTCAACCACGATGTCTTCGCGGGTGTTTAATTAGCAGCTTGGGACGAACCAGACGCCATATACTCAGAACTCAATCAGATCCTTTCATAAGCACTGCATCTCCTCAGGGTTACACTCTCCCCACCGCTCTATTCCTTATGCATAATGCAGTCTGTGTGTGCGAACACATGTGCCCGGCATTGAGAGAGGAAATATATCTTGCGGGAAGAGTAATTAACCTGATGCTCACCTCCAAAAGCTATTAAAATAAAATAACGAAATACAAAATGAAAAACAAAAGTGGAACGAGTATGTAGATAATGATGGATATGTAGATGTGATATGTTACATTTTTACCAAAGCACAGTTGGTAGGAAGATTCATTATGTCAATGTGAGAAGTGAAAAATTTAGATTCGAAGAATTCAATGTTAATATAACAGTTTGAGCTAATGATGAATGAATTTCGATGAGATATTGATCCGCATGCCGGAATAATTTTATTACAGCTCAGTCGCCTCAATTTAAACCAAACGGATTCTTTCCCTAATTATTTCCATCGTATGTATCTGACTGAAAATGAAACTGCATTAATTGGTAAAGTCACTGCTATACGATAAAAATACTGCTCTTTTCTCCATTCACTTTTCAGACTGTTGAATTTGGGTCTCTCATTTTTCTATTTCCAGCGAGAGATGTATGTACCAAAAACAAGTCAAATAATAATCTCACACGTTGCTTCCTGCTCTTGGTTGATGACACACCGTAAAATGTCTGCGCGTTAAAATATTTACGACTGTGTGTGCGTGTTGATGACGAATTGTAAGATTTGGAGACTATGCCTTGAATTAGAATGAGAATAGAATAAATATAATAGTGGGTGTGCAGATAAAAAGTTTATGCATAGCATGTCTGTATAGATGTATAAATACATGTATGAGCATTGAGGTGAGCAGCGTCGAGAGGAAGCGAACGAGATGAAAGATATGGACTTGGCTAAACTAAATAATAACCCCCTACCTCGTGTGCACGGCGCGCCATCACCCCTCGGGGACTCGTCAGAGACCACCCGGTGAAGCTCACGCGGGAACAAGAGTGGCCCAAGACGCGCTCAACTTCGGGGCCCCCAAACCTCAAAAGACAACATAGGTAATACATATAAGAGTAACGGAGAACGAATAAGAGACGGAAACCGTCAGGAGGGTCAAACATTTGAAATGGTAATATCGACGCGCGGGCCCAGTTGCTCGATGGTTGATAAAGCGATTTAGACAAAGAGAACGGTGAATGTGCGCTTCAGTATGTATAAATGTTTGACCCTGGTTGATGTCTTACAAAAGAGAACTACTAGTAGTTAGGATCTGTGTTGGATAATTGCTGTTGATAGGCTATGAGAGCGACAAAATCACGCGCAACAGTTTGCGTACATCTGATAAATTGTTTGCGGGTAAGATAATAAGATATTAGAAAGCAAATTGTTGTATGTATTCAATGTTTCAATAGCTGATCAATCAAACTCTTTTCTATGTCTTTGAACTCTTATAATTCCAATTGAACATAATTGTTCATTTTCTTCCAGATAAACAATATGCCATCAAATATAATGCAATCTTTTTCTTTTTCAGTCGTAGTTTGGAAAAAAAGACAAATATGAGTGTGAAAAAGAGAGATAAAATCAAATAGCGATAATAAAAATGACTGTACTGAACCAAGAAGAATTCCAGGGCTTTTGTATTCGACTACATTGGACTCGCAGCTCTCCCCTCGACCTTTCCATATCGAAGGTTCGCAATACACAAAATATCCCAACCCGTTAAACTGGACACCATCCATATATACAACCACCATACATACATACACACGGCTATATAACGTTGTGGGGCTCCGTTTGTGTGCCCAGTTAATTACTCACGTAGTAAATTATCCAGTAATGAGGTGCCGGGTCTCAGCCTGAGGCTTCAATGCATTCTCTCTTTCCCTCCTTCTTTCTTATCTGTCTGTTTCTTTTCTCTCTTATAACCTCACTGTCTCTGTTTCTCCCTTACACACATTGACGACGCTTAGTGCATTTCATACGTCGGAGGTGATGCCCTTTGCGCGCACCCCCGACGAGAGAAGAACCAATAAATTCGCTAGCGCGTCTAAGAAAAGGATATTGTTAGTTGTGAGGTAAATCATCTCTGCGCGGCTTTCGAGTGCAACGTGCCACCTTCATCCACCACCTTCCTTTTCACATCTCCTTCTTATTATTATTTTTCAAGTCCCCTTTGACTTTTTCGCTCTTCCCATAGTATCTTCCACCACTACCTCCACGTCCGTCTTATTCTTCTTTTATTCTGCATCTATTTCTTCCTTCTTCTTCTCCTTCAGTTTCTCCATTCCAACGCCTCAAGACGTTTGTTAGCTGACTAGCAATACTGTGAATACACAACATTGCCACCATGAGGTTGATAGCTTGTGGCCGGTCCAGTTAGCGTCAATAGTCCAGACACATGGCTTCGTCATTAGCGTCATCAGATCCCTAACGTCCTGGTACATATGTATATGTGCAAACAATATATATAATATATATGTATGTGTATATACGAAGACAATGAAGTTAAGAGGGAAGGAAGAGAAGCAAAAGTATTCAAATACCTCAAGGCCACATCATCCTCATATTCGCCTTTATATATGTACAGGTTATTTATTTATACATTTCCCTATCTTCATTCTCTACTGTCATGCAATCTTGAGTCAAGATCATTTCATAGCTATTTTTATTTTTTCTTCCCATTTTTTTCTTACTTCGTTGTATAGTTACGATCTCGATACAGTTGACTAATCAATTTCGTCACGGGGCGCCACTGAGAAGACACCCGCGTCGTATTATTAATGAATGATGGGTTGAAAATGTTTCCTACCATGCATTGTAACGCACACTGATTTATTATTATAACTAACAGCTCGTGATGTGGATAACTCGTCAAATGTGACTCTTATTTAAGCGTATTCATCTTCATTCTGTCATCTGACGTATAAAAAACAGGACACAAATTTAACCCAGTGCAAGAGGTGTATGAGACGAAAAGAGGAAGAGGGGAAGACTATTAATAAATAGGGATGGAAATGGGAGGGTGAGATCTTTTAGGGGTGGCCAGATTCATGATAACAGTTTTAGCATATCGAATAGATGTGATTTAAGAGGAAAAAAAAAGTTTTGTGTCCGAATAAACGATCTTGGAAATGTTGACTAATCAATTTCATCATGGGGTGTCTGTGCATCCAAGAAGGAGAAACACACTAATACACATGAACATATATATGAGATCTACGAGTTGTTTGCTTTCATTATTAATGACTGAATGTCACTGCTCTACCTCAGGTCGACATGGTTTTACCTGACGCGCGCGCGTCTTTGCTCTACCTCAGCTCTCTATTGCTATGTCTTTTCATTCTTGCAACGACCGTTTCTCCACGATCATTAGTGTTGCCCCGTACGCTGATGGTGGTTTGCTACTGTATAATAAGCATTCACCTCCACCTTTTCCTCCTCCTTCTTTTCTCTCCTATGTATATACCATGAAAAAAATATGTTTCCTTTTGCTGACAGGGGGGCGGTGTTGAACTTATTATTTGCAATAATTCACCATATATATATATATATATATACATATATATATGTATCATTTTTGAAACTGGTTTGGATTCAGACCATCATGACGATTCATTAACTAAAAATGAAACACCTTGTGACCTTATGAAAATTTTTCGTTAATTATTTTGGTATGATGTGGAGATGTAAATTAGAGTAGAGAATTAGAAGTTTTCGATGTGGTTTGTCGAATCACGAAACCAATAATAGATGATGACTTCACTTCTAGGATAGGTAATAGGTAGGTATATTCACACTATATTAAAATAAAACAAATCACCTCAGTGACCAACCAATTTTTCATAACAAACGGTTCATGACATACTCCCATCCAACACCCACGCTTGATACAAAGACTCTCACTTCAATACATTGTTTCCATTATAAAAACATTAATAAATTCTTTCATTATTCCGGTTATTAATTTCCTCACTTATAACAATATAATATTGCCAACATATGCCACACCCGTAATAAAACTTGAATTCCAAAGTGTCTAAAAATACATTAATTGTGTGGATAAAAATCACGCCTCCAATTCTTCTTCTTTCTCATTCTCTCATATACATTCCATTATGGTATGTATATTCAAATTGCTACACACCACTATAAACTGTGATGTATATACGCGCACACTCAGGCATTTATACAAATACAAATTATGATTGTTTGATTAATCATACACCGCAATTGGTATCTATTTCTATTGATTACCAAACGTCACCGCAAGTGATGTCCATCAGTGGAAAATTCCAATGAGCATTCTCTCTCAATAGATTGACAACGACGAGTCGCTCTCAGCAATCAGTATATTCATTCGCCCAACCACACACTATATACGTGACATCGCGCATATATACGTGGCATGTATAACACAAGCTTGAGAATAATTAATTAATTGCTACGAAGCGTCAGTGATGTTTTAACTGATGGAGAATGAAGCAGAATTAATGTATATTATATTTCCATACTGCCATATTCGGCTCAAGTCACCGTTATGTTCAACATCTTCTTAACATGTCACTATTCTTCCACAATCCCTTTCTCTCACTCGCTCTTGCTATTTATATTTGTAACTATCTTTCTGTACACCTACTGCGAGATCCGGCTGTCGCCACTTAGAATGTCTGATCATTGCTATCTCAACGATTGGATCAAACCGATTTAATTGGTCCCACGTTGAATTAGTCGCGATCAGAGTGATCGACGTCTATCCAACGTGAACAGAGTCATGATGGCGTGTCTGTTCGTTAAGGAGTACTTTAATAAAATTACACATCAACCATTAATACAAACATACGTACGAACATACATGCATACGTGGATGATATAAGGATGTGGTAAAGAATGAACGATGTTAGCTATTTGAATATACGGCTTTCATGCTAAAACATGAATTGTGAGTTATTAAATGACAGAACGACGTACGTGATTGGTGATCCTTGAATTTTTTTCATTTGACAAATTATTTTTGAGATTTCAATAAAATTTTATGGGGTATGAAAATTTAATTAATCGGCTGTCTCAGAGAGGAATGTATTTACACTATTCATATGAAAGTGTGTATTTGAATTGAAATGTGGCTATTACATTATCTATTTTGTGTTATTAGCTACAATATCTGTTAAAAAATATATTCACGATTGACGATTTGAAAGAACGTTTTTTTTCTGTCATAGAAGAATTATTATAGAATGAAACGCGATATGAAAATATCTGGATATTGAGGAAGAAATAAAAATTAGCACTGCAACTAATTTGTGTATATAGATGAATATATTCTTTTCAGTTCTCAATTATGCACAAATACTGATATGCTCAAAAAATTTTGATCAATTGATGTTTCATGATGAATAATCCAATGTCTTAGTCTGGCTGTGCTGGCAATTACCCAGCAGAAACATTCGAATATATCCGTGCGCTCTGTCACACTTGGATTTATCATTCAACGCGCGGTAACCGATGCCCGTTGTTCACTTGCGTGACTGACTGGAATATCATATGATTGCTTTATAACAAAAGTAACGAGGTTTATATATCTATATTTGTATAATCCAACGAACAACGATCGATGTGTGTGCAAGTGATATAACTTGAAGGTATGAAAGGTTGGTCATACAATTGCATGTAGATACAAACACGATATGTTTTAAATATATACCTGAAGAGTTGACCTGACACACCGACGTTGGCTGATGATGACGAAGTTGAACCGGGAAACGAGCCAATGAAATTGTGCTTTGGTTACTAGTTGCTTGTGTTATAAATTTTTACAGTCTCGGGTATATTCACAGGAATTCCAGCGGTTGAATACTCACGATGAGTTTGTTCTCACGAATTTTATTTCTTTCCCATAGGCTTTTGTTGAGAGTACGTTTACAGAGTGTACACTCTCTTTGCGGTGATTTGTTCACGCGAATATAAACCGATTGTATATGGTGTATACAAATATATATATATATATATATATATATGCGTGTGTGTGTGTGTACTCGTGTAAATATGTATGGATATACCATTGTAGAAAATTGCAAATGGTCTTGAAAATGTTTGATGGTGTTGCACAAAGTAATATTTCTATCGATTTTTATTCCACCATTTTTAAATTCCAGACATTCATCTATATTTTACTGTTCATAAATATGTTTGCTTGCATTTTTTATGGATAGTTGGTAATTGGTATCAAAACAGTTTGACGTGTATTGAGTAATTGTCGATCGCATTCGAATCAAACTTGAATAATTATGAAAGCCTCTCTGTGAATAAATGTTCATATCCTGAATAGGAGATTATACATTTTTGTTATTATTTCTTCATGTAAAATGAGCAATTTGGTACAAAAACATAAAATGCCATGGCAAATATTAACAAATTACTGTTGCAAATGTTTAAATGAAGTATAAGAATATTTTTTGTTTAAACTTTTTTTCATGAAAATATTAAGGTGCAGCATATAATTGCTTTAAAATCCAGCAACTCTGTCTCACTTTACTTTTAAAGTGGTGTATATATATAAATGCTGTATATCGAGGGTATATATTAAGAACCCGACGAAAAGCGAAGGCCGTGGCGGATGGTTTACGATCACAAGAACTGTCGACTAAGTATCGTAAAGGTGATCGTAATTGATGCGCAAAACGATATAAAAAAATTAACAAAAACCGAGGAAAAAAGACAAAATACGTAAAAGGAAAAGTATAAAGGGAGAAGAAAGAACGCGTGGATGGAAGTAAGAGTGCGATCCGCTTCGCGTTAGCTTGCACATTAGCCGTTACTGGAATAGCCATCAAGACACGGTCGGCAGCCGATCTCGTGGCGTGGCGGCCTCTTCTCCTTGCCTATAAAATTCAGAAGTAAATGTAGAGCTCAAGGGCGGTATCCGTTTGACCGACGTGCGTTCACTTCATCTCTTTCTCACTCTCACTAGTTTTCCCTTCTTTTCGTCTTTCTCTGCTTTACCTCATTCTTTCTCCAGCTCTGTCTCTCCATATGGTGTATTGCATCTTCTTTGGTATACAACGTTTCATTTTTTTGCTGTTGTTTTCATTCTTCCATCAACGCGCGCAACGCCAAGTGTTGTATATAACGACAGATTATGTTGCCGGTTTATCTTTGTTCTTCGTCGATATATTTCAAGAAGCGATTCGTCTGATGCTTTGCACGTTATTCTTCAAGCTATATAATTGACGTTAGTGCGCGATATAGTTGATGCAAAAGTTGTGAGAGTGAAAGAGCATTTTTTCTACTGACAGTGACGTTTTTTCTACAATCGTAAAATATGCCAAATATAGTTGTATCGAATTACGTTGCCTCAATACGATATACATAGAAATAAATCAGAGAAGAGGCGAGAGATTGCATGGAATAGGTGTATGCACGCTCGTGCTTCGAACCAAAGCTTCTGAGGTATCATTTTTAGGTGCATATTTACCATTAACATTTGCCTTTGTGTTTTTATTGAACAACTCACGATTGCACTCTATCTCATTTATTCAGTAGTTTTCCATCAATATGTCTTCGATATCCTTTTTCCCCCTATTATATGAATTCATTATAAATGTTGAGAGTGAGTTTGCAAGTGATTCTTCTTCTCCTTTACATATCAAATAACTTGTCATACTTCTCGATCTATCAGTTGTATTGAAATTTCTCACTGATAGGATCATCCGAGCTTTTACATGAATGCACGGATACATAATAGGAACTCGTTTACTAGAATCACTTATTCACCGTAAAATTAGTACATGTGCAATTTATATTAAAAAAGAGTTTATAGTTAGCTTGAAATATTATGTAAATCTTTCACCATGGATAACAAAAATTGATGCACTATCAATTGGACTACCATGATTTTGCTATTGAAAAATTGCAAAAATTTAGCGAATGGTCGTTGGACATCTTATGATTACATACCTGCACATTTTATTTTACCGTGGGGATGTGCTGCAACCACTTGCTCGAAGCTCAACATGGTGAAACAGATTTCTACCTGGACATATATATATATGTATATAAATATACCTATGGAGAGAGAAGTTGTGCGAAGAAAACCGAAGGGCGATTCTCTCACGCGCGGGTGCGTAGGCTAGAAGCAGTCGAGGTATTATCCACTTATAGGGAATTATCCTTCGTCTTGGCTGCTGACCCGCGCGAATTTGCTTTTCTCACTTACTCACTCTCACTCATTCTCCACACTCAAACTCCATCTCTCTTTCACTTTCTTACCTTATTCGTATATGGTCTGAGGGCAAAATTCGCCATGGCGTTGCAATAGTGTAGTTGTTCGGTGGCTCGCCCATTGTCTACCAACCAGCAACAAATTCAAGATCATTCTCTTGCAACAGAAGAAAAAAATAAATAAAAAAAAGACACAGGAAAAACAGAATAAAGTAAAATTCAGCGAGGGCGGGAGGGAAAGTATACAACGCCAAGTTCATTTGAGCGGTTTAATCGTGGAGTCTCTGGCGAGCAATTTACTCGCTTGCAAAGTATGAGTGCAGGAATACATACAGCGAATACTTACTGAGTTGTTTGAGCCGCTGCTTTTGTTGCTGCTATTGCTTCAGTTCTGTGTCCAAGTGTAGAAGCGTTCCGAGAGATTTTTTATTGCAAACTACACTACACAGTTTGTTCCATTCTGTCAGTAGTAATGTGTATAACACCGGCTTTTTAACTATGCACTCAGAAACAAAGAGGCAAAATGAGATGGGGCTTTCGATATTTTCTCCCCCATCGCATTTACACAATATACATGCATATATATATACATATATATATGTGAGTATATTTACAATTTTAAGTTTTGCTAACTCAAACAAACGAAAATTACCTGATGCAGTGGAGTGCGCACTGGTCAGGTAATCATTCATCATTCAAACAAATTATACGACTACTCGTTTTACGAAGAAATGGCAGGGTGGAACGCATCAACATCCGCATGATATTTTGGTATGCGTGTTATTTTCAATATTCCATCATATATGCATGTATACCCTTTCGACTACCTGAAATTATTATGCCGAGAGTGTATGTACACAAAATGGATTGAACAGAGAGTTGTATATTATATTTATTGAAAGCTGTACGAGAATGTTTTGTAACTTGGCGTTGCGAAAAACTTATTTTTTTTCCATATGGAAGCAGTGGTAAGAAAATTGGTTATTTGATGAGGAAAAATAGGTTGATTTTTATTTTTAGATGTCGGAGTGGAATTACCCATCGAAGAGGGAGAGTCTGAGTTGAAAATTTGAATGAGTGAATAAAATAATTGAATAAAGTCAATATCAAGGATATATTTAATGCAATCATGCAGAAACAGAATAATTGGACCAATACTTTCGTGCATATATCAAGTGAATAAAAATATTGGACATTTATCTTTTTACCATCAATTTGTCTTTTTCAACGTCTTTTGTTTTCAGTTGAAGACGCTGATGAGTCCTCGATGACGCGCGGTCACGCCTGGGCGAGAGATGTAGCTCCCAACCTCAAATACCTCTCCGAAACAACAAGAGAAAGACAGAGAGGAAGAGGTGGGGGAGAGTGGAAGAAAGAGAAAAAAAGCGAAACGAATAGAGGGGCTACCTTTGGTATGCCATCATGGCGTGGGAGTTAAACTTCACGCTATGGAATAAATTACGCACGTACGCGGTTTGGGCGTGCGTGGATACGTCATGAAAGTACTTTATACCAGGGTGAGAAAGAGAGTGAGATACAACAACCATTATACAACAATAAATTGATAAAGACAAAGGATGAAACAAAAAAAAAGTATGAAGAAAGAAAATAAATATACATTTGAAAGAAATATATATAAATGAATAAAAAATAAAATAAAATGATGATGAAGAAGTGAATAAAGAGAAAGACATGAATAAGACACATAAGGTAAATCAAAGTGGAAATAGTAAGAGTTAGCGATAAGTTAAGCGATTCACGTAGTCACTGGTAATTATGGATGCGTTTAAGCAGCGGCAGTTTGGGAAACTAAAATAAAATAAATCTACGTGATCTGAGCTTTTTATTGCCGGATTAAAGTTACGCCTCATGGTCCCACCTCATCTTCTCTCACTCTTTCTCACTACCTTTTCCTCAACGTATACGTAACGTGACTATCTGTTGACTTCATCTTACTTGAAACAAAAAAAAATAAAGTAAAAAAAAAATCAAAGGAGCAGAATAACATTCTAATGGTAATGGTCATTGTCTTGGCCTCCATATCAGATTATATTTTTATCGAATAAAGGAAAACCACCAAATACATAAATTATATATTACAATAATTCATTTATAATATTCAATTGTTTATATGCCTATGTGGCCAACTGCTTATCTGCGAGAATATATATCATTCCCAATTATATCACTCACAACACGTTTATCTTTCGTGACTATACTTGGGTGAATTGGGAATTATCATTGGTCTGAGTGTTTGCGAGCTGGTGTGGAACTGTATGAGATTTACCAGAGAATTCAGCTGCAGTTATTATGCACCGGGTGAACAAGCGAGAATGGTAAAGAGGATATAGATAGCAAGAGCGAGAGACAATATATAACAGAGAGTGAGAGAAAAATGCAGTTGTGAGCGCACGAATTAAGTCGATCGCTGTGCGTGGAACCACATCCTTCGCGTCGTGGCATCCAAAGGCGATATCACTTTTCTTTTGTCCTTTTAGCACCGCGACGCCCTTCGCCTTTTATTTCTTCTTATTCCACACAATTTATTCGTTTTATTCTCATATATATTCTACTGCGTGTTTTCCTTACTTTATTATTTATATATTTATTTTTTTTCATCTACTCTTCCTCGTTCTCCATTTTGCCTCACCACTACTGCCCTTCGGCGCGTATAAACCTCTTCTTTATTATCGACATCAACCATCGTCTTTTGTTTTATAATAACCACCGGTCTGTGGTCGTCGTTGGGCATTCTATACTCGGGCGTCGTCGTCGCAGTCGTCGTAGTCGTCGTCGTCGTCTTTATATTTCTCATTCATTTTGTAATACCGATACCACCAAGAACGAAACGTTGGGAGAGACTGTATAAGCGTGCATGTGGACACCCTGCAGGGTCGAGAAGAAGAGACGTACATTTCTCTACTCTTCCCCTCATTTTTTTTTTCAACTTTATATGTATGTATATGTATCTGCTCTTCTTATTCTCCTTATTCTTGAATGCTCCTTATATTTATATTATTTTTTTTGTATTATTTGTTTCATTCCTGGTTGCCACCGACGTTGTAAACGCACGAATAAATTACTGATGCCACAGTAACGCGGGCGTGACTCTCTCTCGCTCATTCTTTCTTTCATCCTCTCTATACATATGGATACATAAGTGTATATATATATTTTTATTGGATAGGATTGGACTGTGTACGATTTTGCGGCAAGGCAAGCTACCTGAATTATTGTCCTACTATAAATACGAGTCGTGTTGTCGCATTGAATTATCGTGGCAATGACGGGCTGGGATACGGCATGAGAGATTCATTGGATGAAAGGAACGTGCCGAAGGCATGTGTGATGCATATCGATAGCGATCTACATCCATGGGAATATGCATTAATACCGGTATTGATAAACTGTATTCAATGGGTCATATCAAGACCGAAGGCGAAAGTCCATTTTATAATCAATAATCACAATAAATTCATAGAGTTATAGTCATGATTTTTCTCCAACTGAATTACTTGTCAACAACAATAAAAAAAAATAATTCAATTCAAAATCAATGTGTGATAGTGCATATAGTGAATTGTGTTAAATTGTCCTTTCATCTGCTTCTTATACGTATGAATATTTTCGTGACTGCAGTTCCTATTTCTCTCATTCTTCGCCTCTCCCTGCGATCTTTCTTCACTTTTCTTTTTTTTTTCCTCTGTATGGAACCGCAGGCGGGTGCTGTACGGCTGGCGCGGAGATCCGCGCAATCGACGGCACTATGAAAGGAAGTAGCAGCTTATAGGTTACGTGAATGCAATGCGGAATGGGCGCAAGAAGATCACGAGTACATATTACATACACAATCATGCATGTTGGTATTGTGCTTGAACTTGACGAGGAAAAGTCGCTTTAGAGTTACTCACCGTACACACGTACGTGAACACACCCATGGTATGAGATATTCACTCGATGAAACGCTTATTTTACGCTTATGTACAATGCACCACTTATATTAGCACATTTACTAAAAACGGTTGGTATAGACTTCTGATTGGAGATTTTATGTCTGATATAATATTAATGGCCATCTCAGATCAAAATGATCCATCCAGGAAAAATATAAATCGAGCCAGCGAACGTCAATCTCAATGGAAATCTCGAAGTAGATAAAATCAACGATGAATTATTATTTTTCGTTCTACTTCAAGTGCCAAAATCGTCTTAAACTAAATCCAGAAAATTCCATTCGAATGATTTCCATTTGCATATATATAATGCATGTCTTATATTTATATATTCCATTCTTGAACAATCACAAAATCATATATGTAAGCACTTGAAAAATAATAATGGAATACTGTTCATATAGCGACCCTTGAATCTTCGATCATTCAATTTTATTTCCTACCAGAAGTATTGAAACAATCTCAAAAAGCATATTTATATATTCATATAAATATAGACATTCGTATGTATATAAATCCATATACTCATTGTGCATGGATGAAAGAGAACTGCAATCGATTGAGCAGTGGCAGATTGACAATAACAACCCTTATGTGCTGTGTGCATGTATGCACGTATGTTATAGATATGTAGTGGAAGGTGTATGTATGAGCCAACCCCACAGTTGAATGCAGTATATAACAGTCCATTGTTTCACGAATGGCACTCGACAATGTTTGAATCGAGTGCCTCACTCGTTACGCGGCTAAGCGGACAAGAAAGGCAACGCGCGCGCCACGCGTTCGAAACAATGGTGAAGAGTCAAAACATTGTTATTTCAAATTTTCTCACTTGGTACATAATATGAATTCACTTGTAATGACAATAAGAATTGTCGAGGAGAAAGGAACATACTCTACTGTGGTATCAACTTGTGCGATACGTTTCTTTTTCATGACTCTGGTTGAAATGATTGCGTTGATGTCATAATAACATGATATTTCACAATAAATATATATTCCAATGATAAAGGAATACATTAAAATTCAATAAGCAAAAGTGTTGGTCTACGATCTGACGATATTTTACATCGGTATAGAGACTATGTTTCTGTAATCTTGATATTACATTCATATAATTATGTTAATTGTTGTGTAGAGGTAATTGCCAGCAATATTCTCATCATCACTAATTTGATCTCCCCTTCAAGACTATCCAACAGTGGAATGTGTTCCACAACCCAATATGTACGTAATTCTGCGACAAAACACTGAGCGATTATACTTAGAAAATCAATGCAATTGTAGATGCACTCTAGCTCGCGGTAAATTAAGTTCTATCAATATTAATTCGTAATATTTGTTGGGTTATTCCGCCCTGGTCTATTACCAATTAATTCGATCGTGCCAAGTATGCAGAGATGAGGCCGCGCAGTTAGTGAAACTAACTACAACTATACACATGCATATATATACATATATATTAGCGAGACGAGGCATGGACAGTAGTGATGCGCCATATATGCTGACGAGTTTGAATATTGCGTCAGTCGTCAAGTGCCGTCCCGGCATTAAAAGTAATTACCGACGTGATTGACCGAAGCAACTTGGTGATGAGGTGAAGAGTGAAACGAGGAGAAACCGCGCGGACTAAATCATGAGATGTGACGCACGTAGCTCGTTGTTGCCTCCCAATTATACAATCAGTGAACGACGGAGCTAGTGAGAGAAGAGGCTACTGGTTAACTAAGGATGATGAGAGCCAAGAGTTAAATCAGGAAGAAGAAAAAAAAACATCTAGTACTAATTTGAAGTGAAAGACCGAGGGCAATAGTGGGGTATAAAAAAAAGTAATTTTAATATGCAGAAGTTGATCGAGCAATTTTTTGAAGCGGAGATCAATGTCGCCTTGACCTGTTATGTGCGCCATCCAATGTACATCGTACACACAAAGTTTTCATTGGTGGCTTTTAACAAAGCTTTACATTTTGAGAACGGTGTCATGCTATATAATATTGATTGGTTGAAAACATATAATTTCAGTGTGAGGTGTCGCGAGCGTTTGAATTACATTCGATACTCATTATTCGTTGCAAGATCATAGTTGGTCTGTAACTCCCACATTCTTTGTATTAATGTGTTGTTGTTTCGTGTTAAGCACACGTTCTTCGAAAAAAGTCAAAAGATTAGATGTGTTCTAGGAATATGAGCTCGAGGAAGTGATCAAGTGCTTGATTTGACAACTTACAGATATAATTACACATGTCTTATGGTGTTTCTTAGAAAATTAAATGAATAAGTCAAATATCATAACGTGTAGGCATTATTTCTTTGAACCAGAATAACACATTTCATTACCGGATGAACAGACGAAAATAATAGTTGTTGGCTTCATTGAAAAAAAAAAAGAAACAATTCTTTATCTTCCAGTGTTTAATAGCCTGAATCAATCAGATATTCAACTCGCATCGATATTGCATACATAAAATACGTCACCACACAACTGAAATAAATTATGAGCTATACTCCTCAAGCATAAGAACATATAATCTCAGAAATTAAATGAAACTCTGCGTCTCCTATATTGATGTTTATATCTTATTAAAATGTTTCAATAGTGCAGACCAACAATCATCAAAGAAAACATTCAATGAGTGTTACATTGAGGTGCCTTTTGTAAATTGTCTTGCATAAATTTATCCCCAATAAAATACATTTTTGCATCGGGCAGTCATTATCGTCATCATCACTATTATCATCATCGTCAAAGCAACGATGTGATGACCTACTTGTATCACACAGACTTCGATGCACTCTGTGGCATACAGTTAGTGGGTTCAGTCAATCGTGAAATGTGTTCGCTCTCTTTCGATCTCATTTATTTCTCCACTGTAGCTATCTATATAGACACATACATGGTGTATCTACCTCTCCATAATCATATACTGTCTATAAATTAAAACGATAACGATTTAATAAATAAGACATGCAAATAATAAAAAAAACATAACAAAAAAATTAAAATAGAAATAAAATTCAATGAGAGTTGGAAAAAGGGGTAGGTTTACTTATAAGACATATACATGCATAGATTCTGCACGGTGTACCGCACATCGGGATCGTAAAGCGTGCACACATACACCATACATCCATTCAGGGGGTATAGAGGAAGAAGAGGGGCAGGAAGGAGAGATTTGTTTGAATTATTCAAATTAGATACGAAATTGAATGCGTGCTATGCTCGTGTGCAGGTAATGACGGCACTTGCATATAAATGGTAATTATTGTCATTATTCTGGCTGGGTAATTGTGCGCGCGGAAATATAGGTACATATAAATACACACATACATGTATATATATATAAATAAATATGAGAGTAAGTTTGTGTAAGAGCGCAAGCGCGCGCGCGAACAATTCATCGGTGTCCAGACGATGACAACGACGACGACGACGACTATGGTACGACGATGATGATGAAGAAGAGTGCTTGTATACATGATGATGAATATATACGGATTCATATGTATATCAGTGTATGAGTGTATTGTTAGGAGAATGATGAGCGCGTGCGCGCGCGACCTTAACATCGAGGCCTGGGCCATAGCACACTGTAATGCCGCGTGTTCCCATACACTAGTTGAGATAATTATCAAAATTGTTTTATTGTTGATATAATTACGGAGGACATGCCATGTATTCCCTTCCGCCAGCTACACTCCAGCGCTGTTTGTTCCGAAAACAAAAAAGAAAAGAAAGAAAAATAATTTGCTACGTATCATCCGCTATAACTTTTCCACTGTGTATGTATTAATATATGAACATATACTGTGCATCCCCTTGTCATCATCATCATCATCATTCGTTTTCTCTTCACCTTTGCAAAATACCTGTGCACATATCAGATATATTTTGCGTTCATTTGCGATATTATTCTTTGCCTTGTAAGGATATTAATCATTTGTGTATGATACAGGAGAAAAATGGGCGCGGTCTCTATGTCGGCAAAGTGAAAGGTTATTTTTTTTGGAAATAACACTTATTATGATAATTTGTTAGTATTTTCATGTGCGAGTCGGCAATGTTATTTGCAGATGTGGAATTAGTAGTGAGCGTATTGTAAGGGATATTAAAAATTTATATGAAGGTAAATGATGAACGCTTCTGTAACAAGTTGAAATAATTCTTACTTCTCCATATTTTCTATCGCTGTACGTGTTAAAAATGAATCTTGGAAATAATGGTGTACAATATGTAATATATTTATGACTGCAAAGATATTTTCAACATGTCATAGAATCAAACTAAATGATAGTTATTTCATTAATGATTCCAACTTTAATTCACATTCAATGATATATAATAATGTGAAACTTTCATGAAAAATATCCTGCCAAATTATCCATTAAAATAATTTTCAAATAATCTCAAATTAATTCATATCACCAAGTTTATATCTACTTTGCTTGGTGATTCAGACCTATACACCCACATAAATGCATCAATATAGAGACGATAGATATATATATTCACAAAAGATAAGTAATAGTTGCGTGTTGCAATCGTTTATGTATCCACAATACCATCAGGTGCATGCTTTTGCAATTTTGCATAACACTCTCGGCTTTTCAATTGCACTTTCTCCCTCGTGCTTTTTCACTTTCTCCCACCTTTGTACCCCCCTATTTTGCTTTCAATTGCCACGACTTTTAATAACTATTCCCATCCCTTCCATCATTCTCCAACCCTATTCTCTTCTCCTTTCTTTTCTTTCTTTCTATTCTTCGTCAGCCCCTTTGCGTTTGTGTTTATTCTTCCTTTTCAACGCCTGCAAAAAGGAGGTAGCGGAAAGTCTTCTCGTCATCATTCCCTTCTCCTACCAAAGAATCAGGCTATTACTGGACTGAGAGTAGTTCACATATATATTTATATGTATGTGTATACTCGCACATATACATTATATATAGTTGTAAGTGCAAGAAAGAGAAGAATATATAGTTGGTGAGTCGATACCCGGTCGACCCTCGAAATTAATAACGAAACGCCAGGGCGAGTCGAGGCATTGAGCCCGAAGGACTCTCATCGCGGATTTAATAAGAGCAAGTGCGAGAAGGGAAACCAACTCCCGCTGATATTGAGTGAGTGAGAGAAAGAGAAAAACCAGAAATGAAAGAAGAACAAAAAATAGGAAATATGTAGAAAGAAAGAAGGAAGGGATAGGTATATTGTGGAAGATAATAAAGAAAAATTATGTAAGAGTGAGGAAGTAAGAATGAATATCAGAAATAGGCAATACAAAAGCATGTCAATTTTATTCACCAACTGGGTTTCTATATATATAACATATATATCTATACTGATATTCATCGCAGACCCATTAATATTTTTTTTTTCTCTTTCTGTAGAAATCTTTCGATGACAAAATCATAATAAAGCCAATAATTAAGCTGTGATATAGCTGGGCACTATGAAGAACGAACTCGTAGTGGCTCTTATTGTCCAGTTGGATGAAAAGGACAAGGACTGTATAAGAATACTCGGTGTGGGTATAAGGGTGTACAAGGAGGCCGACGACTACACTAGGGAAACAATAACCACCATCAAGATGATAACAATAGTGGAATTATATTGGTTTTCCGGTAAATTAAAAGCGTCTTAGTGAGACTGTTATTCTTCATTTATTATCGTTCGAGTATCAACTTGGCTATTCATATCTATATTTCATCGATATTGATTCATTTATCTATACTTGCAGAGATTATTTTTATAATTGAATGTTATGGCTATTGGAATGTTTATATTTGATGGAAATTGTGTAGTAATATCAAACTCAATATTAAGGTTCGAATAATTTAAATAATTTCGCGAGTGCTGTAATTTATTGCACTATATTCACTTCTCGTTCCAAACTGATTCAATTTGTCTATTTTCTTCAGACGAAGAATCGATAGAAATAAAGATACTCGTCAGAACGATGTTAGGAAAAAAAAATGTGAGAGGAAGGAAACAAAAGGTGATCGCGTATGAACGGCAATTAGTTCGTCTAATGGGACGAGAAACGAAACAAAAGAGCATTGGAATGAGTACAATAAGAGTCCGCCACAGAGAAAAGGCGAGTGTGTATGGCGTAAAAGGAAAAAAAAAGAAAGAAATGAGAGAGTGAGAAGAAAATCGAGAGAGAAGGAAGGGGAAAAAAACAAAGAAAAAAATAGGAAAGACGAACGAAAAATAAAAGAAAGAGAAGAATGAGAACGGAGAGAAGCCCCGGTGAAACAATGGGCCACCTCATACTGGCCAAACACCATAGCTAAGGCTTTCATTCGCGACACCCAACACGCTCTTATGAGAGGTGTGAGAGACTTGTGGAATGGCTAATAATGAGTCTGACCGTGGCGAAAACAAAAGAGGAGACGACCGAGGGGAACAGCGACGAGAAGACCAAGGAAGGAAGCTTGCAATATCGCTGCTGGATTAAACCGATCTTGAGACCGAGGTAGAAAGAAAAAAATTGCTTCGGTGTTTTGTGTAAACACTCTCTTATTTCGGTAGTAAGAGAAAAAGAGTACGACGCTTTCTCTATGTACACTCGGGTTTTCATCTATTTATCACTTTTTTTTTTCCTTCCATCAATGGCCTGACCCAGAAGACATTTTAAGTAAAGTTTTGCTAAGTTGTCACACGATTTTGTCGATGATAATTTTCATGAGAAAAATATACCCGAGGTGTAAATAAGTATGGGCTAAGTATGGGCGTATCTTAGATATATGTTTCGCTGCTGGTGGTTGGTATGTACATACATAGATATATTCTGCAGAACGGAAGGAGCAGCTGACGCCGGGTCTTGAGTTCTTTAATTAAAACTGACCACCCGCCTCTCATCCACACGGTTCGTGCAATAACGAGATTTATTTCATAATACCTACAGCAGCTCACACATATATTGGCAAAGATTCTATGGAAGAACAGGAAAGAACATGAGATTGTGGGTATATGCACGCGCGACTTTTTATCTTTAAAGATATATGTATTACATATATATATATATATACATACTTGCATATATCCAGTTTAGTATGTTCATATATCGTTTAGCTGATAAGAAGTTTTTTGTCCGGGTTTGAAATATTATTATAACACTTTTTGTATACGTTGCATTGTGTGTCGTTATTAGAATTTTTATAATACGATAAGTGAATAAAACGTGTGTTTGCTCCCGGTTTCCCCATCGTCCCCCTTGAGAATTGTATGAAAGAAAAAAAATTGCAAGACGAAAATATGTGACAGAGTGAAGTTGAAGAAAAAAATAAAAGCGAAACAGAAGTCGCGAACGATCGTGAAAAAATTGTGAGATATGGATGAAATATTGATTTGTAGAGTCGCGCGTGTGCACCCGAGGTCGCGGTATGTGGCAAACGTGCTAAGGTTCATTTTTGAAGCACTTGATAGAAGTGGTGTGAAAAAAGGGGCGCACACGATGAAAGGTACATTTGGAAGACTTGGCGCTTTCGTCGCTACATGAAAAACAACCCAAATACTGTTGTATATCATTTTCAAATGCATTTCTTACGTCGTGGGCGTTATTTTTTGCCATTATTACCATATTTTCGTTTTCATATTTCTTATTTGATTCGATTTATTATTTATTGCATTTTCTATTGTTCTTTTTTTTTGCGAGCGTATCGAAATACGCTTTGTAACACTCAATCACTTCCTCATCTACAGAAAAAATGACACGGCAGACTGGTCTATTCCCATTCAGTTCCATTATTATTCAATATTTCATAAGAATGCATAAATTGATGATCAATACGATTGGAATTGATTAATGAATCACACAGATCGATGATGAGAAAGATTGATGAATTAATTAAACATTTGAGAAAAGTCTAGTCATTTATTGAGAGTAAATGGCAATTTGTTAATGGTTAATGTTAATTTATCAATAGTTATTATAAATCTTGTGGCAGAGACAACCCTGGAATTACTCAACCCCGTTTCATTATCAACTCTATAAAATAATGTTTCATTCCAATATATTTTCTTCCAATTATAAATGCTAGTTTTCTAAAATTCTACCGGTAGTAAATATTAAAACCAATGTTGTGCATATGTCAAACTGACAATTAATCACAAAAAAATTAAATCAAACCAAATCACTAACGGGATAACCGCTGAAAATCCGCACAATTAAATCCCCAATATGCCATTTGAGGTGACAATAAAGTAGATGTGTCAATTCAGGGTTAAATAAATGAACGTGATACGATGCGTCGTCACATGAACACGAAGCGCGCTCCGCAGTTGTGCGTAAAATACCGTAATGCGCTACGTCTTTATATACTTATCACCGTACATGTTTACAACATATATCTATATATACAGCTGGTGAACAAGCATGCGAGCACGTGGCTTATACAATATAAGAGTATAGAATAATCTGCGCGCGACGATTACTCTCTCAACGCGATCGCCAATCAATTTCCCGTAACATCCAACTCAATTCATCCAGTCATCTATCTATGTATATGTATATGTATGTATACGGATATATTCATTCGTATAAATGTATGTGTGTATACCGGCAGATCGATTGATGCAAGACGTTTAATATCGACTGTACAATATATACACCAACTGGTCAATGCACTCAACATTCACGTATACAAGTCCATTTGCATATTCATAATGCTCTATGCCTGCGGTGGTATGCAACGAGAATGTAGAAACGCCCGGTCTCCATAGCAAAGTACTGTATTTGCCGTAATAGAAGTTGGGAGCGACCACGCGCGCGCACGCTCTCATCATATCTATATGTATATGTATACATGTACATATATATATATTATATTCACGATGAAAAAAAAGATGAAGAGTAATTTTTTCTGTACGGGATAAATGTACTCGTTTCTGTTGAGAGTATATGCAAATTTTTATTATGTTCGAAAATATGTGAGAAAGACTTGATTGAAATATGTACTTTCTAATTATAAATATGGAATACATATCTGTGTACATTTATGACATACGATTTCTGAGGTTTGCAATGTATGTTGTGCCTAATATAATTGCAGCCATATGAAATATTCTATTATTTAATAGAAATATGAATGGGAAAATAATTTGGAATGTTATTTTTTAGTTCAGTGGTTGAATTATGTATTTATTTTTCATGTCGTGATAAACAATTATAAAAATGAATTATTATTCACACAATTGATTAAATCAATTTCAATTGTACCTGTATCCACAATTCGTTGTGCTTTCACACTCATCTATAATGAGTGTTGTTCTTTTATTCACTTACATACCCAAACGCGTGTTCATTTAATATAGATAATGCGTTGTCATGGATGAAACATCGTTTACGTCCGTCTGATTAACGCGGTAATATAATTGTGAATTTAACATTGACTCGATCGCAAATTTCCTTACAGCATCATCATCATCATCATCATTATTATCATCTTCTTTTCCTCCATGTGTACATATACGTGCAAGTAGTAACAACCGTCTGAGCTTTTACCGCCGATCCAACCGTACAGTCCGTGTCACCCCCTGGAGCGCGCGTCTGTTGTCATCGTCGTAGTCTCTCCCCTTATCCACTTGCCAGCACTTTCTTTTTCTCACTCACCCTCTTTATCACTATTCTTCTCCGCGTCATTCTTCTAATTCTCAACTGGTTCTTCAGGAATCCGCTTTACCGTGAGCTATCGAGCGGTTCATATGAGTGCATACAAGTATAAACGATAAAGGCGACGAGTAAAATAACAGAAAAAAAAAGATGAAATAAAGTGAAAATGAGAAACGGAATGAGAATGATGAATAAAAAAAAGTTTTTGCCGAGCCTGGCACTTTCGAATTTTGTCTCCCCCGCAGAGAGATATAAACAGCGAAATAAAAAAAAAGTAAAAATAACACCATAAATGAACATGAGAGCTAAAGAGAATCCTCCTTCTCTCCTTCATCATCTCGTTCCTCACCTCACGCTTCTCTTTCTTATTCTTCTTCCTCAATACAAACTATTTCTTTTTCATCGTTTCTTCTCGTGTAGCACTCAGCTGTTCTGCGCGTAAACACGTGCGCGCCGAGGGGGGCGTCCACACATGTCTTTGTGTATATGTGTACATATAATAAGTTTGTATTAGTGTATATGTGCGCGTGCCAGTGGCGCGTGTGCGGGTGTACATATAAGCCAGTAGTGTTTCGAGTGTGCGCGAGCGACCGTGTGAAATTAGTGGTATGTGTGGAGACCCAAACGAGGGAGGCAAGCCAGTAGCTCAGGCGCGCCGGAGCGACTAGCAGCCATTTTACTCGATCTCCGTTTATATATATACATATGTACACATATTTACATACACATGCATGCATGCATACATTAATATGTGACAGACGCATACGCATATATATACATATATACGTATATATATATTAAAAACAATGAAGGCATTGTCATTTGTTAATTAATCAATTTCCGTGCCATTGTTTCGTGTACATGTGAAATTCTAATTATAAATGTGATGACAATTTGTGGATACTATTATTTTCTCTAACATCAATCATTTAGGTGAAATGTTGCGTGGTGCAAATGAAAATTCGACGCACTATCTGATGACACACAGACACACACTAACTGATACATATGTCTATATTCTTTGGTAATTTTTTCATATATTTATTGTAAATCGATTCATTGAGTTTGATGACCTTAAAAAAAATGAAAACGTGTTATGAATAATAATATACATACATCTGTATGTTTACATATATATATAAAGCGGAATGACATTGGGCTACTTATACAATCAATAATAAAATACAATGATATGTGTCATTTTTATTAGAGTGAACGGTTATTGGCCCTTGTGGGAAATACATATTAATAAAATTGAAAAAAAAAAGTGTTATAAATGGTGAATTGGTGAATGTCATTGTGTTATTTCTTAATTGAAGAACGTGGAACATTACAAAACAGCACGTTTGTCGATCACACGTGTCCACTATATAAACGACGCGTACAGGTATATGCTTGTGTTATACATATAAATATATATATGAGCAAATGGGACGATATATATTGGCGATGGTACAGATAGTGTGTGTTATTGTCTGATGTGAATGTGTATGTGTAATTTAGTGTATGTGTGTATATAACGCTTGTGACAGAGCACAGAGTGTGAAGAGGAGAGAAGTGAGACGACGCGTCAAGACCACGACCACGAGGTGAGGCCATTCTCTGCGCAGGACCGTTTAAATTCACCGCCTGTTTTGCATACCGCTTCGCCACCACTACCCACCACTATCCACTCTGCCACCTCCTGCTGGCTGTGTTGCCATACCCACCTCTATCCTCCGGCTTGGCCGACGAGAATCGTCCTGGAAACCGCCACCACCCCTTCAACTCCCTTCCGGCGAATCCGGCTGGAGCCCGTTCAATTATATCACAAAGTACCTTTTCTTCAATCTTTTTCATTTTTTTATTTTCTTATCCTTTTTTTTCACCCTCCTCTCTTGTTCGCTTCTTTTACCCTCACATGCACAAACATCATATTCCTTCTCTATCTCCAATTGTTTCTCTTTGTTTTTCGTTTAACTTTCGTATGGGTTCTTCTTTCTATATACTCAGTCTAATAGAGGAGTCACGTTGCTGACGATCTACTTCAACCATACTAGTAATCCGGTAATACGGGAATTAACTGGGAATCTCTAGGCTTTATATTCAACGAGAGAGAATAACAGTCAACTTTTTTTTTTCTATCTATTCGACTACTTTCTTTTACGTTCTTGAATGATGCATTACTCTGTTAACTATATTGAATAGGTGATAATATATATTGCCCTTCCAAAGTGCAAAATCAAACGGACTTCTAGAAACAATTATGATGCTCTTATTTAAATGCATTCCATTTTATTCTAATGACACAAATATAATTTCAAACACTTCTGAACGCTGGATTTGCCACACATTCTGACATATACTATTAATTTGATGTACTGAACCATTAAATTTTGATGTCGACTGTCATCAACTCAAAAATATCCAATGATTTATATTGAAATTATATTCATATCGTTGTCCTCTTCTTTTTTCTATTGTATATTTAGGAATAGTCACATGTACTCTATAAAGTTTATATATTCACCCTATGAGTATAAGAGAGAAAAAGAGAGAGAGAGAGAATGTGCACAAGCAAAGCATGAGCAATAATATAGCATCAACAGAGGCGAAAGGCGCGGGCGAACCAAGCGCGTTAATGCTGTCTCACGTAATGAGCGAGTTGGCTCCAACGAACGCATATTTTCTTTTACGATGCCTAAATATAATCCTGACGATGCTCCTATAGATGTGTGCGCGTGTGTGGCATTCGACTATAGGGGCGCGGTACTGGAACGATATCGCGTTAAGCGAAAAATTTGAAAATTTTTATGCGTTTGCCATTTAACATCGTTTTTACTCTTCTCATCTTATCCCTTCAGCGTTGCTTCGATCCTATGGACACATCGCAAAATTTAATTTCCGACTCATTGATATGTTAAGATTGAAAAAGTGGCTGCATGTTGACAGTTTTCATAATGTGTTCAATTCGGATTCAACGTTTGCTGTGGCGGGAAATAATATTAATATTTGCTCACAAATCATTATATTCCTATCAACGTTATAAAAACTATTATAGAACAAGATAAGAAAAATCAAAAATAATTCCGCAGGGGAGGGGGGATGATGGAAGGGAAATAGAGAAGAAAAATATCACGCCACCCCCGCGTTCACTCTTCTACGCGCACCAGACCGATTAAGGCGACCGCGTGCACTTTCGTGTTGATCGTAGTCGTGTCTCTCTCTTACTTTCACCCTCCGTTTCTTCTGGCTCCCTTTCCCTACACCGTTGTCGACTCATTTATTTCATTTTTTTTTCTGTTTCAATCGCCTTTTTTTTTGGCGGTCAGCGAGCGAAAATAAATGAATGCCCTGATGTCGTGGCACGGGTGCATTATTTCGCTTTTATTCCACCTTCAGTCCGAAGGTAAACGTAATTACGCCGAATGCTACTGCGCGACCACTATATACACAATTATATACACACACATACACTCTCATTTATACATCAGACACCCATTAATATATATGAAAATGTTTGTGTATAGGTGTAGTGCACCTGTGTCTTGACCGCACTAATTAAACGCAATTCTTCGTCGCACCAATTTTTTTTCCTTTATTCCCTTCCCTTCTACAATCTTTTCGTGTCTACACTTTTTTTTCTTGAAATGATTTGTGAAGGATTCGTACGATTGTTGTAGATCCATTTTCTCTTCGTTCTTGATTTTGTTTTCATTCCTTTTACTTTTTCGAATTAACAATTCGGATCCGAGAATAAACTAGTGAAAGGGGATATGTCACGATGTCTTGTCTCATCAAATTTTTCCACCATTCTCTCCATTTGTCTCTCACTATTTCGTTTTGTCATTTGGTCTCTGTATTTTTCGTGCCTCCCTGTGACATTTGCGTGTAGTCAAATGCGCGACGTTCGCAACCAACACGCCAGACGACAATTAACCCGACAAACGGAGCGACTGAGTGGTTTGTATGTGTATAGTTGCGTCGTCGTAGGTCCGACCAAGCTGAAACCTCCCTCTTAGAAGTTTCTCTTTCTCCCAACAGCCCTCCAGTAGCCAATATATACTAGTAGCCATCGGGGGTGTAAACCCATTATTATCTCGATTATTATATATTCCGGGGTGCCTTAATCACACGCTGTCGGACCGTGTCATTGTTTCCTTAGAATTGTTATTTCTATTTCTGTTATTTGAGCTGTTTCGTTTTAGAATTGGTTTTTTTTCACGTTTTTTTTATTCGTCTTTATATTTTGTTTGGCCTATTAGCAACCCCCTTATTTTATTGTGCGATCTTCCATGGCATTTTACCCTTTGACTTGTTCATATAACTGAGGTGTCATTAAGGCCAAGTAAGAAATTAAATCCCCGTGTGGTTGTATATGTCGTTGGGCATATGTGTGAATGTACGACATAGGCATTTGGTGTTCATAAAAATTTTGATCGCACGACGTGTCATTTTATATCGTCGATGCTGAATAAAACTTAAAGAATGTAGTGATTTGTGTGAAAGGGTTGACTCTCGTCATTACATGAATAATGAATAAAAATAATGACCGACCAACACATTCATATTGTAATCTCGTGTTTCATTATTTTTTTATTATTCATTATTAATTCCGCTCTCTCTCGTCTTTTTCTGATATCAAATTCGCTGAAGTTCGCGAGTTTCGTGGCCGGTGTTTTTTTTTTTCCTCATCGAAGTAGAAACCCTCCTTATTACAATGTCCTTCGTCAGTATATATTTCTTCTTTTTAAGCCCCTCATTAAAACCACCACCGCGTTCGTGCGGCTAATTATCTGTCCCTCCTCTCCAACCACCACCCCCGTCGGCCGTCTGTGTCTTACCGATCAAAGCGAGCCGTTACTGGCACCTCCGAGTACCAGTAATTTAGAGGCTAATCACCGTAATTTTTTTTTTCTCCATTTTTATTCTTTTCGTTATTCGTTATTCCACTCCGCACCATTGCTCGCCGCACGCGCTCGTCTTATATACAGATATATTATATATACATAGAGCAACTGGATTTGCCACCTCAATTGTGCTGTGCACGATTGAAAAAACTAAAGTTTAGAGAGTTTGAAATTTTAAGAGATTGAGAATAGTAGTGAGAAATTGATATTGAGAAAGTGGACACAAAATAAATTTGATAAATGACCAAAAAATTTTAATAAAGATACGATCGTATAAACATGTCAATATAATTACATGAAATGAATGTATAGAGTGTAAAAGAGTATACAGAAATTAATTTATCTGACTTATATCGATAGTGGGACGAAAGCGAGGTGGCAGGTGACATATATAAAAGCTGCCACTAGGACGATGAGAGATCAGTGTGACAAGACAACGCGGCTGGCTTCAGTTACATTAATATATATATATATATGTTTCCATGAATATGTAAGTGTGTGAAAATGATGAGAGGGATAAGTGTAAATGTATATGTATAAAATAGCACACGGCGTGCTGGTTAAAATATATGCTCTAATTTTAGGCGATCGCCTCGCTCCCTCAGCAAGGATTATAATTAGATACAGAAATACCCGAGCGCCACCCACTCGACCAACACGCAGTTATCTCTTTCTCCTTCTCTCTCTCTCTCTCTCTTTCTTCCTTTCTTTATCTCTCTCTCCATGTCTTGGTGATCCGCCGTCGTCGTCCATGTCATGTAAGACTGAGTATCCGTGTAACGAATCTAATCGCAAATAAATCATACATCACCGGTAATATATCACTATATATATGGACACAATTTTCATATTACAGATTTCATGCCAATATTTCTTATTTTAAACGCACGAGCGGAGTGATTGAATGGAGAGCAGTGCATTTTAATGGATTCTTCTGATTCCAAGATTGTTCTTGTTGCATTTTTGTAACAACAATTAAATTTGCTGGAAATTTATGTTTGTTTGAAGACAAAATTAGCATATTGGTTCATTGAATAAATCCAATATTATTTCTGAATAATTTTTCACAAAGATGAGTATACCATTGGCACAAAGACATATGCTAGTCTTCTGTGAATGTAATTAAATCCAAAGATTTGAGGCATCGATCAATTGATTTTATACTATTATGATTGAAGAAAAAATAGTGTTGTAAATTTCCACATTATTGCATCATCGGAAATTTACTACAAAGATTTTTATTCGTTTTATAATCCTTTTCTGATGCCTTAATTTTTTCTTTTTTCTTGCTCCATTTCACATTGATAATCCATTATTCGAATTCAGTGATAATTTGTAGCGCCAATGATTCAATACTACTCAGTAACATTTTGATTCCTGTTGACTCATGTGGTTCGCGCGTATGATAATTCCAACAACAGATTTTATACAATGTGAACATTCTCGATCCAACAATTGATGAAAGAATGCAAATAGATTTAGATATATTGTATACATAATAAGTCCCAGTAGTTTGTGAATTGGAAAAAATTAAATTATCGATACAGAAAAATGGAACAATTAATATTCATAAGAATCTTTTTTCCTGTTCAATCATACATGATTGATTATTTGAAGGCCATTCTCAAATCTTAGCGACAAATTTTCCATTATCACTCAGCGAGATATATTATTGGAATAGAATGCTACAGATTCTGATAGCAAAAATATCTTAATTTCATTCCACAATAATTGATTTCCATCGAAAACATATTTTCGAGCGCAAGACTTGGGAATGAAACAGACATATCATCGTGATTATCATATAATTGAACTTGATTTCCACGTTTATTCAAGTCATTCTGGGTTGTAAATAAAAATTATTACCTACATGCAATTTAGTTTTGATTTGTTCAAACGTCAAGATGCATTTCAACAGAATCTTTTTAATTTGAAATCAAAATAAAATCAGTTCGGTCATTTTTCTTCTCTTCTTAAAGACCAAAATTTATCATTCTTTCTGAAAGCAAAAATGATTAATAATAAAAATACACCCACATCACAATAATATTTAGGCACTTCACCATTGGTTAATTAATCATTTCATATGTATGCACCATTTGTATTGGTGTGTATACATAATACGTGATAGAAATGAAGGATGTAACGACCGTTGCACTCAACTACCACTATGCTATACTTATACTATCACCATTCTCTTTTGTCTAGGGATTTTCATATGTGTATATATATATGTCTGTGGCGAGAAAGGTGGGGAATGAGAACAAAAAGCAAAATATAATAAGTGTGTGCAACAGATGAAGATGGAAATAGAAAAAATATATGCCATATTTAGTCAGGGGGAATTTTGCTGATGTTTTTGGGGTGAGATGGGTGCGTATATAGCTACCCCTAATGCGGGAGAGGTAATTATTATACGAGCCAATCGATACGCAGCGATGAGCAAGCGACGATGAGTGAATCGTAGATGAAAGAGAAAAAAAGAAAGAAAAAAAAACACAACAAAACAAAGAACGCAAAAATGCAAGTCAGAACTTTGGCAGAGTCGAGCGTGTATCCTTTTGGCTACCCCTATGCTTCTGTATATTTTACGTAGTAGCACACTCGACCCTTTCTAGCGACCTATGCCAATCGTTTCTACACATATATTTCTATATATATATATGTGATATATGATAAATATGAATGTAGTATATTATATATTTGATGTATAATATATATGTATTTGTATATATATATCCGCGTATATGAAACCCGTAATTTTCACCGGTTGAAAGTCTGCACGTCGCTCTCACTTCCCGACCCTCCCCCGAATAAGATGAATCGAGCCGGAAGGCAAAGTTGCGTAAGGAGTGCGCACCACCCGGTTCGAATCCCAGACGGAAAGAGAGTTGAACTTCCGCTGGCAGTTGTGTGCCTCATTTGACAAATATATACAATATATGCATCAGTGTTAGGGGTATTCGAATTTTTGTTGTAATTGAGTACATGAATGATCGGAGGTATGACGAAAGTTTGATAAATGATTGATGCATATTATGTGTTACAATTTCAATTTAACATTGGATTCTATTTACTGAATCATTAAATTCTTTTTCGATATGATATTTACGTATCCATTAATATTTATTCGTGCGAGTGAAGAATATCGAATCAACTGTAAAATAAATATTTGTCACAAGTTACATAATATCATCCACTCTTTTTGCCTTCATTTCTCATTATTTCTACTCCACAACAAAATGGAAAGATGAAAATTAAAAATAATCACAGAGATGTATTGCATATATATAATGTCTACTTATTCCTTGGATTTGTTGTTGAATAAACGATATATATCCTTGAGAATTGTGTGTTGAATAATTCTCAAGACGACGATAAAAATAAATTTTGAAAAGCACTACAGACGATGAAATTTCACTGACGCTGATTTATATTCTCTCATATACCATAATATTGCCTGTAGCTATACACATATCTATAAACATATATATGCAGATGAAAAATTTTAATGCTCTCGTAGTTGAATATTATAAATGAAACTTTTTTTTATCGTCCCAAGTCACATTGCATGTTAAAAAAATCGTATTTATTCACATTCTATTAATAATCCAATCGTCAAAGTGAAATCATTAAAAATAAAATTCGAAAATGAGTTCACGCGTCTGCTAAAATTTATATCTGTATCTTACAAATACATGTGTATATATATTTACTAAAGATATTCGTTACGATTATGTGATAGAATCGTGCAAGTGAAAATATTTTGTGGGTTTATATGCTTGAGACACATGGTCGTTGCCAAATGGACGTTTGAAACGGTTAGTGTGCGCTTGTGTGTGCCAAAACAGATTTAATTATTCCTGCTTACTATTTTGGCGGTTGTCATATTCCATTTACCACAACCCAAATAATTAACATCGTGAGTTTGTCGTGTTTATTGCATCTCAACAACATCCAAAAGCCACATGATGTTACCTTGTCGTGTGAATTACTACTATCAACAAATCAACTACATTTTCTATACAATTTCGTTTATGTACATATTACATACATGCATGTACATATCTCTATGTATCATAATCACTAAGATGTGAGTATTATTGATTTCTATTTATACAAGAGAGTGACGGACACAGTGGTGCTCTAAAGAAAGTTATGAGAATTGCTGCAGTAAGTAGAGAATTCTAATGTCTGGAACGTTCACGTCAAACATATTATGCAAAAACTGGATTTGCCATTGGCGCCACCAATGAATTATCGTATTCAACAGTGAAGCTTAATGTTGTCAGTGCATCAGCTGACTTGAAAAAAAAATAAATGACAAAACAATTCTCGGAGACATAACTGTAACTCTCAAAATCCTAAATCGTCATCCTATTCTTCTCTATATTTCGCATTTCCATTCAAAACATCACTGCTGCATAAAATTTATAAACGTCTCATTTAGTGCTCTGACTACAACGAAAATATCACACACGACGAGTTATGAACGATCAACTTCCCCGAGAGCCAGAATATCCCCCATCTCTTGTATATAAACTTCACTTCACTTTACTTCACTCTATCCCCCTCTTTCGCAAATTCTTCTCGTCACATGTCTGCATCTTTTTGCTCTTTTCCAACATGTCGTCGGATTGTCATTGCGTATGTTTGCAAACGGTTGAAATTAAATTTGAAATCCACCACGCATTTCTCATTCCATCTGGTGTTTCAAGATGAAGCCCCCAAGGAGAAAGAACGAAATAGAGGAAATGAACATGGATGAGGAAGAGAGATAAATAGAATGAGAGAGTGAGTTCATATACCGCGAGTTTAAATACTCTCGAAGAATCTCAAGAGCACGCAGATGTACCCAGCGGGCAACGTACGCAAAAGCCGCGGGCACAATAAAGGATCCTGGTCGGTCCCACAGCTCGAGAATGATTGCCGGTTAAAGGATCAGCCGAGTGTAACTCGAGCTTTCTCTCTCTTTCTTACAAAAATATATATACATATGCATGTATATGATATACATGTGTACACCCACCTTGCCTATCTCTCTCCCATTTATATTTTTACATACAGGCTATTACAATCCGTATAGCATACGCAATTGTGCTAAAGAATATGAGAATGGTGTATATGTGGACGACACTACTCGTTGTCTGCATATATATATATATATATATATATGAGGAATCATGGTCTCTAATTTTTACGGTCCACCTTATTGTGGGACGTTCTCAGCTATATTTACAACTGTGTACGTTGACCGGTCATTAAATCCGATAATTAATCACAATCGTCTCTATTAACGGACGGCTTAATTGCTGTTATCCTCATATGTATGATGTGGTGCTTTCTGGGCTTAGGCGTATCCGCCCTATGGATATTTCCGCGCTGTCACCGCACGCGGCATATATGTGTCTATGCGGATATGAAGGAGAAGAAGTAGGAGAGAAGAGGGAGAGAAAGAGGAAGGCGAAGGAAAAAATATACAGTTCAGGCATGTTCAGAACATGTCATTTTAATTTTTCATTTAATTTCTAAGTTATCCCTTTTATTTGATACTCTGCCGTGGGTATTTGTGCGATAAAATGACTTTTCATCAGCCCCAAATCAATTTTCGTTTTTTTTTGAGACAATTGTACTATTCAAAATTCATTTGAGATTCAAATATACCTTCCACCAAAAATGCAAGCTGAAAATGCTGAGCAATAATTTACTCTGTATACAATTCAACTGAATGCAACATGCAACATGCAACAAACGGCAGAACTCCCCATGTCACTATGAAAAAAAAAAAAAAAAGAAAGAAAACATTGGACAATATCAAAAAGTACATCATGGTGGAATATGAGCATTTTACTTACACAAAAAATATACACTCAATTCACTCTGCACACAAATGAAAACGATAAACATCTATATATACGCACGTAGGAACTAGAGTCAGAGAAAAAGACGAGACGCGACGAGTATGAACGAGTAAAAGGAAGAGCACGAGAAGCAAGGGTGGCACATGGCCATCTACTTACTTTAGTGTATAGTGAACGCGCGGAAGAAAAGAATTAGCTAGACCAGGCGCGTCTCATCTAGGTCACCAACACATACAGCAATATCCCAGCCAATAAGATAGTATTGTCTATACGTATACACATAAGAAAAGCCACGAGTCTCACTAACATAACTAAAGCACCCTCATTACGGTCGTAGTAGTGGCGAGGGGGTTGCAGCAAAAGAGGCGAGCGTTAATTAAGAACAGACTCGCCACCCCCTAAGTAAGGAGCACTGACCAACCCGGCCACCGACCCTCCTTACCCTCCCAACATCCTCCCTCATTGCTGCGACTCCCTCGCCCCTCGCCTCTCATTTATTTTTATATATATATATATATATATATATGGCTGACGCGTTGAGACTTGCTCACACCCCTTCGCGTTTCCTCGTCGTTCATGAGTGTGTTGGGTGGAATATAGCGTAGTTGTGGCGAGAAAAAGTACCAGGGTGAGCATAAGGATGAGCGAGATAGAATGTGCACATGTATGGAGTATATGTATGAGAGGAAATGATAAGGCCACGAAGAAAATTAGTTAAGATCCGGTAATATGCTGTATCGGACGGCGATGTCACTCGTCGCCGTTGCAGCAGTGGATCTATAAAAATCATTTCAACGTACATACATATATATTTTCACTTTTGAAGAGGAAATGTGCATTCAAAGGTAGTCAGACTAGTATGTCTAGTAGTCAAAATGGTTAGCATTCATAATTACAGTACAGATACATTTGATGAACAAAGTACAATGAAGGGAACACCCAGTTTAGTTCGTAGTTGAATATGTGAATGTTAAATTAATAATCAGTCGACAGTATATGTGTTTGAATAGCTGAATAATTCATTCAAATTCTCTTTTTTTTTCATTCAATGATAGAATTAGATAATTAGAGAGAGATAGAGTAAACAAAGATTAAATGCGATTAATTCACGTCGAGTGAATGAGGATTTGAACACGGGACACTGAAAATATATATATGTATTCATATGTATATGATGGTAGTGGATAAGAATGAGGGAGATGAAAGATGGGCACACATGTTGCAATTGACGACGGACAATAGACGCATAGTACCGATGAGTATGAGCGAGCGAGAGCACGAGTGCTAGGGAAAGCTAAGTGAAAAAAAAAGCCACCCAACTGTTCATCCCCCGGGGGCAAAGTACGAGTAAATGCGCGCGAAAGACAAGGACAATTTTATATGTATCCCCGGGTTGAACAGAAGGGGAGGTTGTGTGTGCAGTCCCGTTCGTAAGTCCGATTGTTTCCAACAGGTTTGCCCTGGCTCTATTGTTTCAGTTCAGTTCTCATGGCCGCGCGTACTCTCACTGCATGTTAGAACTGGTCATTGCATCAACCCCCGAAACGAAAAAAAAAAAGAAAAAATAACGGTTGAACAATCAAGCTTCTCGAGAGACCGTTACCATTTTGCGCACACAACATTTAATGTACACGTATATAATTTATAGAAATAATCAGGCGCAAACAATAGCACGAGGCGTACAGTTGAATTATTTCATAACCAGAAATGTAAATAGGGCCTGTAAGTTTCTTGAAAGAGGAAAACATTGATACAGCTTATCAGAATTACGTAAACCTTACCAACATGTTGTATAACATCAATTTTTTTGACGGCAGAATTAAAAAAAACAGCCCAAAGTCAATATTCTCCATGCATGCAACAATTGAATGATGTAACTCAAAATTCTTTCAACGTGTAGATTAGCTCTGGTGATTGTCAATTCAAATACTCAATTTATAAAGAAATAGAAATATTTAACTAGATTGATCGAGCTGGAAAATCGCCATATTGTATTTATTATTTATTTGTACCACAAATATTCCATAGTTCTTAGGAGAATTGTGTGTTTGAACTTCCTGCAATATCTTACTGATTGGAGTACGTGTTCATTATGTGTATAAATTAATCAGTATGCGTTCACAATATATGGAAATTTATATGTAGTAAGTGCAGCAAGCGAGTTTTCATTCTATGCTGCTGTTGCGTTATGGTGGGAATTTCAATTATATTAATTTGAGTATAAACATAACTGATAGGCCTATAAGTTTTCCACGAAGTTGAGTTTATATGATTATTATATTAGAATTTATCGTCTTCGTTAATAAGTTAATGATGGAAAGAATCATTGTATAACTGGTAGATGTGTTGCGACCAGCTGTTAATATATTCGATGAAATATTACGCAATTCACCATATCAATTATCTTTGTGTATTTCCATTGTACGATTGTTGATTGGCAGTAGAATTGAGTGTGTTGATAGTATCACACGTACTCACCCATATATTCAGCCACGTATATCAAATGATAAAATTTACTTTGATACGATTCTTACATAATTTTCTCCCTTTTTTTTCTATAAAGATTACCAAAATTCATCAGAATGTAATTTTTTCTGTACGCCACAGTCAGCCCCACCATTTGTTTACACATATCTTGTAGGTATCACACATATCATGGCCGTGTATACACACAAAATACTGAAATGCCAACACGAAAGAAAAAAAAGAATAGACGAGGTATGTAAATGTGAGCGTGTGCAATTTGAAATCTTTCATGTTGTTCATTGTTTGGCGTACGTGTGTCTTCCACGCAATATAGAACGGTATAATGTTTGTTTGAAGTCCAATCGTATCATAAATGTTTATCCAGTGGTGACAATTTTTTTCTTTTCGTTTTTATCGTATAATTGTATAAAAAAATATCGAATTTATCTCCAACCCACAGAACAATATTGAGTCATACTTTCACGATTTCTATGATTTTTAAGCTGTCAATGAAATTAGTGATGGATTTTTATTGAAATAAATCATTTTATTAATTATTTCGACGAGAACTAACTGTCATATAGTTGCTACCCAGATCATAATAATACTTTATATTAAAACCTGCATCGGAAAACTTCTAACCATCCGATGTAAATGTAGATCCTGATATTGAGGAAATCGGAAAACGACAAGTTCAAAATATATATGTATCTACATACGATTATCTCTTACAATATATACATATATATGTGAAAGCAATTTCACAGATAACACTGTACACATTTCCCTCAGTTTTATTCTTTCTACTTCCCAACTTTTGTTCAACTACTTTTCCTCTTCTATTTTTACTTCATACTTTTACTCGCGCTACTGAATATCACTGGCGACCAAGTGGCGTCCATTGAATCCGCAAATTAAACAAATACCTTATTGACGCGTTGATCCCATGCCAACTTTATCCTCATGCAGAAAAGCAAGACAACGATAGAGTTACCGCAAGCAAGAAAAAAAGAAAAAAAATATGAGAAAGAGAAAAAATTGAGCGATAAAACGATAGAAGAGTGTCTACGAAAAATCGTAAAAAATAAAAGAATGAGGAGAACAGTAAAGTGTTGCTATAGAACGAAGACACAGAAACGTCCAAGAACACCATTGTGTATTAAAGGGCATCAAGTGAGATGGCAAGAGTACGCTGGCAATTGCGAATGACCCAAACCCACACAAAAACCCACAAACACACGCAAGGATTCCACAGTTTAGTGAAGGATTTAACGAATATTGCCGCGCGTCGATATCGGATGAGTCGGGATCACATGTATATGCATTGATCACGATCTCTCCCGGTATTAGTGAATGTGAAATATATATATATATATATATAGGTATATATGTACATGTCCGTCTTTGTTTCACCCAAAGCCACGTGACCTCATCCGATGTTTATATCACCCCTGGATTACTCCTCCACTGTCATTGAATTAATTTTAATCCTGCAATCTATATTCACGTCTCTCATGTATGCCAAATCAAATCTATACACATTAAATTGCTTCATTCCAAATTAATTGCTACGCATTTGATTCAATTTTAACTGAAACACAAAATTGTACTGCTCAAATGAAAAAAATATACAGTGTTGTGTATAAGAGAACGAGAGTTATTATGCGAATAGTAGTGACAGGGAGAAAAAAAAGTGTAAGCCAAGAAATGAAAGGATCTGTCTTGCTGCGTTGATTCTGTATGTATATATAGATATATGTACATATTTGCCGCAGTGTGATGCGCGGACACAGTTCTATATACTCGGCCTTAGTCCAGAAGGAATCGGGCGACAGGCCAGATAAATTAGTGCGGGTAATGAAGACTGAGCTCCGCGTCTGATTAAACAAACACAGGGAAACACAAATGGGTTTTGTTCGTATTTGTGCACACTGTGGATACAGTGGACACAAACGTATACACAAGCTAAGGATAGAAGCGTTGAGACTAAGAGTAAATGAGAGAGCAAAAGCAAGAGTGAGAAAAGGCATAAAATAAAAGAGAGGCATAGATAGAACGCGATAGACGTGACAGAGAATAGTTGGATGAAGGAAGAAGGTAGAAGAGAGTGGAATTTATATATAGAGACAAGTTCTGTAATTCTTCTTTCGACGCACACGTTCACCCTCTCTATATCGTCTCTAATTAACTGGGAGGCGCGCTAAGCGACACTGCAACACACCTTGTATGTATATATATATATATACATGGATATGTATGTATATTCGTAATAGAGTGTGTGCGCAATACCACTTCCTTTCTTGAGTCCATTACGTTTCAGTATCCATTTCATTTTTATTCATGTGTGTTTATAGCGCCATGCTCTGCTTTACAATCGTAGATTGGACAAGGCGTTTGGTATGTTTGATGATGGCACGAGTAATGTTTGTGCACTCACGATGTTTCCTGTAGGCGCGCGCGCACTCGCGCTTTGAATCCTTTAGTATCGTGACGACTATATGAACAAGATGCTGTAGCAGAGAGTGAGAGGAGGCAGGCAAGGGCGACCGAGTGCACGTGGTACCTCTTAACGAGCAACATCACTATCACTGCATGTCTAGGTATATATACATTAAATTGATGAAGAATGCGAGTGCAGTGTCACGGTGCAAAATTAATTTGTTCAGTATGTATAGAGCTACATTTTCATGCTTCATTTATTTATGCCTTTGGTTGAATTGAAAATATTTCATTGCGTAAATTGTTGAAACATGTTTCAATTCATTGATCCAGTCGAACACTCTCGAAATAAATTCCGCGAAATTGGATAGTGGTTGATCGAATAGTTTGACGTAATAGCAATTAAATATTTTATATACTGCAAAATATAGCAGACTGATTTTCATCCAAATCGTACTATGTTAAGATAATAGTTGAGCTGTGACGACTAAATGAGCATTGTCCACTTTAATTTTATATCCCTGAATTTCAAACGAATCGCATATCAACAATACTCGGTATAACAATGTAAGATAGAATCAACGTATATATACAGATATTTCTTGAATATATTTTGGTTTATATAGCCGAGTTAGCGGCATCATCTGCCCACACTCTTGGCAATACAGTGTGTTTATTTATTTGTTATTTTATTGCTGGCAAGTGGTAGAATAAGTTTCGAGATGGAAATGAAAAAAAAAAAAAGAAATATACAAAAATATAATAACAATAGAAGAAAAATTAGAAAACAAAGAATGAAAGTTGGCGAGTTATAAAATGAAATAATGAAATTTTTTTTTAGAAAAGTCACCGTGGCGCAGCTCTTGCAAGGACATTCAAGTTTAACTGGAAATAAAAATCATTCGTCCGACGAAAACTAATTATAGAATGTTTTAATAAATATATCTGCGCAATTTACGTTTTTCGTCATTTAATTTACTGATACTCTGTGCATATAGGCTCATGCGCGCACACCCACATGTGTCTATATGATCTATATGTCTTTATTTATATTTCTATTCATGTATATGTGTTAATACTTTGGCATCGTCGACGGTATCACGTGAAATGCAAATTAGAACTACATTCATTTATCCGTAGCTTAAAGAGTTTTCAATGAAAATGAAAATTAATTATTTGTCTTCAAAATATAATTCTGAAAATAAGTTTGATTAAAGACATTATCTTTTTTGTCTCAAATGTGTAAATTATAAAAATCTAAAACATTTTATAATTGTAAAATAATTGTTTTCATTACAACAGTTCCAAGAAAAACATCTACATCTGCTGCGACTCATGAAAAAAAAAACCCAGTAAAATTTTTATTTATTCTGTGTTGCATACATTTGAAGGTCTGCACTAAAAATAAATGATACACAGTTGACATATTCAAACAAAAAAAGTTTTTATCGATTTAATGTTTTTCTCAAGTGATGAAAATATGTGTGAATAATATTAATTTCGAACAATCGTTGACATATTTCATTCATATAATAATCACCTTACTTTTTTCTGATCGTTTTTCAGGTTCTGCTAATCCCTCGAGGATGTGACTTGGATGTGTCAGGAAAACAGAGGAGAAAAAACAATTCATTGCACAGGTAAGACGTTGTATAAATGCGCTAGAAATGATCTTATACACGTGATGCTAGCGGGTATCATACTGAAATCTCTTGTACTGTGATCGAGCAGAGGAAGTAACTTGTGTATAAGAGGAAGAAGACCAACACATATATATAGATATGTAATATAAAGCGTGGAAGAGTGAGCGATAGGATGTGCTAAAACAAGAAAGACGAGGAGAGAATGCGAAAAAAAAAGAATGGAGATAAAATGGGGCCTGAGGCGACGCGGAATCACTCAGGTACAACGGGCCCCTCTCACTCATGCTTTTATTTTTACTTCGCGTTTACAACGTGCCGTCCAGTCGTACGGCATTTTTGCTGGCATTTCGATGCATAATAAATGACCAGTTAGCCGTAGGTACCGCGAACATAGCGAATGAACGACTCACACCTTCGCTCTGTTGTGTGTTGGCCTCCCTCATTTCGAACGCCCCCGCGTGTGTGCCCTCAACATTACCAAGGGGTTACAGTTCCTTCTCCCCTCTAACCTCTCTCGCATATCATCTTTGTACCTTTGTCCTTTCTGTCCATCTCATCGTATCATCTTCTATATCTTCGCATTGCCTTCGGCTGTTTATTCTTTTTCAATTTTTATTTCCATTATTTTTATTGTTGCTGTTCTTTTGCGCTTATATTTTTTCTTTCTTCATGACTTCGGACATCTCAAGACCTATGAGGTACGCTAACGATCGGAAATCCGATTTGTCACAGTTATAACGATATAAATGTATTCAGATAGGTCTTGGTATACAAAAGATTCCCTCACATTTCTCACATACACAGGGTTCTTGTCGATACGTAGTTTGGTGTACTTCAAACATAATAGGGATACATTTTGCAAGTATTATGAAACATGTACTTTGCTTGACCGCACCCACTTTGAACGAGTTCGCATGACAATATGAGCATATGTGTGGGTGTGTGTGTGTGTATGTGTAGAAAGATTCTGATAAAAAAAAAATAGAAAAATAATTCATATATTGAGACGGAGGTTTATGGATGTTTTCGTCATTTTTTTCTTTCTCTTCACTTTTTTTTTTGACGACAATGAGAATCCACAGGAGATTTACTCGCTCGGCTACGGAACAAATCGGCGTCGAGCGCTCGTCATATCGGTCGTCGAGCGTTAATCGGGGTGAAGTGCCTCGTAAATCTTTTTCAAGGCACTCTTAAAAGGAAGTTTGAAAATACTGCGGGTTTGTCTCTCTATATACACACAATTCGAGTTCTTTCTCTACGTCTTTGTCGCACATTAACTCACGTTCATCACAGTGAGAGAAAAAAAGGGTTCCAAACACACGAGAAAGCAAAAGGAAGATATAGCAAGATGTTAGAACAGTTTTACCACTTGCAGACAAATCACGATCCAAAAAATCCATCGGTTGTTAACGATTGATCAGTAATTACGTTCTATTTCACAATCAAAAAGTTTCAGTGAATATTCCGCTATTTCTATTTCAATACAATTTTTTTATCGAAGGTTCAGAAGAAATATGAGAGAGTGTTATTACCAACTGAGTGGTAAAATTGTCCACTGACATGTGCTATATCATCAATTTTCGTTTGTTACGAGTTGTGTAGGATATATCCCAATATAATCCCATTCGCTCTACTATGGCCACTCTCTCAATTTGGCTTTTTGGGTAAATAATAAAAAAGAAGACGAGGAAATGAAAAAATAGAAATAAAAATCGCGCGCGTGTATGCACCCTCGCGGCTGTGTTCGATTATATTTGAACCGCGCGCGCGCGCGCAACGATAATGGATACGAGAAAGGCGGTTTGAATTCGTCCGAATGGGCGTATGAATGGTAACCGTTTAGCGCAATTATTGGCGCATTGTCTACTACACAATGCACCAGAAGCGAAATTGGCATGCAAAAATCGGATGCGATCCCATTGTCGCGCATTGTTCATTCTCGTTCGTAACGGGGCCCCTGGCTGCAGTTTCCGCGCTTCCGAATATTTCTCCCTTGATGGTATACCCTTCTCTTTATCATCGTATCCACACCAATACACACATGCATTCATACACACACGCATACGCATATAACATATAGGCACAATACTATAGCAGTGCAGTCATCGTGGTTGCTTGTGCGTTGGTGCCATTGCCGAGCGCGGTCGAGTTGTTCGCACGCTCACATCTTGTCACTATTGGCTTGATCGCGTACATACACCCGCCAATGTCAAACTAGTCCCGAGCGCCATTGCGATTTCACAAATTGCGTGCATGAGAATAAAAAAAAGAATAAATAAATGTTGATTGGCGTTCAGTAAAAATTACATTCAAGTTGTCAGTATATGAAAAAATTTGAAACTAAAAAAGAGATGACAATAATCATGAATTGGAAACAAAATATTATGTCGCGATTTCAATTATAATATTGAAGGACATGGGACTAAATAAAAGGCAACGATTCATGTTGGTAGGAAAATTTGGTTGTTTCTTGATTAAAAACCTCCTCATCTTTCCTCAACATTGCCTCGTCTCATCCCTCGCTTAATGGACAGAGATTGGCTGTTATTATATTTAATCGAAACTACAGGACCTTGATTGTGGCTGAAGTAATGAGTGAGTAATCTTTCGCCTTAATGCATCTCATGAAATTCTACACAAATAAACACACACCCACACAGACACACTCGATCATATATTTTTACACGTAAACATATAAAAATATATGACTTGTGATGTGACGTATATTTTCGTGTGTGATAGTTTATGTAACGGGTGTTCGTTCCATCTGACATGCCAGATGACTCGAAAGTTCCGGGGTCTGGTCTTTTCCAACTTCCGTTTATACTTTTCTATAAGCAAAAACTTTCTCCGAAACTTCAATCAAGCGTATGTCACATTGGAAAATAATATGAAAGCCAATAAGAAAGTATAAATTCGCCATTCGTCGTTTCTTAATAAATTGTTTGATACAATGAAAAAAATTCTCAACGAAATTCTGCTCTGAAGATATCGAAATAATTATTATTCCATCCAAGATCTTGGTAAACTGATTAATGGAAAGAAAATACATAAAACCCAAATTTATCTAACATGGAAAAGTCGTCAGAATTTCGAATATTTCATGAATAACTGTTGGACCATCAATTATCCCTTAGATTTATTACAAAATTTCTTCCCAATGCGTCGGATAAGTCGCTTGTTTGTCCTACATAACATCAATTTGTAAAAATGTTAGCTAGACGTATACAAACTGTTCACCCTATAGAGAAACAAAAATATTAGGGGCAGTTGGGACAGTAAAAATATACACTGTATACAATATAGCTGCGATGTAGAATTATTTAATTGCTCATCCGTAGTTTTTTCGTCGCCAGATAATTTGTGTACCTGCGGCAAAAGCGTCTCCTCATTTTCAACCCCCCTGCACCTTATGTACGCACATATGCGAACATAAACACACCTCCAAACACACACAAGCCATCTTCTTCCCTCCAAGTTGATCATCTTCCCTCTTCGCGCCTGTTTCTCGTCCACACCGGCTCACTCCAATTTGTAGCTACGAGGATATACGTTTACTCCACTCACCGCTCTCTCGTCCAGTCTACTCCTAATTGCGCGTAATTACCTATGGCATCCAATTAGCTTGGATCGCTTGGGTTTCGAAACCTCTGAGGGCTATATTGCCTGAGGACTCTTAGGCGTCGCGTATATATATTTTATTTTACCGTGTGCGTGTGAGAGATGCGCATTCTCTCTTTGTTCCGCCAGCGCACATGTTAAATTTCAACGTGAAAATCACCCCGAATTGCTCCTTCGCCCATGGCTATACGAGAACAAAAGCGACTAGAAGAAATATAAACGTGGAAGATTGAAGGGAAGTGAGAGGAGCAGAATGAGAGAGCGAGAGAAAGAGTGAGAAAAGGGAAACATAGTATAAGCGGAAGAGTATTATCGTCTATACATTGATATTGATGCGAAACCACACCGTGACCTCAATTAATCAAGAATCAAGGATCATCGACTAATTCGACGAATAATCCCCTGCGCCCTCCCAGTCCGTTCCCCCCTTTTCCACGTGCTTTGGTCACTCTTTTCAATTGCCGACCATAGCCGACACTAAGTGAACAAGTCCATGAATCACGGCTTCTCGCTTTCCAAAAAATGATGGAACAATCATTCTTTTATATAACCAATCATTTTTATTATTACGGGTTAGCTTGAAATTTGACGATTAATTATATATATACACGTACGTATAAATATATAAATGTTTGGACGTATTTTTTAAATATAGGGAAGAGAAATGAAGCTATGTTTTTTTGTGTCTTACTAAAATAGAAAAAAGAATGATAATAATAATAATAAGTTAATATTAGGAATTTGGAATTTTATGTTACATGAAAATTCATCCTCTGATATTTCACTGGATAACTTTTTTCTGCCAACTTTCCAGAATTTTCGTCGATATAAATACAAAGGAACGAAAGTTTATTTGGATATATATATATTTGTATAAAGTGAACAAATAGGTATATGCTATATAGGGAGAGAGAAAGTACAGGACGATGTGAAAAGATGGACCGTATACACTTTAAAATGGTTCAGGACAATCCGTCATTAGTAAACAAATAGTTTAGCGAGGTCCGGGCTTACATAAACTAAACAACAATGAAAGTTTTTCGGGGGGCAAAATCAAAAGAAACGGCGGGCGGGCATTATAGCTGAGGATCCACCTGGTGTTGAATTGGTGTAGGTGTACGTTTTCTATACAAGTGTGTGTAAACCAACATATAAAAGTGTCTACCTGTAACTTTTACAATATCATATGGAATTGTTGTCAAATAATGATATAAACCAACTTCGAGGGGATCATTTGCGTATTTCACACAGTAAACACTACGAGAATTGGTATAGATTAGGTATGAAATTACAGAAAAAGGATTTGTGGAAATAATAATGAATCTTTTGTTCGAAAACCAATTAATTTCGATGCGTCCTACACATAAATTCACGTTCAAATGATATAGATTGGTGTATGATTTGAATTTATCCAATGATTATATTCCACCTTGCTCTGTGAATGTCACGCTTGAAATAATAGAATGACCATTTCTCCAACCGTGCGCGACAATGCGCATTCAATGGAGTTCCCTCAATTTCAATCGTCACTTTTCAATTCGATTTGTATTATTGCGCGCGCTGATGGTCGCGGATGGGCGTCGACCGACGCGGGTGCCACATTAATTGTTCCCGTTGCTCCGAGGAACGTTGACCCACAATATAATTATACATATATATATACATAGAGAAAAATGATAGTTCAATCGTCATCGTACCGTTTTCACTCCCTTCACAAAATTCGCATCGTCATTTCTACATGGACAATATGGGACATTCTTAAATTTTTCTCCATTCTCCATTGCGTATCTTTTCTTGTCATACACACAATACAAACTGCAGTGGCTGCAGAGAGACTGGAAGGAAAATTCGTTTGTTCAATCGGTCATTCATTCGTTTATAACACTGCAAGAAAATCTCTAGCAGTTCCATCCCTCGTTTTGAATTATTTTCATAGTCATCAACAAAATGACCGCATGCATATGGGAAAGTCCAGTGAGATGAAATTCTTTAGAGAGAAAAAAAAAGACATTTACAAGTCATGTTATATGAAATTCTTATTGTTAGAAGTATAAATCATAAATAGACCAACGGTTTTTGCAATAACGATGATGAGAAAAAAGAGATGCGTATGTGTGTATTAATAATTGTTCGCCATCGTTCTGAACTTACACATATGAAGAGAGGGTGAAATAAAGAAAACGATGATGCAAAATGAATGTCCAAGACCGGTCGTCCCTTTGTCCCATGGGATATGCGCACGTATATCCTTGGATTCTTTTGGATTCAAGATATTCTCCCTAGATTATATAAGCATAGTGAGAGAGGAGGACAGTGAATTGAAGAAGAGGTTGAAATACATGATCAAGAGGAAGAAGATGGTGAAGGATATAAAAAAAAAGAGGTCTCTCTCGGACTTCTCTATACGCTTAGATTAGCATGACAATGTGCGCTCACCGGTCACTCATTATGGCCGACCTATCCCAAGTGGCATCTTCCTCCTTTGCCTCTTCACCACTAGTGTCTCATCCTTATTTTATTCCTCTCTACAAACACAATGTGTTTTTTCAGCATATTTATATAATTATGTATATGTGTATACCTTTTTTTTTCATTAAAATAAACTTTCTATTACCGATGAACATTTTTCGTTTCCCCCTTGAGATTGAGAATTTGAAAGAGGGACAATGTTAGTTTCATGCAAATTACGGTTAATATATAAAAAAGTACCAGTTACTTTTGATTCCATCTTATCTGTATTTTCGATATGTTATTTAATATTTCCGTTAATAAATAACTGGTTTTGTTGTTCCAATGTTCTCCATACCTATTCATAAATAATTCTCGAATAGAAATTTATATTACGGCGGACCATTTTTTTTCTTCTTTCTAATGATATACTTTGTATTTTTCCTTTCATTCTTTTTATTCCTTCCTTGACTCCCGCTCCAGTGTCATCCGATTTTTCTAACGATATGTTCCTCCCCCTGGTCCTGTTGATCCATTGGCATTATTCTTCCTCACTGTTATTGGTACCCTGTCTATCTCACTCGCACTTTATTTCTCTCTATGTGAACCCCTCCACGCCATCCACCACTCGCACAGTTCATTCTTTTGGTGAATGAATGCCAAAGATGGATCGTCCTCCCTCTATTTATACCTTGAAATGGTATTGTTACCCGGATTCGTACGATTTCTTCGAATTCACGCATTTTACCGGCTTACGAGAGACGCACAATGACGCGCATACTCTTACCGAAAATCTATAGATATGCATATATAGATCTGTCTGTGTATGTGTGTGTGTGTGTCAGCACATGTATATATAATTGTAGAGAAGAGAGAAAAGATAAGAGATGGAATGAGAATGAAATTTAGCACGACACATGACTATTTATATAAATATAAAAGCCACTCGTTTTATTTGTGATTGATCGTCTTTTATTCTCTCTGCTCTCATTCCACCGCGCTCACAACAGTCGTCGTTTCGCTTTTTTTTTCATTTTTATTCTTAACGTTTTACTTTGACTCGTTAACGTGAAGTTCGTTAAGATATATGAAGAGAAAAGAGAGGAGTAAAATACAAATTGTTTTTTTTTATTCTTCCATCGTAAGAACTTAATTATCACATCCATTCTTCTATTGTAATTCAGTATAAAAGATTTCTTCATGTCGTTGTTACAGAAATGTTGACTGTAAAGAGTATCACTCACTAATTCAAGACATTATATCTGTATATATTATATGAACGTGACAAATATTCAACTCACTTCCTATTTTGTCATTGAAAAAAAATTTGGACTATTGATAGTACTCACTCATTCCAATTGGCTGATTGGAAAAAAAAAAGAATCCGCATTGAAATAAAGAGTTCATTGAAACTCCACAATTGTGGTGCCCTCATCTATATGAACACATTATGAATAGTTAGCGGGGGACACAGAGGTTATATTTGTGAATATTGTATGATTGTTTAGTGATATTTAACAAAATTATTAATTAGTTCAGTACACCAATAAATTGTATGCGTAGAGGGCCATACATAAAATGAAATTTCTCCACTCGCTGTCAGATAGTTGTATATATAAATATGTATATGTATGGTAAAATGCAGGTGTTCACAAATTTCCAAAACACACAATTTTTCTATTCAATAATAAATTTTTCTCTTAGTTGAGTAGGCACGCCTGGCAAACATTGGAACACGATGCGAAAATGAGTATAATGGATTTAAGAAAAATTTTGGTAGAAAAACGTCCCGAGAGCTAATCGCCCAAGCGACGACAATGCCCAATACCTGTGATGGACGGTCCCTTTTTTTTTGGCGAACCGTGAGAAACAGTATTACTCGATGTATCGGCAAAAGCCGACGAATAGAGAGAATAAAACTGATTTGAATGTGTGTTGTGTATATATGTGTGACGGGGGTGAGAGCTAAAACGAAGAATTGGAAAAGAAGAAAAAGGGAAAATTTGGGGGTGGTATATGGCAGTGATGCGGCGATGGTGGTGGTAGTGGTGAGCAAAGTATCCTGGGAGATTCAAAGAATTAACTGGCATGCAACGAGGCCTTTAACCATAGATGCCTCTTTTTAGCTCCATTCTCTCGAATATTCGTTCGCGCATGCACCATTGATGCATTATTGGTCGGATCCATCGTCGCGGTATTTCCTGGAAAAAAAAGGTGTATATGTATGCCTAAGGGTATAAATGTGTAGATAGATGATATATATATATATATATACATGTGTAGTCATTAGACAAGTTGGATGTCTCTCAGAAATCGTAAAATTCTCTTGTTGGACAAAGCAACTCTCCACTTTGCCAGGTGATGCCTCATCGTGACAACTATAAAATCTTAACGTTCTATAAGAGAAAAAAACTATATATATATATGAATATATTTGGGTGTGGCGAGTAGATTTAGGGTTTTATTCTTCTTTTGAGGGATGATGAACAGAGCTATGACCTCGTTTATTTTTTCTTCCATTTTCTCATCTCGAATAATAGCAATCGTTGATATAATGTTTGTCAGTCGTGGAAATTAAATATCGAAATAAGGTCGAGAACTCAATTCTGAATTGATTGGATAGTTTAGGGTTATGTGCAATGAATGTATCTCAATGGTAACTTTATATTCGACTCTCAGCTCAATGGAAATTATTCCCATGATTAATATTCCCATCGATAGCCGATATCCAAACAGTAATTGATGAAATTCTAATAATAGACAATAGGATGCGTAGTCTATCGTCATCTCAGACAAAGCAATGTATTTATATGTGTGAGCAATATTGGAACAAAATTGGAGCAATTAATGGGAAGATATTTATACCAACGAATTTCCGAGAAAAGAATTGTCGCCCCTTCAGTATCAGCTGGCTCTTTGTCAGCTGCTCTTATTTTCATTATTTCATTTTTTCTCTCCGTCGTCCAGTGTCCTTCACCACATTATTTTTTCGAGGGGGTGAAAGTAAGGACATTTTAAGGGAAGGTATACTCCATTACGAGCATTAATTTATGCAGACGTTGAGGACGTATCTAATGTATACAAGAGAGAGTGGAGAGATTTTAAAGACTGTCATATCTTCTGCCAGGTGATGACCGGTCCTCAGATATTCCGAGAGGGGTGAATCACCCCTTGGACACTGTTCGCGAGACCCTAGGGCGTGTGAAAACACGATGGACGTAACAGCCATTGTCTTGAAATTTCTCAGGACTATGATTATCCGTATACGAATGGTGTAACGCACAATACAATGTAGTTTTGCTCATTGTAGTGTTGAATCGTTATAATCTTGGTCCTTTTATTTCATCATGACGACTCAGATGACATGAGATACCAAGAGAAAGAGTTTCATAAGAGTTAATAATATGAGTCAAGGAAAATAAGTCACACACTCGAATATCAGCGAATAAATATTCATGGAAATGTTCGTTTTTATGATAATTCCTTCTTGAATTAATCACAATCAATGAAATAATTCAAATTTGATGTAATTTATCAGTGAAAGATTTCAAAGTGACGTCTACCGGCGAAACTTTGTAGCAATGGAATCTATGTGATTGAAATTGGTACAATGCTGAGCATATGTGGCCTTGGGTACGAGGCGGACTATAGAATGAAGTGCTGGTGTTTTTGATAAATTTTTTTTCACTGATTATTTAACCAGTGAGAAGCTAAAGCGTGAAAAAATAGTATCGTCTCTGATCGTTTGATAGTTGAACAGAAATTTTTTCATAAGTTCGCGACAGAATACGATAATGAGGGCCTTGTATTTTGTGTTGTGGCAATTTATTATAGGGATAATCGCTGAAAGCCAATTTCTATCTGATAATAGAACGATTCATGGTCAGTTGTCTACAAAATTAAGTATTATCGACACTCACTAATGATTATTTGTCAAAAAAATAATTCGTCCTCTATAATTTAACTTATGTAGATCGTTATAAACGTGATTCCCCTCCAGAAGAGTTGTTCCTTCGAATAAATGATTATCAACAAGAAATATTTGAAATTCACTTGAAGCGCACTGATCAACTTTTAGCAAATCTTCATTTGCCCGTATGGAGTGTCAGAAAAATTGCAAATAAGCCAAAATTTCATGAAGAACGAGAGGTAAATTTCTATTTCCATCATAAATGTCTATGATTGATCATTTTCTCATCTGAAGCGATGAAGGAGTAAGGCTTTCTCGATATTTTCACTAAACTTCGAGTCAGTTTATCAGTATAATCTTGAAATTACGCGTACTCTAAAATTCTACATCCATATGTGCAATGGAGATAATGATGAAGCGAATTATGTATGAAATAGGTAATGAATGAGATAAGTGGATTCACGATGTATCACGATTATCTGACGAAATCTGCAGTAGTTTACTTTCATAAAACGGGTCACTTGGTGAGTATAGCTTGAGGTATTTCACTCACATAACAGTAAAATTAGTCATTAGATTGAATTATTTCGATAAGGATGGGGTCATTGATGTGAGGTATTACATTCATGGTTTGCCTATCAGTGAGATGACTCAGACACTCAGCGTGAACGATAAGTATGTGTTTGACAGGAAAGAAAAAACCGAATATTCACAAAATTCCAACTCCATATTCAGTCAGATACCAGGAGGTGGTATTAGGATGCTCGGTAAGCTTCTTTATTCATTATTCGAGGTAAAAACTCTATAAAATATTAACGAATATAATGATGAATGCATCACAGTGAAAAAATTCATCCGCTCTGTTGATCAAGAACCGACAAATAAGCAATTCCAATCACCTGGAAATATTTTATATTACCCAGAATTATTAGTGGTGATCAGTTATGATGTTTTCAACTCCTTCAAGTACGGTACCACTTCTGTGAAACAAATATTCTTGTACATTCCTGTCTGTCAACTGCACTTCCTAAATTATTCCAGGAAAGTAAATAAAAACGCTGGAGAATTACGTAACATACTAATGAAAAGACACGACAAATTGAGTCTTTCTGCTGTTGTGTCTCACGTGCTGACATTTTACAACGCCGCGGACATGCTCTATGGGTTGATGGAAAGTTATAAAATTAAACTCAATATTGCAGCAATAGTTATTGAAGTGGTTAGTTATACTCAACATTCGGTGTTAATTAACTTGGAACAAGTTTGAAATCAATACCCAAGACAGTATATATTGATTGATTCAGGATCAAGGTGCACTGAATTTTGTGGAGTCACCATTGCGAATAAGAACTCCTTTGAAAGATGCTCTGTTGGCTAATCCAGTTCTAATAAACTTGATGACTGGTTTCGAACAACTTGATCATAAATTTCCTGTCGACTCGTATGATTTCATTATTTATAGCACAACGTACTGATTTTCTATTTTTTTTACGATTAGTTTCCTCCTCATTTTCATTTCATCATATTTTCATGCGTTTTTATCTATTAGACATAAATTGACGAAAGTCTGTCCAGGGCTGAATAGAAAACCCCTTTATTACCGAGGTAAAATCTGTATTTACAACTCCTGCCTATTATATTTTAATACTGCAGAACTCGATGACTTATTAATTAATTTTTTCGGAACAGGTTTCACGAATAGCAATCTTGAAAAACATCCTGATCAAGTCCACAATTTCAAGCATACTAGTATCATTATTCGCGATGATCTGCAGTTCGGATACTTTATAACAGTTGCCCATGAATTAGCGCATGCGTAAGCCGTGTTTATTAGATAAGAGTGAATAGGAAACTAGTGATTATAAAACTGATGATTAATTTTTTCAGAATGACTGCGGATCATGACCCAATAATATATACGGAAAATGGCGAATGCGACAGTTTCATCATGACAACGAATATTAATCGCTGTCCGCGTTGTTTGAAGTGGAGTGAAAAAACTAAGAAAACTTTGGGGAATTATTTCAGGTTTATTATCAATGATAGCTTAACTTGCTCGAATATTTCTACCATCGTAGTTAAAACCATGAATGAACGTTCTAAACTTAAGCTTGAATGAATCAGATCACCGGCTCACTGTATTTTGAGAAATTTCCCAAGATCATTGTCTCCACCAGGACCGAAAATGATGCTCACACGCGAAGAACAATATCAATGCTTCGGATTTCCTTCGTCATGTGAAGTTCGTGTTTTTTGAATCTCATGTGACACTTTTGTTTTTTTAATCAACGTTGAAAATATCAAATTCATTTCAGTTACGTCAAACGAATCGTAAACGGAGAAGTATTTTTCATCCTCTTGACGTTGTTGGTATGAGGAATGAATGCAAGAAAATATTTCGATGTTTGGATGATGCTGATATGGGCCATACATTCAAACTGATGGATGGTACACCTTGTGGGACGAATAAAGTGGGTGATGGACAATTTTTGAGAATTGATCAATTGAAAATTTACAATTTTATAATTTTGTATGATTTCGGCAGGTATGCTGGAACCGTAAGTGTGTGAATTCTATGAATTAGTTTTTATTGGTTCTCTCATTCATGGATGAATAGAAATTCATTTCAGTGATTTGATACTAAAAAAAAACCATCACTATACTTTTAATTTTCAAGAAATCTCATCGATAACACTGAAGAACTATTTTTTCAGTGAAAAAAAAATAAACAATGTTCCAAAAAACTTTTACGTCATCAATAAACTATAACATATCCATTTACTTGATTTCTTTTATAAAATTGGTAGCTTTTGTCATCACGCTTTTCTTCTGAACATCTCCCGTCGTATAATTCGCCCCAAGTCTTTATGTCTCTTGTTCTCACACCTGGAAAACGCTCACCCAGCATTGCACTTCCACGAATAATACCACCCCGAAATAGCGTCTCTAGTGAACGTCCAAAATGAAAAAGAACAAAAGTAAAGAATGAAAAAAACTTCTTACGGTTTTGTAAAGAAGCAAATAATGGGAAAAAATCTGCTCACAAAAAAAACACGAAACAAAACGCAGTTGGTAGGTATATATATATACATTATACACATAGTCTCAAAGGTAAACAGGTATTCCTTCAGAAAAACTCTTTCTTTATGTATTTAAGAAAATACCTTGCCAACAAATAAAAAGACGATCCTACATTTGAGATTCGATTCGGTGTGTTCTTAAGTTTTATAATTTTCTTTTATTTATCTCATTTTTTTCTGCGTCTTTCTTCAATCATTTCATATTTCTCGTTTTCTCTTAAATTTTTCAATATATACAGAGCATGTCAAACGCGATGAGGGATGAATGACGAGGGGTGAGTCGAGAAGACAACGACAAACGTTGAGATTCTGACACCTCAGATTTCATACCTGCGGCGTTTAATCTCCGATACCGATCTCTCTTTTTCTCATTTTCGTTGTCTCTTTTTTTTCCGTTGTCTTATTTACGCTCGTTTCTTCTCCATCGTATCCCCTCACTCCAAATATAAATCTATACTACATGTCCCACTATTTCACCATCCCCTTGCGTACAAAGCAAGCATCGTAATCGACCGTAAAAATACTGGGGTGCTCCCGAATTCGTTAATCTCTTTTCTTTTCGCCTTTATATAAGTATATATCCCAAGAGAGCCAGGACAACACGGACACACTGTTTCACAGTGCTGTGCCACTGTGTTGCTACTACCAGTGGTTTGCCACGTTCATGAAGTAAGGATCTCAGTAACAATGAACGTCATTGTCTTCCATCTACGACAACACACCCCTCTTCACAATTCTAGTCACACGTTTATACATTTATACCAGTAAAATTCATTTTTTTTCATATCTCCTCACTTACACTGATGTATTCTTCAATCTTACATTGCACCATAGTAAAAGCAAAGATACTTCTGTAATTTCCCCATAAATTTATGCATATATTAACCATGACATTTTAATAAACTAAACGCTGCAATCATAAACTTAATGCAACGAATAACATATGAATGTTATGACATATAAATCAACTCAAAGGTGTATGGAATTATACCACCTATGATATATTGATGGATAAAATTAATTATGCATCACTCTCTAAACATAATTGAATACAAAAAAATTCCTTGAAAACGTGCGGTTTTCTCTTTACCAAGTAATAGCACACAATGTGGCGTCAACACGATTCCACGTGGTTTCATTCATGGTTGAGGCAGGCGTATATACACTCATATATACTGAAGTGTATGCCAATGGTAAGGGAGCGCACAAGAGACGGATGCGTTGTTCATCGACCAAGTCACGCATTGTACATATATATTCGTGAAGATACGTATGTGCACATACGTTGTTATATGTACGTTGGAGCGTACGACACGAGTGGCTGACAAGGTGCACAGACTGAGAACCAGAGGTTGAACGTCAATGTCAGAGGGTGGTAGAAGGGTAGACAGAGAAAGTGAGAGAGAGGAAGGAGATATATATATATATAGGATGAGGATATAGATGCTTTCGACCACCAGAAATATATGTGGATGGGTGAGTTGTATGTGCATTTGAGGGAATACACGCTACCCCCGTAACATAGGTATACATAAGCGGCGAATAGTAGGCTATAACAGTGGCTGTAAAACCCCCACTTGGATATATATGTATATACTATTCAGTTCATCTCAGTCTATCGCTCAATGCCCTTGTGCACTTACATATATGTCATAGATACGTGCATGTGTGTATACATACCGAGGAGTCATGACCTTTCTCGGTCATGACCTCGTCACACATATTTGGCCGAAATCGTTGGACGCATTTATTTGGCCAACAAAATAGAAAAGAGATGTGGATTATTTCATTTTTTTCGCTTGGTATTTGATTCTGCCACTTCGAAGTGACTTTGATGGTGGGCATTTGATATTCCTTGTTTGAAAAAATGTTCAAGTTCATTTTGAATATTCCATCAACTTTATGTATTCTTATAACACATTTAACAGCTGTGTTTATGTATTAATTCACTCTATGAAATATTTAATGTATTCACAAATAATAATACGTGATTATATTCATACCGTTAATTTTAAGAATTTCCTCTCTTTCTATATTTATTCTTTTTAATTACTTTTACAACAAAAATGACATAAGCATGAGATATACATTATACATAAATTTTTCTCCCCATTATAATTCAAAGTCAGTAGAACCGACAGCGTTGAAGAAGAGTATGAAAAAAGGAATTCGACAGGTCTATCGAGCCATCATCAACATATATACATATATAGATATCTGTCTTTTTTTTTAATTTTTTTGTTCCTAGAATAGGAAGCACACACGATGTTTATGGGTCGTTTCAAATTAGAATAGGCTCTTAAAACACGACTACTAAAGCGACTACTTTACAATATATGCGGTGTGTGCGAGCCAGTTGCGAAGGATATACAAATGTATAATGTATGTATATATCTATAAACCGAATGCAGAATAAAAGAGAAACGAAAAAAAAAAGAAAAGAAATAACAAGGACAGTTGATCTTCCGTTTTTGAGTCAAGCAGCCGCGACGAATCTGCGTGGATACAGAACCGCCAACGATCAGGAATTCATTCTTTCAACTTGGAAAAAAGTCCTCCAAAAAAAAATTCACTCTCTGTTGCAATTTTTTTTCTTCCAATGTGATGTCGAGCCTTTTATTTATCTACCATTTTTAATCCCTTTTTTCTCAATTTATTTTTGTTTTATTCACTTTCTGTTCATCGAGGAGACACAACAGAGAAATTTTTGAACGATAAATACGCGCAGGTTATAACTCAATATCGCGGGGGTAAAGGTATTCATAATGAGAGAGAAGGAGATAAGAAAAAAGGAGTGAGAGGAAGGGCGTGGACACACAGAATCCATATATACCCGGTGCCATATAAAGGTGAAGGCGGAATGAAAAAGAAGAAAAGAAAAAGAAAATGATAAAATAAAAAATATACAGCAAGAGAGTTGGATAGATGTTAAAGAGAGAAAGAGGAGTAAGATACCGGGCAAAAATGTTCAAGATCGACCTCGAGGGCACAGCGAGGAACATTAAAAGGGAGAAGACATTAAGAACCGCCACAGATCTTGTATAAGAATCCTCTAAAGAGAGAAACAACTAAAGAGAACAGTCGTCCTTGTCCCATTCTCTCAGTTATACAGTCTCTCAGTCTCGCTGTTTCCAAACGAAGAGAGAGAAAAGTGTATATGGTAGGTTCGAGAAAACGACAAGAACGAATGAGCGAGAGGTAGAAGTGAAGAGAAGCGAAAGAAGCAAAAGGCGAAAAAAGGAATGTGAAGTGAAAAGGGCGAAGAGGGCGAAGAGGGAAGCTCACGTATGAGGCAGGACCTCATAACTCCTTATAATGTCCTCTTCTTCGGATGCCTAGCATATACACCCTCAGTTCCTGCATGCGCGGTTATTCGCTCAGGACATTGCAAACACACTGGGTAGAATAGTCGTTGAATCGCGTTGTCAGAACGTGTTTGTTATATACACATAGATAATATATGGTATGTATGTATATGTGCCATAAGGCCAAGTGTACTCATAGTGGATTTGTTAGCGAGAGGTTCGACGAGACTCACGTACACCCCCTCATCGCGCACCATCACGTTATATTCGATGGATACGGGTACGTGTGCATGGGCGCCTCTTGCCTCTCTCGCGCCTTTTCCTCATCCTCATCTTCCTTTTTACTTCTCTATATATATATTCATTTATATATGTATATATAACTACCTCCTGGTGTCTTCTCCAAGCTTCGTTCACTCGGTATAAGAGAGTTAATCTTGATATAATGGCCACGACTGTCGCGCGGTACCCGCGCCCAAGACAATAGTCTGAGATATATCGTTAGCTTCGTATTCTTTCTTTATCGCTTCTTTTTTTTTGTCCCCTCTTATTTTTTCGCTTTTGCCCGTTCAAGCACTCGCGCCATTAGAAGGTGGGACTGTTTATTTCTCTCGCGGGGTGTTGGCAGAGATATCTGTGCACACGTGAGAGTAGAAGAGGTATTGGCGCTAGAGAGCAGCGTTGAGCACTAGTGTGCAAAGAACGACGAGTATGGAGGAAATATACGAAGCGAGAATTTTATTTAATTTTATATCTGCTGGATTAAATATAGTTTAGTGATTGTAATGTGGCAATTTTCTTTTTTTTTATCCATATTAATTTCATAATATCCAATTAGATTCGGATAGATATGAATTATTGTTCAACAGTGATTCAACAGTTTGAAGAATTTCATTTCTGAAACAAAAAGTCAAGAAATCAGCATATCTTGTTACTTTAGAAAATTCTGCATTTATTGCTTGGAAATCGCTTTGTACTATTTCATGAATATACGAATGGGATGAGCGCATACATACACTGGCATCTGGAAATTCTCACAATCTGTTACGGTAAAATGCATACCATTCGCGTTCCACACACATTGTCGGGTACATAACGCTGCCACAAAATGGCTTGTATAAAAGGTATATCCACGCGTAACTTTCTTTCTAACAGAATGCAAAAGAAAAAAAAGAAAGGAAAAAGAAATGATAAATAAATAAATGACCTGCAAAATAAATAAAAACTCAACTAAACATTTTTTTCTTCATTTTTCCAGCATATACATATCTGCATATTTTTTTATTTTTCTCTCATTTTTGCGTTCGCTTTCTGATCCTTTAAAATCGCAAAGTTACGACGACCGCTTAATGATGAAGAGGAAAGTCGTTGCTTATACCTACATAGCCACAACTCTCAAAGCCTCCCACTTCTTCCTCCTCCTTTTCCTCACTCGTCTCTCATGTCCCTTTCCATTCTCTCTTTATGCACTACCTTTCGATCTCACTCACTGCCACTTGGCAACTTTTTTCGCTCTTTATTTTTATGTCTCACACCCCGAATAAACTCCCCCGCAGAATCATAATCTGATCTCGTATTAAGGATCGGCTCTCACACTTGTGCTCTCACCTTCGTCTTTTTCCTCGCTTACCCCATCGCCACCCTCCGACCCACGTACTCCCCTATTTTTATGCAGATTAGAGGAGTGAGAGGCGAATGCCCGAAGGTATACGAGATGCTATATACACTTGTGAGCGCAATATAATCTTCGTTCGGGCGTAAGTTCGTTTTTTATTCGGCAGCTGGTATACGAAAACATTTTTACACAAATTTTTAATTCAATATTGAATAATTTTCTCGATATACCTCTAATGTAACCATGACATTTATTTATGCATACAATCATTACAAAATAATTTTGCTCAATGCTACTTTCAACTTTTATTCTCTTCCCTCCGTTGCATACAATTCAACTTGAAATATTAATATCCATACATACCTAATAATCCTTCCGAAAGAATAAAACCAAGCCAACTTCCATTTCAAGAAATTCCCTCAAATAATCAATTAATTAATTAATTCACCCGAGGAGAAGAGGAAGGAAAAAAAACCAATCAATTATCTCTGATACATTTCCACCCAAATGAATTATTCGTCATATCTTAGGCTATATTCTCAGATATAAATCCACTCATTTAACCCAGTTGAGTGAAAGGGAAATGGGGGCGCAACCGAAAGAGAGAGAGAGAGAGAGAGAGAGAGAGAGAGAGAGCAAGAGAGAGGGAAAAGAAAGATAAAAGCCAAAGACGACTATATACAGTCCAAGTGGAAAATCGGGCAGTAGATTGGGGGTCGGCCGTTGCCACGTAGGGCATTGCGGTAATGTTCTTTCGCTCTGTGACCATATACACATATATATAAATATCAACATGCGTGTGTAAATACGTGAAATGTTCTTCGACGCAATTGTGTGTGCGCAGAGGGTGATTGTGGCTGGTCATAAGAATGTATACTTGGTATAAGCGTCTATATGCTCCAGCAACGCTAGCGTTATCTCCGAGGGGTAGTTGGCGTGGCCATTAATTCATCTACTCGTTGATTGCCAAGACCTAACGCTCCTCTACTACATACGTATATATCTATCTATATATATGTACATATCGTGCACCTACACACACATAATTCTCCCTTGCTCCTCCGTTTTTCCGAGCACTCGGCACTTTTCTAATTAATTTCTAACCTGAGGTCAGAGAGGAAGTCTGATGGAGAGCAGCTCGCGCGCACAAACTACGTCTTACCCCCCTATACTCATTCCACCCTTCACTCTCACCCTCCCGTCTCTAATGCCATCC